>CM053627.1:126357685-126405150 GCA_028646595.1 Phalanger gymnotis | reverse complement strand
AGAGAGGAATATATTGAGAGAGAGAGATAGGGAGAAATAGAATGGGGTATATTATCTCGCATAAAAGTGTCAAGAAAAAGCAGTTCTGTAGGAAGAGAAAAGAAGGCAGGTGACGGGGAATGAGTGAATCTTGCCCTCATCAGATTTGACCTGAAGAAGGAATACCATACATACTCAATTGGGTATCTTACCCCACAGGAAAGAAGGAGGAAGAAGATAAAAAAAGGGGGGATGATAGAAGGGAGGGCAGATGGGGGTGGAGGTAATCAAAAACACTTTCGAAAAGGGACAGGGTCAAGGGAGAAAATTCAATAAAGAGGGATAAGTTTGGAAGAAGCAAAATATAGTTAGTCTTTTACAACATGAGTATTGTGGAAGGTTTATACATAATGATACACATATGGCCCATGTTGAACTTCTGGACTTCTTAGGGAGGGTGCATCACACTGAAGAAACTGCATAGGATTTTCCATGATTCTATGTTGCTCACTGCTACAAAGCCCATCGCCTTAATATTAGCATTCTTCTGGTGATGCAATATGATTGTGAACTCTGGAATGTCATAATTTCGGAAGAGAGAAAAATTCCTGGTGCCCCAAAGGTCAATGGAAATATGAATGATTGGGTTTGGCAGAAATTAGGGTTAGACCAGTATCTTATTCTGTGTGTCAAAATTAAATAAATAAAATTATAATTATACAGAACACCAAGCATTTAATATGGCTAATAATGATAGGAAATGTTAAGATTTTACCATCATTTTTTTACACTGCTTTGAGCAATTTGGCCATACTTGACGTTTACTACCAGCATAAACTGTAACTATAGATAGAAATACTTACGTGTATGAAATAGATGTATAATATACACACCAACTCAATAGGCTATATGTATGAGCTATATGTTATCATCTGGGAAATATGTTTTCACCAACTTCTTCCTCATTGTAGAAGGTTAACATTTATCTTTTTGGGGAGGAGGAGGCAGGCCTGTAATCTTTCTGGTGTAAGGACCTCTAGGTCAGGAAACTTTCTCTAACAATGTAGATGGTTCTGCGACTTATAGTCTGAGAGTGTTTACTGGGAACACTGAGAGATTAAGTGACTTGCCAAGTGCCACAGAACAAATATGTGTTAGAAATGGGACTTGACCCCAAGTCTTTCTCTTTTTATTTATTACAGTGTGTTGCCCCTCCAAAACCGATCTACCTATGCAATAATTATACATTTCACCCAAGAGGCTTTATACATAATAGGTTTGACACAATTAGTGAAAGTACATCTATGAGCAGAACTGGAGAATCTTGCAGTTAACGAGGAATCTTCTTTGTATGCTGGGCAGGACATTTTTTATGATACTTTAGATTAGTAGATACCTTTACTTGTTGCTATTCAGTAGGTCCCTGAATAACCTACGGTTGTACCTATTATAAAATCACCTACTAATTTAACATAGGCATGGGAGACATTATTTGAGAGTCAGTAAGTTGAATCTTGTTCTACTAAATAAAATCTTAAGAAATATCTAAAGTAACAGATGTAACTAGATGTGGTCTGTTCTAGAAAACCATCTGCAAAAGCATACCTGTTCCATTACCATATTTTCAGACATTATATTGTATTCTACACCGGCAAATACTTAAAAATTCGAATACTAAATATATCCAGATAAACAAATACTAAATATATCCAGGTAATCGCTACACTTTTCTACTTCTTTGTCCTCTGCAATGAGATGCTGGTACAAGAGCTGAAATCATTTCCACGGTAGCTTGTTCGCTTAGACTTGTGAGCACTCTACAGGAAGATTATCAAGTGTCCTAAGAAATTATGCTTCTCGTTGGCTTTGGGTACATTACACAATCAACTTTTTATTTGACATTCCAAGAAGAACATGAGCTATCCTTTTATTCTTTATGTCTTCTTGCATACATTTTTAATGTATGCAATCTGGTTCCTTTCCTATTGCCAACTTAGGTCACCAAGGATGGAACATTAAGAATAACAGCATGTTATTCTATTAAGTTAAGCTTATTTTGTAAGTTAAGCTATTTGTAGACTATCTAAAACTATGTAATTCTTAGCATCCTATGCTTCTTTCCTGCTCTTTGAGTTTCTGTCACTGAAGAAATACATGTTTGAGGGCCTTTACTTTATACATGTCTATTTCATGTGGTTTGTATGGCTAAATTTATTCTCTAGTGGCCAGTCTCCTGGTGGAAACTTCTGGATTGGGTCTTGATAAAAAAATTTAACCAGTAACTATAAAAGGTACAGCAATTACTATTTGATACCTAGTTGAGCAGTGAGGAGAAGTGCCACCTACTTAGGGATCAGTTGTATCTATCAAGTCAAAGTAAGCTTACTCCAAAGTTCAGAAATTGAATTTTTTTTCCAGGCAAATTTTCCTTTCTCTTTATTTTTGTGCTTGATGAAAGGGATTATACAGTTTTTTTTTGTTCTGGGCCTGAAGAGGTCAGCCTAATACAATATGTAATGAGTATGCATAAGCAATGTTAACACTAATATATTTTTCGACCCCCTCCCCCCGGGTTATATATTTCTTCATGTAGTTGAGACCTTCTATGTAGAGACTCTTTTTCCTACTCATTTAAAGATATTCATCTCTTTTATTTTTAAAATTTCTTTTTCAAAGAGCTGTGAACTTAAGCAGTAAATTCCCATAAACTTGAAAGACTATCTTGAGTATTTGGGGAAAGGATTAAAACACTTGACCGATGAATTTCTGTTTATTAGTGTCAGGCTGTGATTTTACTGGTGTAGAGAACTTTTGGTAAGGAAATTTAGACTACTGCAGATCCACAACTGTTCTGCTCTGCAATGTGGAGAATTAGTTTCCTGGGAGATAGGAAAGAACTGGGTGTCTAGTTTAGCGAATAATCACTCTACAGGAAGTGGAAAATTGCTACCATTTTTTTACATCGCTTTGTAAGTGCTGGCTATCCTTGATGCTTACTTTGAGGCTAAACCTAACTAAGAAACCTCTGGGATTCACTAGAGCCTGAACTGAGCGCAGCTATCAGAAACTATAAGCTGCTCCAGAGTCATCTCTGTGATGAATTAGTTCCAGGGCTACTAAGGACCGTTCTAATTTTATAGGAGGTTCCTGGAGGTATGCTGGTTTAGACCTTTTAGCTCCTGCATTGCTTATTCATTAAGAAGGTCATGAAACTTGATTCTAGAGGACCAATGGTGAAGCATGCTAGATCCACTTCCTAATGGAGAGGTGATGGACTTAAGGTGTAGACAGAGACATACATGTTTTGGACAAGGCCAATGCAGCAGTTTGCTTTGCTTGATCATGTATATTTGTTACAAAGGTTTTGTTTTTGTTTTTTTACGGGGGCATGGGAAGGTAAGAAATAGAGATTTGTTAATTAAATAAATTAAATTTTAAAAGGCTGTATAGCTGATTTATTTTCTCTGTCACCACTAACTACAACTAGTAAGTTTCCTCTGTTAAGTGAAGTGAAAAAGATTCCCTTGGATCATCAATTTCAATCCAAGATAGTTTCAAAAAAACACACCTCATAATTATTTGGTTTTATCCACCATCCAATTATTTGCACTTATTATAAAATATTAACATAAAAGGTTGTAATTTTACCTAATATGTACCTAATACCCACAACACTAAAAAAATAGTAAATTGACAAAAGGAATACCAGCTTAAGGAGAAAAAACAAATAGATTATTCTTCTTCTAAGTATAATTTTCTTTTTTTCTTTAGGTGGAGTGCTTTCTTGATTTGTTATTGTGTTCTGGGTAGGTCAAACTGACAAAATAATAAGATACCCAAAGAAAGAAGACAACAGTTCTACTCATTAAATAGCACTGAGATGAATAATAGAGGCATCATCACTAAAGTCTACTTTTTCTCATACGTATTCTGCCTGTTTCCATTACTGGGATTCTTTATGTTAATAATTCATGTCTCTTTATTGTATTATAGAATTAAGATTTTTTCCCCCTTTTTCTTTGAATTCATGACAAAGGTCATGTTGATTGTTTTTCCCGATAAGCCATTATAGTCAAAGCACATTCTTATTCCATATTTTCTATTGCATGGCCAGTTTTAGATGGTATTGGTGGGTAGAACTTTACTGTCTATGGAAAGTAGCATTGCTGGCCTAACCACATAAGAGATTTGAAAAGCTAAGCACTTTTGAATTTTATTCAAAAATTGTTATTTAGTTAAAAATATTTTTGTAGAGCTTAATAAAAATTAAATAGGTACAATACTTTCCTTGGCATTTATTAGTTAATTATTTTGAGGTATATTCTTAAGGTAGCTATTGTCCTAACAGCTATGTAGTGGCATAAAGCAGTTTGTTTAAATATTTTCTTAGTGTATATGCAATCATGGTAAAGAAGGGCATAATAATTCAGCTGGCTTAGAGGTTCATCCTAATTAAGGGATCTATCACATTGAAATAGTTATTTTATTTTTTTATTATTGCTAAAGTGTAGTAAAAATCTTAGTAACTAATCTGTCAAATACATATCTTCTTACTTAAGCTTAACTATGTATGAATTTTGTTTAATATAATGAAACTTACGACATTTGTAAAGCTGAATTTATTTCCTTGAGTAGCTCGTTAGTCTTATTAAAATCTGCCCGCATGATATTTTTCTCTCTGAGGTGGTCTGCTGTCATGACATCCAGCTCTTTTTCAAGTTTCTTGTTAAAATCTTGCTCATGCAACCTGTTTAATTTATTTTTTTGTTAAGAAAAAGTTATTTGTAAGTCAGTCTTTTATTTTACTGTATTCTGCCAGATCTGAAATGGTTATATACATGGAAAATTTATAGAAATAACCTATGTTATGCTACTTACTGCTCTAATCTTCTAGCTTGTAAAAGTTGTGTCCTTTAATGCTTTTTAAAAACATTTTAAAAATATTTTAGTTAATCATATTAATTTTCCAAAATTTAAGAAAATAAGTCTATTTAAATTAAAAATATTTGTATGTATCACCATTGTCAACAAATAATGAAAAATAGACTTCCAACTCCTTAAGAAGATGGCATCTTGGCATTTTAAGATATTAAAACAGCCTAACTGTCCCACATGACAATTTTTCATATTAAACTGAATTAATATGCACACATTTTTAATGCATGATAAAATTTTATACTGTAGAAAAAATACCTTATTTGCTGGTTTGATTCACTGCGTATTCTGAGAATTTCTTTTCCCTTAAACTCCAATTCTTTGGTTAAAGCACTTATACTATCATGAAGATGTTGTATCTCCTTATCTAATTCAGATATATGGTGTTCTCTGTGCCTTAGTTCCTCTTGTAAATCTGATATGCGACACATATATTCCTCATCCTGTCAAAGAAAAAGAATTCTTAAGTGTTTTAGTACATTAGCATTCTGTTTATATGCGAGGAGACGGAGATTTGGGTCACATGTACAAATTTAGATATAGAGGTTCCAAAGTACAAATCAATCTTACCTTCACCATAAGACCCAAATTTCCTCCATTAGCATTTAACTCCTGTCATGATTTAGCCTAAACTTAACCCTTCCAGCCTTATCTTCCACTGCTACCCTTTACTTACCTTATATCCTAGTTAAAATGGACTGCCTACCACTCTATGGACACATCTATGAAAGCTTTGGTATATTCCTCAAACAGTTTCTTCTGTCCTTTCCTTACTGCTCTGTCAATCTGCTATCAATTCCTCAAAATATGGCTCAAATAACATCTCCTCAACTATCAAAACTGATGAAATTAATCTCTCCCTTACTTCAATTACCATAAATTTGTTAAGTGTTTAATTTCACATTTTTCTCATGTTGCATTTGTGTTCATGTAATCCTGATGATAAGGTCTGTAAGGGCAGAGACGATGTCTTACTCTTCTTTGTATCTTCCACAGTGTCTCACGTATAGTAGATACCCAATACATACTGATTGAATAATTGCCTTGACTCCTTTCCCAGTGTCCATAAATATGCTCAGGTTTTTACACAGCCTAAAAAAAAAAAGTCTTCCTTTTGACCCTTTCAGTCAGTGGTGGGATTCAGCCAGTTTGCACCGGTTCAGTAGAACTGGTACCTAATTTTAGGTTTCGTTCTGTTGTTAGCTGGGGCGGCACCTTGGCTCGGTTCCCTGGAGAACCGGTTGTTAGGTCATTTGAATTCCATCACTGCTTTCAGTCTCTCAGAGAGCTCAGCTCTCTGCTTTTTCACTGCTAAACTAGAAACAGCAGTTGACAACATCCTAGGAAAGATCCTGAAAAGAAGAGGATTTGTGGGAGGAAACAGACAAGGGCTATACAGGATCAGAAGGCCTGGGTGTGCTATGATCTCCACTGCTGGACAGAGATCATGGATCCACAATGTAACCCTTCCCAGCACTCAGGGATATAGCAGGTATTTAATAAAAAAATCTGTTAGATTTTTAGCACTTTTGGACCTATGTTCTTCTACAGAGGAAGGGCCTTGGATGAAATAATGGTTTGCAAGACATTTTAGCACAGGGGAACTATCCTTGTCTCTTGCCCTGAAAAGGCTATGTAGCTACAGAACAGCAGGAATGTGCCTCTTGTACACCTATACTGCTTAGTCTGAAAAGATACACACACACACACCGACACACGTATGTACATACACATACATATATATGTATATATAGTCTGGGAGTAGGGAGAAGAAAACCTCAGTGTTCTTCTAAAAGTTCTTCCATCTGGTTCCACCAAATTATATGTATGTTATTTTGTCTAGTTGTAGCCTCTCTTCTAAGAGAGGGCATATGCTGCATACTCATATTCTTTAGTGAGGTGTAAGCCCAGTTGGAGAGAACATTCCTTCTAACAACTAAAGGCAACTTAGAACTTCTGATATATAAGGAAGAGACTAGAGCTTATCTCTTACAATAAAAGACTAAAGGATTAAAGTTATAATATATCTACTATATCATTTAATAATATATTTTACTATAGTATACCTAAAAACAAAAACAGTTCAAGCCTCCAAATTCTTTAAAGGAAAAGAAAAATATAATACGGTAAACAGACCAAAGTAGTGAAGCTTTTAGAACATTTACTTCATTGATATGATTTTCAATTTGCAGAGGGCATAATTCTTTTATGGTATTTTCCATTTTCCACTCAACAACTTGTAGCTTCATTGTCCAACTAACAAAATGGCAAACCTTATGGCTAGATCTCACCAGTGCACAAATAAAAATGTAAAACATTCAATTAAAATACAAAAATTAGATTTCATGTGACAAAAGCATACATGCAAAAGTCAAATGTTTTACTCTTTAAAACAAAACTTCAACATATAAAAATAATAAAATAACTACTAGGAATATTGGTTATTGTATTATTGTCTTTAAAAGTTATTAATGTTTGTCATATGACAGAATATTCTCATTTACCTGTCTTCTGCCGACCTCTCTGCTTCTCTCCAGTTCCATTTTAGCAGCTATCATCTCTTGTTGATGATTGTGCCTTAACAAATCCATTGCTGCTGCATGTTGATGATTTAGTTCTGAGCGTAAGGAAGCTGGTTTCCATGAAAAAGGAGATTTCAAGATTAGTTATTTCAAAAGTATTATTGATACTTTAGTAAAAGAAAACAAGAATATTACATTAATTGAAACTGTTACAAATTATATACACCACATATACTAAGGGGCACATTTAGGTACATTATTCTATTTACAATAAAAACGATAGTTCGAAATCTAAGAAATGTCAAGTCTAGGGGGGCAGCTAGATGGCACAGCGAGTAGAGCACCAGCCCTGGAGTCAGGAGGACCTGGGTTCAAATCCAGCCTCAGACACTTGACACATGTACTAGCTGTGTGACCTTGGGCAAGTCACTTAACCCCAACTGCCCTGCCAAAAAGCAAAAAAAGAAAAAGAAATGTCAAGTCTATCTGGATGGAGTAAAAGTGGTATTATGACTGAGTAAAATATAATTATTATCTTTCATTATTATTAGATTAATAGTATAAAGACCAATCTCCCACTCAAAACCTAAGAACTGCAACCAGCTAATCCATAAGCAACCATTTCTTAAGAGCTTGCTGCGCTAAGCTCCGAGGAGACAAAACTCAATATGAAACAACTTTTGTTCACAAGGTGCTCCACTCGAAGCTCTTCTATTCCTGATACATGTTCACATTTCTGCTGCAACCACAAAATGTTCAAGCAGAAAGCTTGCTTGTCACTTCATATGGCAGCCCGTCCCAGTTTTAGAAAGCTTATATTTCATTGCAGTGGCTCCCAAAGCTGCCATACTTTTAAAAATGACAAAACAAAGAACTTGATAATTTCTTTTAATTAAAGATCTCAAAGGATATCCTACTAAAAATAATTCCTTTGTTTTAATTTGGTCCTCACACAAGTTAAGTAAAACCTGTGTTTCTATTCTACTAATGTTTCCTTCTACATCTGGCCTTAGTTTTGACTTGTAGTGACTTTTAAGGGAAAAGGGAAAGTGAAACTGTCCATTATCTCTCTTTTTTTTTTAAGTTTTGGAGGGGGGAAGGCAGGGTAATTGGGGTTAAGTGACTTGCCCAAGGTCACACAGCTAGTAAGTGTGTCAAGTGTCTGAGGCTGGATTATGAACTCAGGTCCTCCTAACTCCAGGGCTGGTGCTCTACTCACGGCACCACCTAGCTGCCCCTGTTCATTATCTCTTAATCATCATAAAGAAGGGCTGATGGCTTTCCTTTTGTATTCCACAGTACTCAAAACACTTTTGTCTTATCTCTTCTTGTATTGAAACAGCATGTATATAAATGAAAAAAAATAATGTGTGAAGATTGGGCATGAAGCAAGGAGAGAGGGCTTTGAACAAGACAGCATGGGAGAAAGAATAATCACAATAATCTAGAAAACTTTTAAGCAACTAGTAATTATCTAGTTCCTTAAAAAGCTCAAAATAACTTCTTTTCAGTTGGTAGTAATTTTTAAAACTCATGGCTAAAATTCTCCAGCAACATTTTAAGTCACAGTGGACTGTCAAAACTGACCATCATCCACCTCAATAAATGTTGAAAATTGAAAGACTCTAGGGAGCAAGAAATGAGTTTTTCCCTCGGACCTATGATTTCAATAGAAGAGGGACTTTCTTGGTAAGGAAATTCCCTCTAACAATCCAGATAGCAATTCATAGTCTTAACAGAGTTGCCTGGAACAACTAACTTGCACAGGATTCCTTGAACCCAGGTCAGGTCATCCGGATTCCAAGGCCTGCTCTTTACCCACTTCACCATGCTGCTTTCTTTCCTGCCCCCATCTCTACCTTTTTTTGGCCTAGACTTGTGATTTCATTGCTACAGCAAGGAACTTTCCTCTATTAACGCAGATTAGAAACTGCTCATCAGCTTTTCACTTCATAGAGTTGTCTGAGACACTGAGAGATCTGTCGAGCAGTTCTACCTGTGAGCTCATACCTGCCAAACCCTTTTTTTTTTTCAGTTCCGCAGCAGCACTGGAAAGCTTTCAGTTTCATCTGGGGTTGAGGTGAGAAGGGTCCCTTAACTTCCAACTTCTACCTCAATGTACTGTCCAGGTATGGAGACAAACTGGTAAAGCACCAGGGGATATTGCTGCAAGTAACATGAAACATGGGACGTTTCTTCTTGTTGAGAGGTCTGTACTTCCCTCTCTTCTATCCTTGTATGTAACTTATTCTGATAAGGTTTCTTAAAATTAAAGTAATTTTAATTGCTAGTACATATAAACCTTTTTAAATGGAGGAGTATAGTATACAAGTATATTCAAGGTTATTTTTGTTGCTGTCGATCAGTAGTTTCAATTATGTCTGACTCTTTGTGACCCCATTTGGGATTTTCTTGGCAAAGATACTGGAGTGGTTGGTGTATTGTTAATGTATTAAAGAAAGATCTTCCCATCCATTAACGGGCCCACATGACCTGTCTGAGTCACAGGAGGCTGGGTCACATGGAGCCTGTAGTGGGAGGAGCTTGTGGGAGGGGCGGAGCAGGAAGGGTAAAGCAGAACTGAGAGGAGGTGAGACAGAGCAGCAGCCAGTGTGAGTGAGAGCCAGGGAGTGACTTTGCTTTGGGAAGGCCTGGGGATGGTGGTGCCCCCTGCACTGATAATGTGTATAGATTTCATTGTTGCCATGATGGATTTGGCTTTCAGGTGTTTTGGTTCTGCCTTCAATGAAGAGAGTCTGTTACATTTTGCCGTTCCGAACTACGCCGGCATATTCATAACTTTCACTGTGGGTATCGCATCTTTGCTACAGTTTGCCATTTCCTTCTCCAGCTTATTTTACAGATGAGGAAACTGAGGTAAATAGGGTTCAGTGACTTGCCCAGGGTCACACAGCTAATTAGTATCTGAGGCTGGATTTGAACTCTGGTCTTCCTGATTTTAGACCGGGCACTCTACCCACTGTACCACCTAGCAGCCCCAAGAATTATAATCCAGATCAAAAGTACCTAACATGGCCTTCCCTTCATCTTCCAATTCAAATCGAAGCGTCTGAAGTTCCTGTTCCATTTCTATTCTGAAACCCTCCATGGACATTCTATGTGCATCTTTTAATGACTGAAGCTCAGCTGAATGTTTCTGCTGTAACTGGTTTTCAAGTGCCTAGAACACCAAGAACAAGAAGAAGTAATCAACTTTTATATTTGAATGAAATAAATAAATAGTGAGAAGAAAAAAAAACCCAAATAAATGTCAAATGCATCACCAAAAGTAAATTCATATTATCTAAGTACTTTTTTTTTTTGGTAGGTCCAGACCTGTGATTTCATTGGTATAGATGTCAGAGTAAAGTCTCTTTGCACATGCAGATCTACAACCATTCTGTAACATATTGCATTAGACAGTTGCCTAGAGACATTGGATGGTTAAGTGTTTGGCCCCAGGACACAAAGCTAGGAAGTGTCAGAGGTAGACCTTGAATCTAGGTCTTCCTGACTTCTGGTTCTCTCTTCTATACCACTGTAGTAGTCTCTTCAATCAATGAATTACAGTAAATATCTCTTCTATCTATGAACTGTAGCAAATGCCAAACTTCTTTAGTATTCTACTGAACAACTCAATTGGGTATCTTACCCTACAGGAAAGTGGTAGGGAAGGTAATAAGGGGGGGATCATAGAAGGGAGGGCAGACTGGGGGAGGAGGTAATCAAAAGCAAACACTTTTGAAAAGGGACAGGGTCAAGGGAGAAAACTGACAGGGGACAGGACAGGATGGAGGGAAATATAGTTAGTCTTTCACAACATGACTATTATGCAAATGTTTTGCATAATGATACATGTATAACCTATATTGAATTGCTTGCCTTCTCAAGGAGGGTGGGTAGGAAGAAGGGAGAGAATTTGGAACTCAAAGTTCTAAAAACAAATGTTAAAAAATTTTTTTACATGCAACTAGGAAATAAGACATACAGGCAATGGCGTATAGAAATCTATCTTTCCCTACAAGAAAGTAAGGGAATGGGGGGAGCAGGGGGCTGATAGGAGAGAGGACAGACTGGGGAAAGGGGCAATCAGAATATATGCCACCTTGGGGTGGTGGGAGGGTAGAGATGGGAAGAAAATTTGTTGAATGTAGAAAACTAAAAATAAATTTAAAGAACTTGGTTGTTAAAAAATATGATAAGCAGTATTCTAGTGAACAAAATAATATTCTATAGGCCAAAAAATGTTCCTTAAAGGATTGATTAGTAAAGAACAAAGCCCTAAAATCTTCATCAAAGGAATTTCCTTTGTTTTCTGTGGATTCCTTTGCTGGAGTCATAAATAGGCTCCTTATCACCAAATCCAATGGCCTCTTCTTCTGTATATAACAGGTGATCACCGGCTTCTTAATATCCCTTTTCCTTTAGCTTCCATTCACTACACTCATAATTCTCCTACTTTTCTGACAGTGACTTTTCTATCTCCTTTCCTAGCCTCCTTATCCATTTACCTATTAAGTGTGAGTGGTCTCAAGGTTGTGTATTCAGACCTGTTTTCTTCTCTTTATTTATTCTCTTCCTTAGTGATTCTATTCACTCCCAATCATTTCCTCCATGAAGATAATTTCCCAAAACTATATTTTCCACTACCAACCTATTGCTAGAGGTTTCAGTTTTGGGTGACCCTTCCCTTTTTGCAGGAACAAGTGCGATAGCGTTAAAAGGAAGTCAGAGAGTTTTCAGACCTTACTATCAGACCTTCACTACCTTAAATGAAAGTTCCCTAAAGATAAGATCTCTGTTTGCAAACCAATAAAATTACATACTACTAGACAAAATGAATTATATTAAATTGAAATTACAGACAAACTGAGCCAGAAGACAAAGGGAAGATTTAAAAGGTCCTTTCCCCCTTTTGCCCCACTAATCCCTTTAAGTTCTTTATGGTTCACCTCCTATAGAGAACATTCCCTGTCCCTTCAGTCATCATCATTCCCCCATCTCAAGACTGCACTTCAACTGCTCATATCTTCTGCATGTGTCCCATATTCCTTTGTTTTATAGTAGTTTGAGTACATCTCCTTGTTTTCTGCTGGGCCCCCTGAGGGGACAGTGCTCCATCTACACCTTCTAGCTTCTCAAGTATGTCTTATTCTATTCTGGACTCAGGTCAAATTCATTTTAATCAAATCAGGAGGATTGGAAGAAAAGCAGAATGTCGTGTTATGGATACATGGAATAAACAAGCTGAAAGTTGTATAAACACATGGTGCACATTAAAGTGGCTTAGGTAGCTGGTTACTTGATAGAGAGCCAGGTTTATCTGTCAATATGTTTCATTTCATGCCTTTTCTGCTGTCCCTTCCCTTTGCCTTGTACTTTTCAAATTCTAGTCTGTAGCACTGCCTTGTGTATATGCCTTATCTCTCCTTTAGACTGCCAACATTCTGAAGCAGATAACATCTTACTTTAGTTTGTATTTTGAGAATTTAACGAATGCCTTATTCAGGTTAAAAATGTTCAATGGAACTGAACTGAACTGAATAGGAGTCTGTAAGTCAGTTACAAACCTCCTGTTATGGGGAGGTAAGGTTTCTGGATTAAATGCTTTTCTGCTTTTCATTCTCACTAAATGAACAAACCTATTCAGGCAAGATAAACACACCTTCCCTTAACTTTTGTCAACCCTGAAATCTAAGAACTTGCGCTCTCCTAAGAGTTATGAGTTATCTTAGCCTGGAGATAACATGGGCTGCCTATAGCATCCTTATTTGTCATTTTCAGTTGTTTCCAGTCATGTCTGACTCTTCGTGAACCCGTTTAGATTTTCTTGGCAAAGATACTGGAACAGTTTGCCATTTCCTTCTCTACCTCACTTTACATATGAGGGTTAAGTAACTTGCCCAGGGTCACACCGCTAGAGGCTGTGTCTGAAGCTAGATTTGAACTCAGGTCTTCCAGACTCCAGGCCCAGCACTCTATCCATAGAGCCACTTAGCTGTCTCAGCATCATTCTAGGTCACCTTAAAGAATGTTTTGCAGATTAGAGGCAGAATTTAATGTTAAAGTATTTTTGCCTTCCAAGTTTCTCTCATTTCCATTTCACTGTGAGTTGCATAGGTAAGGAAGGAAAAAAAGAGGAAAAAAAAGTTAGTCTGGTCAAGCACATTTTGCTTATATATACTCTACCTTATGAGAGAGCATAGATGATAAAAGATTGTCAGTGGATGATAATATTAAAGACCTATGGCTGTGTTTCTACAATTATGGACAAGATGGACTGAATGGAACACTCAGTTCAGTTGGATTTATTCACTATCACTATGTGAAAAGTCACATAATGTAATCCAGAACCAATCATTCCTAATGTTAGCATGGAATTAAACTAGAGAGCTGGCACACATTTTTTTCCTTTTCTAGTTCAATTTATTATAATTGTATCCACCAGACCTATGTCACCAGACACCATGTCAATAAACACTAACTCTTCTGTTAAGGAACTCACAAACTAAAAAGGCAGAAGCATTATAAATACATGAATAAAGTAAAATGAGGTTGGGTTTACCTTTTTTCTGGGGAAGGGTCTCTGTAAAATAAGCTTTGAAAATCTCAAAGTCTAATTATGATTAGAACAGACTGCCATTTTGTCCCATTTAATGTCTTTACAAGATGCTAATATACCTTTTGCTCCTGTTCTTTTGTTTCTTCCATATTCTGAAATGCAAGGACATGTGCTTCTTTTAAGGATTTGTGTCTTTGTTGGTGTTGTTCTTCTAATTCTTCAAGCTCTTGTGTAAGCCGTTGTCGCTCCTGTGTAAACTGGGCTTGTAGTTGCTGCAAAGAAGTCTGAGACTGGGAGAGCTGCATTTCCAAATTCTGTTTCAGCAAGGAAATCTATACCACAGAAGGGTAGACAACTAAGAATAAATACAAGGCAAATTTGACAAACTGTCACTCTAAGGGAAGAAGTCTTGAAATGATAATTGATTTTAATTAAAACTTCCTTAGGAAATTTTCACCTGTAAAATTTTTACCATATGATGACATTGTAATATTTGTGTTTAATAATTCTTCACTTCATTTTTCACAAGTTGTTCTTGAAACTGTATATAAAGTTCCTAGAACTTCTGGGAGAACAATGTAATCCATGTGCAGAAACACAATCATATACTCTGAATTGCAATAAAAAGTCAAAGGTGTTATATGAAATAAGGTTGTATTATAATTATACTCACAAATATATTTGTAATTATACAAATACATTGTAAATTTATTTAAATTAGTTGTATCTATCTCAAGAGGACAGTATCAAAAGGTCAAATTGCTTTTGCAAGCTTTTTTAAAAATCTAGATTATAAAATTATCCTCTAACATTAGCTGAGATACTTGCTATTTCATTATCTAATTTCCTGATTTTTCTTTATTAAAATGGTTACCATAAAGGACCTTAATTTTTAAAAAGTTGTACTGAGGCCATACAGCCACAAAGTCCTGACTCTTTTTACTTTACCTCTGTGCCAGTAACAGGTGTGTTTTCCTTTCAACCTATGAAAATGATTTACTAAATATTTCTGAAGATAGGTAACATCACTCCCAACATAAATTTACATTATACATTTCAGTTTTAATACATACAAAATCACATGATTTTTCTTTTATTCTAAGTATGAAAGGTAAATGTCTGTGGTGTTGTATGTGTTCATAGACAGACATGATGAAACCAGTTAATTTTGCTTAATGTCTTATTTAATTTCTGTTATTATGGCTACTGTAACTTTAAACTTATATTAATCAAATTCCAAAAAAATCTGTTAGTGGAGGAGTAGCAATTAATAAGGGATTATGAAATCGACAACTAAAAATACTATATGCAAATCAAGTTAAATAGATTTTCCTGCCAATGAGAAAAAGGATTTAGAGTGAAAAAATCCCTTCTTCTAAATGGTGGAAAATAAATACTGGGTTTCATATTCCCCAGAAGCAAGATAAAAACACAAGAAAAAGATAAATGAGAAACTTAGTAAGAGATAGGTTGAAGAATCACTTAAACAGCAGGTTAAGAAAGGAGAAAAAGTATGGGTGGAAGACATAGTTCAAAAGCAGATGTCTCCCTTTTACCAGTAGGATATAGTCAAAGATATAATCAGAGAAAGTAGTAAGCCCAGGAACTGGGGACAAACCACCTGGGTTGTATTTTTGCAGTCCAAGCTGAGCCTCAAGGGGAATTGTAAAGGTCAGTATATGCTGTTATGAAAGCAGTTAAGAATTAATGAGTTATGAAATATATATTCATAAATTGACAATATAAATAAAAGTCTTGGGGACATTTCTTTAATAAATTGGCTCTTTAGGAGTATCATTTTAAATTTATTTAAGGTATATAAGTACTAGTTATTTAAAAACTGCATTTTTTTGTAAAACTGAATTTTGTAAACTCACATTTCTATAGCTAAAGGCAAAATGGGACAAAGAAAAGAACCAGCCCCATGTAGACTGTGTACAATTATGACTCTAATGGTAGTCCGAATGGGCAGTTCTTAAATGGTAAATCAATCTCTTAAAAATTAACAATTGCAAATCTAAGTCATAAAGGCAATAACCAGTGTCATCTCCTGGGGGTACAGAACCTGAGGTCAATAACTCTATCTGGCCCTTATATTCCCCCCCATCACACTTATACAGGTGAAATCAGGCTGAAACATACATTAAGGACAATTACAAGTAGGGAGAAAAGAAGTCAGAGAAGGACAACATGCAGCCTGAGGGGTGTGTGTATGTAAGGGCTGAGGGGTGTGCATGTATATGAGTCACCTCCTTTTCCCCAGCTGGCTGCCTTCATGAGTCAAATGCCCAGCCCACTGGTTCCTGAAGCAGGATAGGTCCCCGAAAAGCATGGGGCCCAGACGCTCACCCTGATTCACTGTATCCTAGGGGTTGCTCTGGTGACAGCTTTGTCACAACATGTATGGAGGGTTCTGGGAAGAAGAGGAAATTGACATTTTCTAAATGAAAGACCTTATAAACCAATACTTTTATTTTTAAGTTTGTAAGACAGTATTAAATAGGAAAGAATACTTGATAGTGTCCTCTGAGTATGTACTTAGATTTGTAGCCACAGAAATTTAATCAATTAAAATGTAATGTGCCTGTGCTGTTTTACATTAACTTAAAAGTTTACAGCACCAAAACCACCCCTCCCCAAGTTATCAAACCAAAAAAAAATTTTATATTATAGTATTACTTATTATAACTAACATTTTCAGTGTATAAAAAATTTCTGAGGAAATGTTACATTTAGATTAATTACAAATGAAAAATCATATTATTAAATGTCTTTTACATAAAAATATCTACATATTATGTTAAGCAAATTTTCTTGCAATGGGATGAGTAATTTTGGAAATCTTTTTTCAAGACAGATAATATCAGTTCTCATAAATCTGCATTCTAAATTTTCTCAGCATAAAAACAGGTCAGTGCATGTTTCATAACATAACTGTTCTTTAATTTTAAAACCATTCTAAAATAATAAAATTTTACTTCAAATATTTCTCTGGATACCTGGATAAAGGTATTGACTCATTTTAAAGACAACTCTGCTCAAAGAACCTTTGTCATGCAATTTAGCATTCAAATTTATTGATTATTGCTCTTTCTACAAATGAATTAGTTGGATGGCATAAAATTGTCAGGCCATATTTAGCATGAAAATTATATGGCATTTAAAAAACAAATGAGAAAAGCAATGCAAAATGAATTGGTATTTTTATAAAAACTGAATTTTGTATATGCTGTGGAAACATAATACAGTAAAACCTCATTAATTCGAAACACAAAGGACGACAAAAATGATTTTGAACTGAACAAGTTTGGATATAACCTTTTGTTACATAATAATATGGCATGTGGTAAACTGAAACAGCATTTTTAAAAAATTAAGCACTATTTTAAATGTGCTGACAGAAACAAAATGAGGTTATACAGTATATAAAGCTATAGTTTCATCTACGTTGATTACAATTCTCAAATACTCTGACAATTATTTTAAATATTTTTATTTTGCTAATTCTTATTTCATTAGTCCTCAATAATCTCCAATTTGGTTAATTTTATCATTATGTACTTGAGTCTCACTTTCCTCTAAATTCTCATTTTAGTTTCACTTATTTAAATTACGTGATATATGCTCAGATTAAATAGTACACTATTCTGTGCATAGTTTTCTTAAAAATTTCCCATGTGCCAAACAGCACTTATACATATCACAAGTTTCAGGTCTATGTCATGGAATTATGTGGTCTGATTAACTTTCTTGTTTTATCTCTTTATAAGAATCCTTTTTGGTAAAATTTTCATGTATCAACAGTTTTGAAATTGAACCCTGAAGTTAAATTATTCAAAGAAAATTTTTGCTTATTCACCACCAACAAGTTTTCTGAAGGGTTCTGTGATGGACAGGAGCCCAACCACAGGCTTCATAGATTCAGTTTAGAAGTTTGTTAATCTGAAGGACTTAAAAATGATGGGACTTTAAAACAGAACACGTTAACATCATGTTCAGTGCCTGAAACCTTAGCTCTCAGTGCTATTACCATGTAATTCAGAGTTCTCAATATATTTTAAAATCTCTACAGTTCAGAAAATGCTAGAATATTGATTTAGAGATGAAACACTATAATGTAGACCAGGGCTGCGATTTATGCAGCCCGCCCGCAAGCATAGAAATTTACATAAATGCTTTAGTAAAGGAAACCCAGCTACTGCAGAGCTCTCACTAAAATGGCAAATCAAAATATACTGTCTATTGTTTCAATAAAAACCTAAGGTTGGACAGCCCTGATGTAGATTGTAAATCACTGGGCTCTAAAATACTGTTTCTTAGCATCAGAATAGTAGTTGAAATAAAAGCATCAATTATTCCACAAACTCTTAACTCCCTAAACTCGTATTATGATACATATACATTGCTGACAAAACAGGTAGTCACATATGTCATAGGTTTGTAGAGCTATACCTGGAAGAAACCTCAAAGGCCACGTAACCCACATCCTTCATTTTAAGATGAGGAAACTGAGGTTCAAAGGAGTTAAGTGACTTGCCTAAGGTCATTCAAGGAATAAGCATCAGAAGTGGAATTGGAATCTGGGTCCTCCGACTCTGGAACTAGAGCATCAGTCCTAGTAGGTCCTAACAAACAGGTAAATCTCAAATATGAGCTGTGATGAACTGCATTTCTGTAATTAGGAGACCAGTTCAGAGAAGCTCATTATCAGTTGGGCAAGATGACAAATTTTTCAGCCGTAGCAACTCTCAAAGATCAGCTAAGTTAAAGCAGCCTTGTGATCTGGAGGAAGCATGTACATTGATGAAATTATGAGTCTCAAAAGTATCATTGTGTGTCCTCAGATTCTTTTGTTAGCCAAGAGAGGGAGAATAAACAGGATACTAATTACCTTTATAGTGAGGATGGTAGGTAAAGTTATATTAATTTAGTCTCCTAAAATGTTTAAATAACTATAAAATAGCTAAATTATTTCTAAATCTGTGTATGAGTTTGAAAGGTAAGAAGCTAATGTGCGTGTTTGTGTGTTTAAAGCAATAATTATACAAACGAGTTAAATTATGGGAGTAGTTAAATGGCAATTATAAGAATCTACTTGAATAAAACCTCATTTAACTGTGACTAGAGAACATGTCACCAGAGAACATTTCACTAACCTTTAGTGGAAAGGCTGAATTACAATTTTTTAAAAACCTGCAGCAATTCAAACCAAGTTAATCAAAGCCAAATAGTTGTCCTAAGGTTTTTAAAAGAATGATTTATTATCAGAATAAATATAGATGTTAACTACATCTCAAGTGTGTGTGTGTACATTCCTCCAGAGACCAAAACTTTCATTTATGTTTGTCTTACACTTGTATATCCTAGCAGTGTTCTGTACATAGTAAGCCCTTATTTAATGACAAAATACCAAAAAATTTAACTCAAGAATGTGAATTGGTATCCCTATAATATTTTAAAAAGATATTTTCTACATTACTAGTATATGGTATTTATGGAGAAAATATCTTCTAAGCAAAATTAAACTTTGGCTGTATGCTGGTCCAAATAATGCCAAATTCTGAATTTAATGGAAACTGAGTGGATGAAATTTTATCATCTCTTTATTTTTTCCTTTCAATTTTAAATGGTAAAGGAGACCTACAGGGTAAAAAGTTCATGGCTAATGGGTATAGTTAATAAGATGTCTTCAGAACATTTGTAGAATTATCCGTTCTCGCTGAGCCTTCTAAAAGCCAACTAAAAATGTGAAAACTAATATTAAGAACTAGAGCTTTTAAGAATTAATCTAGGCGAGGGGGAGGTAAATAAAAATTAATCATGGAATATACGTTTTTTCATTTCTTAAAAAAAAAACTAAAGCAAATTCTTGTTAAGTGCTTAGTTTTACTACCTTTCCCTGTCATACTAGGATAAAAAAAGATTGGGAAGTAAGAGTGAAATACAATTAGAGGGTCTTGAAGAACTGTATTATGTGGGTTATAAACCTGGTGAAAGATTACTGTAAGACTTTAAGATGTTGGATTTAGAACCTGAATACTTTTTAGGAAGAGTATAATTTGGGAAACAGAAATTCCAGAAATGATGATGAGCTTAGTCACTTAAATACAGTAGAATAGGGTATTACTTAGAAAAAGCATACTAATACATGATTCAGCTTAATTTTGGCTATAGTCCTATATGTTGGGGTCCCAACATCCTGTGTTCCAATGAGTGAGGCAAAGTATAGGTGATGTGAAAATACTTGAACTAAAAATTAATTTCTAAATAGTCCTAATAGCCTCGAGAATAATATGTTGCTTTCAAAAGGGAAGAATTTCTAATAAAGTCTTATTTCAAAAGAAATAATAATAACAGTTATATGGTACTTGCATTTAGATTTTGCCTGTGAAGCTAATATGGACATGACTTTGATGTCATAAGAAAATCTCAAGTATAAATATTTTCTTTGGTAAGTACAAAGAAATTGGGGAGGTGGAAGCAAATTGCTGTACTTCAGTAGTATAACAAATTTCAAGGTATATATACTGTTTTGATTTCTTCAGGATGTCAAGAAAAACATGATGAGTTTTCTTCTCTTCGTAAAATTATTTTAGAGCATTAACATTATATAGTTAGTATAAAATTTATGTTTGTTCTTAGAAGAAAAGTGAAAATTTAAATTTATAAATATTACTTTGCTACTTCAATTCCTGTATCCTTGAGTACACATGAGGTAAATAGTCAACTGTAAATCCCTGAAATGAGATTAACATCTCACTGTACATTTGAACTTCTAAAATATTTCATGGACAACTGTAAACATAAACTTTCCCAAATTTCATAAATATTTAACTGAATCTTTTAAGTCCTGAAATTTAGTAACATTAAGTTTTAATAAAATGAATTAAGAGTCTGAAAAAGTAGAAATCCATTTTCTAGTGTTTGGGTCTGCTGGAATTCATTGCCAATTTTATTATTAAGCTGACTAGTTAAGTTTTTTAAAGCACTACCTTCATTCAGAGTATCAAAGAAAAGTATCATCAATTTTTATGCTTAACAGTGCTATGAAAAGCTTGCTTTGACTATGCATAAAATGCTATGCTTATTAATATGATAAAGTGTTATGCCAGATGTAAGCACATATACAAATGAATGGATGCAATACAAAAGCTTTTATTAACCATATCTGAACACATCCTCTTAATGACTCTACCAACAAGTATTTTGCTATCAACAGGCTGAAGCTTTAAAGCAATGATGTCACTTATGCAAACTGAGAAATGCAGCATGCCCTTGTGAACAAACTGTAAGTGCAGCTCACTTACATTGTTGATAGATTTATGCAAAGCTTCACCCAGACAGTGCCTCTATGAAAAGATCACAGGAATAAAGGGAAACATTCAGAAATCAACTAAGTAAAAGAAAAAGGGATAAAAGGGAGAGTAAAACACAACATTAATTATATTGAGGAAAAGGTTGAAAAACTTCTGAGAAAGAAACTAGACAGACAAAAATTGGTTAAGACAATTTAAATTTTTAGCAGCCTTTTAAGTGTGCTGGATTTGTTTATCAGTATGTAGACTTACCTATGCAAAACATTCAGCTTTTGTGCACACCCATCAGTTCTCAGCATAAAGAAGTTTGTTCATCATGGTTACCGAAGGCCTCAAAAGTAAATGTTCATTGGAAATTTTAAAGATTTAACAATAATCTAAACATAATGGTTTTGTGGGTGAAAGGAAGAAAAACATAAAAATATTCACTTTCTGGACATGTTTTGAGACGCCCCATCAAAACTTTTGAATCACCTAACACTGAACAAAGAATTAGAAAGGGACAAAATCATGAGGGGAAAAAAACGTAATTTCATTTTGTATTGCCCTTACATTCTTATTAAACAGCACTTACAAAACAATAATTTTAGCAGAATATTATTTTAAATATAAAATTTCCTTTAAAATGGTTTTACTTTAAGGCACTCAGCAAATTTTTGGTACTGCTTTGATCTGCTAACTTTTAGAGAAAGAATATGTTCGTTTTCTCTATTAAAAACCTAAAGTGATGATAAGTTTGTATCGCGAATTGAAAATTTGGGAACATTTTCAATTCTATGGCCTCTCAAACTCAACATGTCCAAAACAGAATTTATCATTTCCCCCCACCAAATCATTCCCTCTTCTCAACTTGCCTATTACTGCCAAGGACACCATCATCCTCCCAGTTGTCCAGGTTCAAAACCCTAACTAGCATCATCCTCATTTCCTCACTTACTCATACCACATATCCAACTTGTTACCAAATCTTGTCGTTTCTTCATTCACTTCTCATATATATCCCCTTCTCTTTACACTTAAAAGTCATTACCCTGGTTCATGCTCTCAATTTCCACTTGGGCTACTATAATAGCCTTCCAAATTGATCTCCTTGCTGCAAGTTTCTCCTCATTCCAATACAGTTTCCACTCTACTGCCAAAGTGGTTTTTCTAAGGAACAGGTCTGAACCATGTTACCCTTCTGCTCAATAAGGTACAGTGGCTCCCTTTTCCTTTCATGATTTGCTATAAATCAGTCACTAAGTGTTTATTAAGTATCTACTACGTGCACATATACAGTATATATAAAATATATACAAGGGAGTGTTGTGGTTAGCTGAAGCGGGATACTAGCAGCTGGGAACAGAGGAGGTCAGGAAAAGCTTTCTGTAGAAGGTGACCTAGAATTTAATTCCTTGAATTAAACTCAAGAGTGATTTATCACATGGGCATTAAGTCTTCAAAAAGATCAACACTTAAAACTGGAGGAGCTTTGAAGGTAACCAGGGATTCCAATGAGCTAAGTGAAGAGATAGTTCATTCCAGGAACAACAGATAGTCATGCAAAGACAGAGATATGGGCTCTGAAGTGTCATGTAAAAAGAACAGAGGAAGCCAGATGGGGGAGAAGTAGGGAAGGATTTTAAATTCCAAAAGAAGGAGTTTGTATTTGATTCTAGAATAGGGAGTCACTAGAGTATACTGAGTAGGGAACTGACATGCTCAGATCTGTGTGGAGGATGCATTCGAGGAGAAGACTCCAAATAGAAGGCTATTCCAATAGTCCAGGTGAGAGGTGAGGAGGGACTAATTAGGATGATGGCCCTTTGATCAGAGAAGGGTACAGATGTGAGAGATTTTGTAGAGGAAGAACTAAACAAATACGTTTACCTAGATCACAGCTCCCTTCTGTTGCCACTACTTCCCAAGATGTATGTTACTCCCAAAGAGAATGCAAACTCCTTGAGGGCAAGAACTATTTATATTTGTATCCCTAGTACCTAGCTTGTAGATGCTTGGCATACAGTAGGTGCTTAATACTCTTGATTGACTACCTGGTGTTAGTTCGATGTAAATTAAAAGAGGAGGGGCAGGATACAAAGTGATTTGACACTATTATGGATTTGGGATTGCATCTACTGGGAGACCATTCCCACCAACTCTTATTTAAGTAGTAATATTTTTTGGAGGGGGGAAGAAGAGTGATGGAGGACCAGATATTGTTTCATTGGTATGGGGAGCACTCCATGAGGAAACTCTCTCGACTAATGGTTACTGGCAGCTGCTATGCAATTTATACTGTTTTTAAAGAGTGATTTGGTTCTGTGATTAAATGAATTGCCCAAGAACACTAAGCCAATATGAGTTAAAAGCAAGCAACAGTGTTTTGTTGTTGCTTGGTCATATTTTAAGTCAGTCCAACTCTTTGTGACTTCATTTGAGAGTTTCCTGGCAGAGATACTGGAGTGATTTGCCATTTTCTTCTCCAGCTCATTTTATAGATGAGGAAATTGAGGCCAACAAGAGTTAAATAACTTGCCCAGGGTCACAGTGCTAATAAGTGTCTAAGGCCAGATTTGAACTCAGTAAGAGGAGTCTTCCTGACTCCAGGTGTGGAGTCTATCTACTGTGCCAGCTAGCTGCCAAGTAGTGTTTTGACAGAGGTTTTAAAGAAGCATGTCACAGAGCAGTATGGCTTGTAAGATAGTTCTTTGCTACTAAGCTAAAAGCTGATGCTAACTCTAAGAATCATACAAATATCCTAGATTGGTCTTATTTTCTTTGTAAGAGGAAAAGCATATAACACTGATCAGCAGTAGAATGACTGCCTGAAATCTTCACTGTGCTCATGTACATGGTTATTTTGGGAAGAAAATTGATCCCTCCAATCTGTTAAGAAAGCTAGCATAGTTTTGATCATGTGATTTTAATATTATAAAGGATTTCTCTTTTTCAAGGTGAATATATTAGATCACTTCTATTTATGCTAACAGAACTTTGTAGGATTAATGGTTTCACCATTTGGAATAGATTCTTAACAATTCTGGTTTTAAGAGAATTTCTCTTGAGGCCTTTTTATTTTCTTTTTTTTTGGATTAATCTCATGGATTATTATTGTTCATTTGGAGAAACCCTTGGAATCTGTAAATTATGGAGAGATCATTATATGACTTTTGCTAAGTGTTTCTAAAATGCCTCTTGCTGAGGTCATATATCACAGGCAACAATGTTCCCAAATCTACTTATCTGAGGGGCCAAAACAACACATAGTAAGAGGAGGCAACTGGGATTAGGAAAAGATTTCATGTCATATATGGAGCATGAAGTGAATTTTGAAGAAAATGAGGGATATGAAGAAGCAGAGTTAAGGTAAGAGTTAGAGCTAAGTTAAGTCAAGCACAACCAGTATAAAAGTATGATGACTGGAGACAGTGTTATAAGAAGCTTAGTTTGTCTGGGCCCCAGAATGTAAATTAGCCAGTACTCTTAGCACTACATCATGCCACATCTCATAATCTTATCTCAATAATCTCCTAACTCCAATTTTGTACTTGTAAAAGTAACAGAATTAACATAATTGAGAATCAAGGTTAAGTTTAAGGGGAAGAATCTTTTAATATTATCCAGATGGCTAATTATTAAAGAGTTAATAATGTTGGCCTCTATGGTTAGAAATATACATGTAGCTTTCTTTAGACTTATCCCAGTGAATTCTATTTAACATTATAAAGCTGTAGGGCTCAATAAGACTGATCAGATATTTCTCTATGGTTTAGGAAGGTATATCTAAGCTAGGTCATAGGAAGACAGCGATAGCCTTTTAAATCCATTTTTCTGTAACTGGAACTCTGAGCAGACTATTATCAATCCTAGAATTCAAAACTAAACTAGTTGATGGATATTTTAAAAAGATAATGTTAAGAAGCCTATCAGGCTGCATCTAGAAAGGTTGGCAGGCAGGATAAATCAAATATAACCTGCAAATAAGACATCTAGAACAGGCTGTCTCACAGACATCTTAAACTCAGCATTTCCAAACTATACTTGTCATCTTTCCCCTCCAAACCCACTTCTTTTTTCCCTAACTTCCCTATTTTTGTAAAGGGCACCGCTATTCTCATAGTTACTCAGGCTTGCAACCTAAGTGTCATCTTCTACTCCTCATTTTTCACTTCTCCCCCATATTCAATCTATTGCCAAGCTCTGTCATTTCTAACTTTATAATACCACCAGGTGTTATGAATATGTCGCCATCTCTCCTCAGACACTGTTATCAACCTGGTGAACACTCTTAACATCTCATACAAAGGCTATTTCAACAGCTTTATATTTGGTCTCTCTGTCTCAAATCTCTCCCCACTTCATCTATCTTCTACTCGGCTGTCAAATTAATTGTCCTCAAGTGCAGGCCTGACCATGTGACACCAACATTCAATAAACTCCAATGGTCTCCCTATTGCCTCTAAATAAAATCCTTCTTCGGCTTTTAAAGTGTTTTATAATCTGGCCCCTTCCTCTCTTTCCAGTCTTCTTACATGTTACTCCCTTCCCACATACTCTATGACCCAGTGACACTGGTTTCACTGCTGCTCCTCTCACACAACTCTCCATCTCCTGACTCCATAATGACAATGTCTCATATTTAGAATTCTCTCCCTCTTCATCTCCTTTTCTTTGTTTCAAGTCAACTAGCATCTATTAAACACCTACTATGTGCCAGGCGCTGTGCTAAGCACTGGCGATATAAAGAAAGGCAAAAAACAGTCTGCTCTCAAGGAGCTCACAGTCTAACTAGGTAGTCAACATGCAAACAACTACTTTATTGATCCTTCTTAATGCTAGTGCCTTCTCTCTGAGCTTATCTCCAGTATATTTTGTATATATTTTGTTTATACATAGTGGTCTGCATTGTTGTCTCCTCCATTAGACTGTAAGCTCCTTGATGGGAAGGACTGGTTTTGCCTTTGTACCCTAGCACCTAGCACAGTGCCTGGCACAAAGTAAACACTTAAGAAACGCTTGTTTTTGTGACTTGACTTGATAAAAGATATACCAAACTGTTCTTATTAGAAAGCTGTAACAATATAAATAAGTCATCTAAAACAGTAGTTCAGCGCTGATATTCTAGTTTAAGCTGAAATTCTAGTCATTAGGCTACCCTTGTCTCTACCACTGTTACTCTGCAGAGTGTCTAGATGAAAATTTGGATGTAAGGGGATATGCTAGAAGTCCTACAGATAGATAGTAACACAATGAAATTCATTTATTTTTGAGGCCTTTTGTAAGGTGGGAACCACAAATATTTCTAATTACATATTAAAACACTACTAGAGAGAAAAATTTAGAAGCTTTTAAAAATTCCATTCAGTATTTTTAAAGGAGAAATTCTTAATTACTCTTTTCTAACTAGCACAGTGGTAGTATAGGAATTTAATGGAAAAAGAATAAAACTGCCTATCATATCAAATATAAATTCTTTAGCTTGTTCTTCAAGGTTGTCTACCATACTATCTCACCAAATTAATATGCTATGATTTGACAACATTGGCGTGACTGGAGAGTTTGTTTGCTAACCTCTAATTAGATTTTTGGTTTAGCCAACATCATGTCATGCCCCACTTGAATCACTGAGCTTCAATGGTTTCTAACCTTTTCAAGGATGAGGGCCTTTTTTTAACAGCAAAAAAATATAACAGCTATTTGCATAATAGCTGCACTATTAGTAACAATTCATTGCAAAAATAATGGCAATGAGCTACTATGAATTCATTGTTTTAAAATAAATTTGTATTTCATTAAATATAACATCTAAATACACGTGAAAATATGTAATATATATTTTGTGAGGCAATATTCTTTGAAAGGCAAAAATTCTTCTGCGCACCTGGGTTTTTTAATTTACAGGTATAAACCACTGATCTATATAATGTCTCCACTAATCAATGATCCTAATTTCCTCCAAAATCTGATTCAAAATTCATTTTGTTCCCTGGTCTTCTATTTTACCCAAATTGTAACACAGTTTTCCTCAGCATGTCCTGAAGGACGAATATTCAGGCTGCATTAAATGAAATTTACATTTTTGGATGAATGAATGTCTTTGTAGCTTTGGTCGAATGAATAAATCAACACAGACCAAAATAAAATTAGTGAAAAAATATATGAAAGTTGACAGAAATGTCTGCCACCTCTCTCATACAGCATAATAATCACAGGCGTTGGTATTTTATAATCCATATTAGAAAATATTCTACTATAGGAGAATCTGTGGAAGAAATGGAAATGCAAAGAATGTATTTCTCCAACCTTATAGTTATGTAAGTGAATGTAAATTGGTGCAAAAAAGTAGTCAGCCTCATTAGTTCAATTACTGGGTGGAAAAAACACAATGAAATGTTAAGAGAAAAATAAAACAAAAAAGTCAAATCATAGGGCAGAAATGAAAGCTTATGAAAGATTTAATGAAGTGTAAACAGATGATTTCAAGACAATGAATTACCTGTGATTTTTCTCTGACTCTTTTTAGATAGCAAAATAATCTAGGTTGGCCCAAAAAGATTTCTTGCTTGCAATATACAAAAGACCAGAGAGATAAAAATGTGAAACCATGGTAGGTGCTCACATGTTTGCATCACTTGGGACTAGAAACAATCCCAAAACTCTGAAATCCAGATACCAGAGTATTTTCCAATCTACCTGTTCCCAGCACATTTCTGTTTGATAGCTATCAGGTTTTACCTTGGGCTCCAAACATATTCTATGACAATCCTGCTGTATGCTCACTGAGCTCCAGACAGCAATGGTAGGTAAAGCCAATTCCTTTCAATAAAATAGTTAAGTGCCTAGGATGTGCGCCAGTCTATGTTGGGTCAGTAAATGTCCTGGAACAGGGCCAGGAGATGAGGTGGGAGAGTCCAGGGCTATGACAGATATTGGGCGATGAAGGCAAAAGTGGGGATCAATAGCATGGGGGACCTGGTTCCAAACGGTTAGTTAACCTAGAGAGCTGGTCAGATAGGAGAGGTTCCTATGTACATAAAGAACTTCCAATTTAGCAATCCTTCTACAGAGGCACCCTATAATAGTGTGGACAAAGAGTTGGCCTTGAAGTCAGGCAAATCTGGACCCAGTTTCCTCTTAACATAGAGAGGCTATAAGACCTTGGGCAGGGCTCTTCATCTCTCAGTAAACTTTAGGTCACAGAACATTGGCCACCTGCTTAGGCAGAGGGTTTCTTCACTGGAAATTCCCTCCGCTGATGAAATCAAAGGTGCCAAACCTGTGCCACTGCACTTGCCCCACTCTCCCCTTCCCCAATCCAAACAAACTTCTATGTTTTTGCTAGCTCAAATAGCAAACCTATTTTATACCACAGTCAATCTTATCACTTCAAAACAGCAGAAAACATAATTACTACATTATGGACAAATATGCAATTATTCTATTCCTCAAAGAAATGAGGGGAGAATTTCAAGGGATTTGAAGCTATAAAAGTTTTGACCTGATATTATTTGATTCTGTCCTATTCTGTGTCTATATATCATCATATAATGTTTACTGACCTAAAGGAAAAACTTTTTTTCTCATTTTATTATTCTGGGGGTTGGACTATCTTAGATGGCAATAAAGCATTTTACCTGGGAGTCTATGGGACAATCTGCACTTTCTGAGGCTGGAATAAAAAGAGGTGGCATGAAATACAGTAGCAGTATTCTGCCACCTCAGTAAACTGCCCTTCAGTGGTGTGCTGTTGGGGAATTTGCCCAGTAGCCTTCACTTTAAAGGTGATCAGGTCCTAGAAACCTTGATAACTCACAGGCCATCCACTTGGAAGACTTGGAAAAGAATTTCTTCCAGTAAAAGGAGGAAAAAGTAAAAATGTAGAATTGCAAGTGATTTAGAAGGGGCACTTCCCAGATAGAATGAGGTTCAGATGGGGTAATGCAACTGAGGATGAAGTGCCCATAACAGAGGACTGAGGAGTAAGACACAGAGGTAGAGAGAAAACAAGGAGGAGAAAGAAATGGTGACCGGGGGACTAAGATATTGATACCTTGCTTTTTGTCAGTGGTGGATTTGTGACATTTAGGCATTGTTCCTTGTGCAGTGGTCATCTTTGAATAGTGTTTCTTTTCAGACGGGAATCAGGAACAGACAGGTGAATAAGCCAGGCCACTGTAAAGCAGAGTTTCTAAAATCATGAGCCACAGAATTCTGGAGAAACTGGTGAGTCTGCTGTATTGGCACTACACCCACAAGAATCTCTAATCCCTATAGTGAGTTTAACTATGTGTCACCTTTAGTTGGCTAGGAGCTGGGAATTATATGGAAAGATACACACTTCCAGGCTGGCTTCACTGAGCTAGGAGAGACAAATGCTGAAATAAAGGGACTCCAAACCTGAAAGGCAGATGGAGGTTTTCCTTTGGGAGACTTGAGCAAGGAAGTAATTCAAACATTTCATTTTATGATACATGTGTCTAATGCTTCTTGATTATAATATAACTTTACCAATATCCTCATTGATAAACTAAGAAGAGTATACTACATGACTTTTCAGGTTTGTTCCAGTTCTAAATCTATGATTTTGTAATCCAATTAAACTGTTTAACTGTACATAGGTTAAGTCGAGGTCTAAGTGAATGTTAATATGCCACAGGGATAGGGGCAATATGAACCAAAGAATGAGGAATAACTCTAGATATGGCAGACTGGAATGTAACAGGCATATCTCACAAAATGAGTTAAAAACAGGTTTGGCTTCTGGAGCTCCATGTATCAAGGTGGTGCTGGCCTATTCCTATCATGGGGTGTTCTATCACATATCAGAGATGGTGGAGACTTTAGAAAATTTGGTGTATAAAACCTCGTATAGAATCATAAAGTGTGAAAACTTAAATCTTTTCGTGAATAAGAACACTCAAATGGCAAAAGAAAAACTGTTAAGAGGTAAGAAAGAAATCTGATATCTTAATATAGAGAGGACCTAAACCTACTAAAATAAAAACCACAATTTGAAGAAAATGGATGTGATGGTAGTAAGGCTTTTTTGTTCATTAGTTAGTAACTAAATGACAATTTAAAAACGACACTTAAAATACCAAGATGGCTTCGATTTTCACAAGCTAATTTGAACTAGTGAATCTTGAATGACAGAGGGCAAGATAAGAGAATGACTATTTTGCCCATTAAAGTTTGTCTTCATATGTCCATGATAAGTACTTTACACTTAAGTATTGATAATATGCCAAACTGCATTAGGATCAACTTTAAATGGAACATTTCATATAACCGTTTCTTTAAGTTTCTCATTAAGTTTCTCAAGCCCCAAATCTGCTCATTAAAAAAATCTAAAAGCAAACATTACTTAGCACCCTTCCAAATTTCCATATAAAATACACATAAATTTGGGTAGCTATGCACTGAAACTTCAAAAATATACTTTAAACTCTTTTGAAAAGCATTCCATGTAATTCTTTGAAATTACTAGTAGGAGAGCTTATCTTTTTAATTCAGAAATCTGCCAGAACAAACATAAAAACAAAAGCTAACTCCTTAAAGAAGTAAGTTAAGGTGTTATTTAGTCCTAGTGCTAAAGCTTATAGAACAGTGTGCTGCTTGTCCTCCATGCATGGCTTGCCAATCAATTAACGAGTCAAGGCAGTCAGTACTATTTAATTACTGGTTTCGCAATACAGGAACAGGAGATCATAAATTAAGAAGTTATGTAAATTATTTAAAGAGGGGAAACTGTTTTAATTATAGTTTTAAATGCTAAAGAAGTGAACAAAAAACAAGAAAGATTTAAGAATATTCTATCTTTTGTTTCTATAGCACTTTTATCCCAGAGGCTGAAAACACAGAAACAAACTGGGCAAGGTGCTACTGATGAAAAGAAAATAAATTGCTCTTTTTTTAGGAGGAAGTTGTTTTAATACACTCAGGTATATTTACTGAACTTTCTCTTTAAGTGTATGAATGACATCTAATGACCTTAAAACCTTGTTATGCCTTCAAAACCTTTCTTTTTTTTAAAATTAACACAAGAGATCCTATCCCATCCTCTAATTGTGGTAGGTTTAAGTACTTATTGAAATATATTCCTAAACATTTTAAAGTTCTAAAGCCAGGTCTCTAATTTTAATATGTTTTACTTTTAAGTCTGCTCTATCAGATAGTAAATATGTAATAAACAAAGAACTGATACATAGGTACTCAGTCTCCCAACTTACCAACTAGTTACATTTTAAAAGTTGACTAATAAATCATTTGTTTAAAACTCAAAGCATTGTATCAAAAAAATGGAATTAAATTCTTCAGCAATTGATTTACTGCAGTAGAATGTGCAGTAGATTTACAAAATATTCTTGAAACAGCACCGTATTTATGGTACTTTAGAATTTTACTACCGATAACAGTGTTTGTGTGGGAAAACGTAAGTATTGCCAGTAATTCCACTCTTCCCCTTTTCCCCCTGCCCCATCCCCCTGGATACTTCTTAGACTAGGCTATCTTCTTGTCCCCTTTTTTCTCTTGCTCTGAGGAATTCTAAGATTGGCCTGCCCATTCCTAAAGTAAGCAAACAGTGTTTGGCAGAGTGGGCGGTTTTTTCCCCCAATGACTAACAACAAGGGGAAATTGGTGGGGTACAAAAAAGCTCCTATAAATCTCTTTTTCTTTTTTCACTTAGAACTGTAAGAGAAAAACTACACATATGGGTGAGGAATCTTTGGGTACACAAAGAACTAAAGTAGAGGTCTGAGAACATGTTTTTTTTTTTAAAAATATTCTGATGTTAGTATTTCATTGTGATTGATTTCCTTTTTAATCTATGTGTTTCATCTTATGCATTTAAAAACACCATTTTAAGAAAGGTCCATAAACTCCACCAGCTTGCCAGAGGGGAACTTGATCTAAAAAGGTCTGAATTGGACTAAAGTAAAATTCATCAACATTTCAGATGAATACCCAGACACCTGAATTTCTGTACTTCCCTAGAGGAGTTCGGAGAGACCAGCAAGTGGAGGCTGAGGGAGTAAAAGATTTGGGAAGAAGTTGGAACTTCACTCTTCCTTTCTCCTTTCTTTTCCACTGGCCACTATCAGTTCTGCCCCTGATCTGAGGCATTACTAGGGTGAATCAGAAAGACGGTTGAGAGACTCCAGGCAGTAGTAAGACCTGTAGTTTCTAGGGTCAGAGGGAAAAGGGGTAAAAATAGATGGGAGAGAACACAAAAATGGTAATAGCTGGAGGAGAAAGGGAAGCTCCTGGAGCCATCCAGGCTAAAGTGAATGCAGCAAACGGGATAGGCATATTCCTATGTAAGGAATATACATAAATGGGTGTACATAAACATAAGTCCATCTTGTGGAGAATCTCAAAGAAAAGAAAGAACCAGATATTAACTTTTAGCAATATAAATCCATATTCAGCATTCTTCATTATTGTTAATTATCAACATTAACTACCTGGTCTAGGAGATCTTCTACTTTCTTCTGCCATCCATCCCGGGCAGCATTCTTTTCCCGTTCTTTTAGCTGCAAAAGTTGAGTCATTGCTGATTTTTTATCCTCTTCATGTTGAAGTCTTAACTCTTCTCGAAGCTTAGAACACTCTTGTCTAAAAATGAGACAAATTATTTAGCAACTGAATAGATGAATACAAAGTACTTGGCAAATGGAATTAACTATTCTTAAATATGCAATTATCAATATGCTTATTTAAAAAAGAAAACAATCAGAAAAACTCGTTCAAGGTCACAAAATGAATCTGTAGATGTGCAGAAAATAGACTTCAGACCTTTAGCCTCAGCATTTTTATTAGCACAATTACTACGCTGCTATTGTCCAACTTACTGAAATATGTTATAAATCTAATGTGATAATGGTGAGCACAAAGGGCTGCCCGTCAGTTGACCTAAATTCATTTCCCAACAAAAGAAGCTATCTAAGAGAATGGCAGTGGAACATAATTATGGTAAAATAAGAAAAACATGAACTAAGTTCAACAGAGTATTAAGGAAGACGTGGTAAGATAGGGCTTCAAGGCCACTAGTAGAAGAAAAGATAATGTGAAGAACGTATGGACATCACCATCTCAAATCGGCAGAGAGGAAAGATAAAGGTGCAAGGGCAGGGAAATCTAATGGTTGCTGGCAAAATTTATGATTGGCAGAGTTTACTGTGTTACACACTAACACAAACAACTCATTAGTAATCACTAAAGACTCACTGAAGTTTTTGGGAAGGTATTATTAATTAGAAGGCAAAAGAAAATCAAGTACATGTTATTTTGTAATCTTCAATCACTATGTACACTACTGCTGTGGATAAAAGGATTATAAAAGCTTAAAGAGGGGATTCTATTTCCATTCTATTTCTTCTCTTCCACTGTAAATAAAGGAGGTAAACTGGCAGACAATCAATGACTAAAGGAATGCATTTCCTGTCTAATAGCTGTGTACCCTCTGTTCTGAGAGATCTATATGTCCTCTCTTCTACAGAACTGTATAGACAGGCAACTATTAATACCCAAGCTATAATTATCAATAAACACAGCCTTAAAGAAACTATGTATAAATTGGCAGACAAGATTCCAAAAGAAAAACTGTTACCACCAAAGCTGTGACTTACTATATTGGTCTATACAGACCATCTTAAATACAGGCTCCCACCAATAAAATGAAATCTGCACAAGAAAGAACCCATATATACTTTTTTTTGAAGGGGGAAGGCAGGGCACAATTAGGGTTAAGTGACTTGCCCAAGGTCACACAGCTAGTGAGTGTGTCAAGTGTCTGAGGCCGCATTTGAACTCAGGTCCTCCTGACTCCAGGGCCAGTGCTCTACTCACTGCGCCACCTAGCTGCCCCTATATATATATACTTGTATACTGAAAAATAACAGAAAACCACAATACAAAAATATTTATTGTGATTTTTAACAATTTGATTCCAATAAACATGTTTTACTCCTTTTGATCACCGTCTTCTACCTCCATCACTGTGCTATTCTCTTATTCTGATTTTCACTAATATCTTGTCTTCACTGACATCCATACACAGGTTTTATAACACAAGCCAAATTTGTGAGAAAAGTGTAAGTCTGTATTTGAAACAATATAATGTACTACAGCACTCTCTGCAGGAATTGTATGTCTAGTAGCACTTACCCTATTTATTCATATGCCTTTGTCTTTATAAATTCAATGTTTGACAAAGGCCTCTAAATAATCAAAAATTAATATTGAAATTGCATGTGAAATTTTTTTTACCATGTCTTAATAATTTTTACATTAAAAGTGTAAATTTTTTTAAAGGTTAAAGAAAAGGCACCTAAGATTTTCAGTCCATTTTATTTCTAAGTCTTGGGCCATTTTGTCCACTTTGAACTTCTCATCTTCCCTCATGGTAGCAAGCAATGCCTTATGCTGTTGTCTTTCTTGTTGTAGTTCTCTCTGAAAAACAAAATCTTTATAATGCAAAATGTGCATCAAAAAGTAAAAGCTGGCTATTTTAAATCTTCACTTCAAATAATTACTTTATGTAAAATGAGCAGTGCCTAAAATTTCTAGCAGCTTGACAGGTTTTCAAGATTTTATGACGACAACAACACAAATTTTAAAACTTTCCCCAAACTATACTAACAGTATAATTTTAAAATGGGTATAATTTGAGATTTTAATGATTCTAAGATGCTCTCTAAAATAAAATCTCATCTTTGTGAGGTGAAATTATGGTGCATCACAATTTTCAAGCAATAAAAACTGCATATAACCCCAAAAGCAACAAAAAGACTGAACTGTCTGCATGACAAGAACATAGCATACTGACAATAATAATCTGTGCAAGAAATGGCATAAATGATACCAATCAGGAGATTTATGATCAGAAAAGGAGGTGGACTGGTCACAAAGCAAGAGTAATGGATAACAGATGGTCAGCCCATATGTTGCACTGGTATCTACATAATTTAAAGAATCTAGGGGAAGTTATCCTTTAGGTAGACTCTTTTTTGGACTTACGGTAGGATGAGTCAACAAAGTAGAGAAAGTATACCTGATTTATGATTATGACCATAGAAGAAGGAGGTACACATATTGACTATATCACAGAGCTACTCTAATACTGAAGCATTTTTAAGCCAACATAATGAGTTAGATTCTAAACGACAAAACTAATTTCAATCTTTTTTCCATCATGGATTATTCAATAAACCTATCACAATATTCTGTTAAAATATGTGAATACTGTATTCTTCAATCAAAAGTACATTATTTCAAAGGAAGGTTACTAGTGTTATCTTTCAGATTCTCAGAGCTTAATCAAGACATAAATATTGTGATATTACAACCTAATGACAAATAATCAGGATAATCATCAAGGCTCAAAGCAACTAACCAAACAAGCATGTCACATGTTGGGTATTATAGTGTTAGGTGCTATTTTCAACATGACCAATGGAGACAGATATTTGTAGGTCGGTATCAATCAACTATGGTTTTTTACAACACCAGAAATAGAGGGAGTAGTACAGTATAGTGACAAAAACATTAGGTTAGAGTCAGCAGAGACCTGATTTCCAAAACCATGTCTGACACTTCCTGGCTGTGTGACCTTGGTAGCAAGTCACTTAACCACTCTGAGCCTCAGTTTCACCTCTAAAATGGCAATAATATCTATAGTACATATACCAAAGAACTGTTATTAGGATCAAATAAAATAACACAAAAAGTGGTTTGTAAACCTGAAGGCTCTTTTATAGATGTCAACTAAAAAAAATCCCTAGTAGCATCAAATATCTATTGATAATTCAAACGCTAATGAGTTGCTAAAAACCCCATTGGCAGTTTCTGTAGGATTCTGAGGAAGGAGGCAATAGGGGACTTCCCAATTATTATTACCATATTTGGTTCCCCTACTTACTGATAAGTCTTGCTACAGCTTTTCAACATTTTCAAAGTGTATCTAGAAAATGAAATTTGTCTCATTCAATGTCTCAGTGTCTCTTAAGAATTAGGAGGAAGACATATCTCTCCTAAGTACCTAGCAGAAAGTATCTTGCAAAAAAGTTGTAATTTTTTTCCAACTTGAAGTATTTGGAAAAGGTTAGCCAATTCAGCAAACACTTTCACACAGTATAAACAAAGGTCAGAATTGGGGGCAGCACACCTATTTTATAAAATTAAAAGCTGGAAGAGATTATAGAGATCATCTAGTCCAATATGCTACAGAATAAGAAAAAAGTAGCTTCTCAGGGCTAAGTAATTTGTTCAAGGATTCACATCTGTAACAAAATTACCATCTCATTCTAAATTATTTTATAATGGCTTTAACACAGTGCTAATATCATGTAAATTCTCTCCTTTACATGCTTTAGAGCAGGGCTGTCCAAAATGTGGCCCGCCTACTAGCATAGAAATTTACACAAATGCTTTAGTAAACAAAGCTGAGCTACTGCAGAGCTCTCACTAAAATGGCAAATCAAAATATACTGTCTATTGTTTCAATACAAACCTAAGGTTGGACAGCCCTGCTTTAGAGATGTCACCAATTATTTGTTATAAAGAAAAGGTCAAGAACAAGAGTCTTTAACTTTGAATCTCCACTCTCCCCCTCTTTTCCCCAGCCCACAATCTCTGATGTCAACCTAATACATGATCGTCATGGTCTAAAAACAGAAAAAAAATAAAGAAAAAATTTTACTTCTGCTACCAGAAATAGGGTCACCAGAGTAAGGAGCGGATAAAGTAAGGGTGAAGAGGTTTATGGAAAGCAGACCTATGGAAAACAAGAATTACTTATTTTTCCTTAAATGCACCTTTTAGATGTCTTTTTTGACAGAATTGAAGGCCCTATATTTTTTTTAATCTACATTCAATTAAATTAAAAAATATTAAAATGGATGCCTACAATGTTCTAGGATTATCTCAGTGGACCCTTGTACCGATGTTTAATGAACTGATTGTTTAAATAAGCTTAAAATTAGAAGTAAGGGGTCTTTTTGCTCCAGACTTGTGATTTAATTAGTGTGGGGACTGGCAGTTCATCTTGTTGGCAATTTATAATTGTCAAAAAATTTAAGTGACTTGCCCATGGTCACATAGACAGTTGTGTCAGAATGGTTTGAATTCTATTTCTTCATCATTGAACTTGAACCATGGGTGGATTATGAAATTACCTCAAGATTTAATAATGAGTCTGTGGTCTCTCTTAGCTTAGCTTTGGTTAAATCTAGTTCATTCTGAAGTTGTCCATGGGAGTCCTGAAGATCAGAGATAACCCCCTCTGCAGAACCAAGGCCTTGTTCACTTTTATTTACCAGATCCTGGAGGCGAGAAACCTGCATAAAAATGTAATGCTTTTAGGATATCTTTGACAATCAAACAAAAAATATTGGTCATCTTCTTCCTTTAACTACCTTCTTCCAATTGTACATATGTATACCATTTCAGTTTTAAAAACACTTTCATATTTGCTATTTTTTCCTCATGGCACTATGAGATATTGAACATAACATCCAAGAAAGATCCAGTTTGTTTCACAAAGACATAAGTCCTACTTTAAGGAGTTAACAAAGTATAATTAAGATGAAGTCAAGAACAGCTGATAAATATTTTCCACATAATGATATGTATTTTTAAAAAGTAATTCAAATGAAATTACTTAGCTCACACATGAGTCAAATTAACTGTTATTCCAAAAGTTTTATATATTCAGGACAGTGGAACTGAATGGACAAAGGTTTTACAAACTATAGTAAGTAGTAACTTTCACGTATTTGCATAGGATTTGCCCCACATAATCCTTAAGTATTGAATTTATATGCTTTTGAAAGTGAAGCATTAGTAACTATTCCTTCATTAAGGAGATTACCTGCCAAACAAAATTAATTTCATTGAATTTTTAGTTTTAACTTAGTCTTTGAAAGACTTAGTCTTTGATATTATTTCAGTTTCTTATCATGTATCAGTTTCAAGATTCCAGATTTGGTGGAGGGGGAAGTTACAGGCAAAAATCTATTTTAGTTTAATAATGTGGAGGGATAAAAAATGTCTGCTCATTCATTAAATATGTACTGACAGTCTATTATATTCATAGCACTGTGCTAGGTGCTGTAGAGACTACAAAGACATGTAAACTCTTCAAAGGTCTTATTTTCTTAGGGAGGGAAACAGTGAAAAGTCAAATAATGTGAGACTTGGTAGAATACAGTGCCAGTTAGCTGATACAAATAAAAAGTGCCAAAAGAATTTGGAGGATGGAAACATTGCTGTGTGCTGTGGTGGTCAGGGACATTTCATGGAGTGATGTAGGCCTTGAAGAACAAACAGGATTTGGACAGGTGAACATGTGAAAACAAGAAAAAGATCATTCTACGCAGAGAGAATGGCACAAGCAAAGGTAAGAACATATATTGTATATTCTGGGGACAGGAACAGACGAGTCTGCCTAGTGCTTAAGGAAATAATAGGAGATAAAGTTTGGGTCAGGCTGAGAACCTTAAAGGCACAGGCAAGGAGTTTGAACTTTATCCTGTAGGTAACAGGGAAAAAAAGGTGAAAAGCTTTTTCACAGAGAGATGAGACAGTGGAAACCATGTTTATACAAAATGAATCTGGCAGCAGTATAGAGATGGACTGAAGTAAAAAGATATCAAAAGGCAAGGAGAATAGTTAGGATGTATGTATATATTTAGACGTAAACTAGGATGGTAACTATTCCAGGATCGGGAGAAATGTGAGCAACATTATGGAAAAAATAATCAACTCTTCTAAGCTAAGACAGCTGCCTGAATGAAGGCAGATCACCCAGTTTCCATGTATTTATAAAAGGTCCACACCACACAGAATGATGAATAAATCCAATGAGAAACTACAGTAAGTGGCATCTTCCCCCTCGGAACTGCAGAAAAAAGTCAAACCAGAAGTCCATGGACAAGAGAAAAGGGAGTCCTGCCAGAGTCAGCTCCTTCCCAGTGTGATCAGAGCCAGGACACATAGCCAGCAAAGTTCAATGCCCAGAGGCAGCAAGAGCAGGAAGCCGACCTCAGAAAGTGCTTAGGAGGTCAGAAAGTTCCAGAGAGCTGCAGTGGGCAGTGACTAGCATGCTACCACAGCACTCACACCAGGACACCAGACCCACATGCTCTGAGGTCCCTGAATACCTTTTTTACCTTGCTTTATATTTTGACATTACTTTAAATTTCTAGAGTGATCTTGCTCCCATTTAATACCCTAGTTTAGAGGTTACATATCTTCAGTGATTCCCTGCCCTGGGTTCTTTCCCATTTGCCTACAGGATCTCCCCAATCCTTCCTGAAACTTCTATCCTACAGACAGAATGCTAAATTTCTCAAAAAAACTGCTAAACCTAATTCTTCCATTTTCTTACTACCAGTGTTTTATGCTGTCATACAACGCCACTCGAATAAGAAATCTCTTTTTCTCAGGGGCTGGAGGATGGGGGGGGGGTCTGGGTCTCTGATTTCATCAGGATAAAAAACTCTTAGGATACACAGTCCCTCCAGTGATACAGATCCCTAACATCTGCAAGTCTTAGAGAGCTGCCTGGGGCACCGAGAAGTTAAGTTTCTCAAGAGGCTTCCTTCTCAAGATATCGCTGGATTAACTAGGACCTAATGATGAGACTGAGAGGATCCGTACCTCCAGATGAGCTACATTTAGCTTGGCTGTCAGTTCTTCCTTTAGTCTTTCCATTTGCTGTTTAAGTTGACTTTTATCTTCTTCCAGCTGTAGTTTTTCTCTTTCATATTGTTCTTCTAGTTCCTTAGAAAAAGAAAAAATGGGAAAATTACAGTTTAAAGCATGTTATTGGGGAGAAGGTAAGAAAGACATGTTTTATCTTGCTTTATATTTTGAAATTACTTTAAATTTCTAGAGTGATCTTGCTCCCATTTAATACATCGAAGAACGCGCTAGCTTTAGTAGATAATGCTGCATTATTCAGTTCCAGAGAAATTAATTCCTTAGGAATATTTTTCTTCCCTTAGTTAATGAGTTAGCACAACTAATATCAACAAGGATAAATAAAACAAAATAAAGCTGAGACCTAAATGAATTTAACAGAAAATGCAAACAAAACAACAAAACCCAAACCCTGCTGGAACAGACTACTTCAACTTAGAATTATAACAGCAATACTTTGATACCACAAGGAAAGAGCTATAATTTCATTAGTGTGAGCACTCCATTCAAAGATGCATATTGTTTTACCTCTTTAATTGATAGCTGTGGCTAAAAAAAATTCATCACCCCTCCCCAACCTGGTGACGTTTCTCCAGAAGGAGTTTCACTAGTCCTCAGTAAAGCGATATAAAGTTAGCCCATCCCTGAATCAATACTTAAAATCTTCTTGGTTTCAACCTACCAGAGCTTGTGTTCCACTGGCCTAGTTTCAGACAACCCTCGGCTACCTCACACCACATCACCTCTTCCTATCAGTGTCCATTGCCACATCCTCTTGCCTTGTTCACTTCTTATTGTATATTTTGATTTAGAGGTCTCCTGCCTCCAAGCTTATCATTTCATGCATTAAAATTCTAATATTTAAATAATATCATTTCACTTTATTTTTTTGAGGGGGGGAGGCAGGGCAATTGGAGTTAAGTGACTTGCCCAAGGTCACACAGCTATTAAGTGTGTCAAGTGTCTGAGGCCAGATTTGAATTCAGGTCCTCCTGACTCCAGGGCTGGTGCTCTATCATTTCACTTAAAAAAAACACAGTTAAATTCAAATTTTTCATAAAGGTTTTAAAGCTTCTTGGCAGCCTACCTTAAGTCATCTGCCCTTCGTATTTCTTGTTAAAATGTTCGACTGTTCCTTTTTTTTTTTTTAAATCCAAACATTTTGCATGTGTGGCATCTTGTATACCCTCTTACCCTGGAATGCTACTTCACGGTCAAGCCAATGTGTTTATTTATGCCAGTCAGCTAAGTTATATGTTAGGTCAAAAGATATTTAATCAAATGGAATAATAAAATGACAAGTAAAAAAAAAGATCATCTCCTCCCCACCCCATGCAACCATGGAATATACTCTGCCAGGGGTTATCATATCACCAGTAAGGAAGAGTATATGCAGAGAACATTCGTAGGGACATATCTATGTAGCCTGGGTATATAAATGATGAACATATATGTCAGGAACCCCCATGGCCAGGACACATACATTAGGAAGACATATGACCAGAGTACTCACACAGAAACACTTGTAGCCAGGGAACATTAACAGCTAGGGTTACTTTCCCCACCTCCCCTCCTTCTCTTAGAATCCCTCCCTCACTCAACATATCACCTTAGGAGTTACCTTTTGCACAGGACCTTTCCTAATATCTTCTCTCTTAACAAGTTGTTAGGTCTCTCTACAAAGATTTTATTTTGTATATATTTTATATTTTTTCCTCACCAGCAGAATGTCAATTCCTTGACGTCCAAGATTTTCACTTTTGTCTGTGTATCCCTTAGCACTTAGTGGAGGGCTTTCTATATAGACAAAGTATGTGCTTTATAAATGCTTGTTGAATTGAAGGCTATAAACCACCATACTAGGATAGCCAGCTAGGATAGCCAGAGGAATGCCACAAGATTAAGACTTTTTCTTCTTTTAACTGACTGCTTATTGATCTTGCCACAAGTCCTTCCTTGCTCCAATCCCTCCTCCACACAAGTAACAAAGTGATTTCTTCTTCAAAGTGTAGGACTATGTCACTTCACTTACCACTACCCCCTCCTTGCCCTAATTCAACGAACTCTACTGGCTCTTTATACTTTTAAAATCAAAATAAGTATCTTTGTTAAATATATTAAATACCTGACTGCTTTCTTAAATAAGAGGCACTGAATGCAATCATTATGTATCATTATGAACTTCATAATATTCTGTGCCATAATAAACTACCCATGACCTTTAGAGGGGCATAGGGTGTTTTCCCTACACAAATAGCCCTTGATTATAAGCTTTTTGAGTTCTTATCTCTTCTTTATAACTTTTGAATTTATTTTCTGTCAGCTTTCATTTCTTACTGATGTTTAGGTGCCTGCTAGAAGTATCTTCTTTCACTGTCATCTTCCTTTTTAATATATTTCTTCAAATCTGTTGTAAGCCTGGTAAACATCTATGCAAATTTGTTAAAATTTGTATAAATTAAGAGTAATTAGTTCCTTGGTGAAGGCATTGAGGAGCTCTCCTATGAATAAAAAGTATTCATTTTAGCTATATAAAGGTAGGCTTTTTTTTCCTTTAAAGCTCATCTCTTTCCCCCAACTCCTCACCCTTAGCCATTTTCAAAGCTAGCAATATTAGAATGTAAAATGAGATAAATTTTTAAAAAAACTTACCATCTGTAGCTTTTTCTTATCCTTATTTGCATTACTGTGGGCAGTCTCAATTGCAACATGGTGCTTCCAAGCTAATTCTTCCAAAGTCTTTGAGTGAGCTTCATTTAACTGTGCTGTTTCCCCCTCCAATCTAGTCTGCAAGTTTAGTAGTTCTTTCTCATAATATTCTTTTTGAGTTTTCTTTGCTTCATTTATTTGCTACAATTAAAAATATTTAAATGAAAATTCACTATTTACTAATTGCTTTTTCATCATTACCATCAATGTTTGACTATCATGGTGGGTAGAACATTGGGGCAAGTAATGAAGGGTAATGGGATTTTTCCTGACACTTTATCATCTACAGTCTTAAAATATAAATAATAATATGCCACATACAAGATTCACAATTTCAGAATAAGGAAAGGGGAAAGAACCAGTATACTAGAGTTACACATGAGTTGCTAACTCTTTTAGACTGAACGTAAAAAGCTTCTTTTAAATTAAGAGTCCAGGCTATAAATGACCAGTTCTTATCATCACTACTGAAAAGTCTTTCATGCTGAGTCAAGGTGCTAGTCTGCATTGGTAAAGAAAGTTTCCTTATCTGGAAGTTCCCTATTATCAATGAAATCACAGGTCTAGTCCCTGTATCTTTTAGTCACATAACTTTTAGTACTATTTTTTGCATAAGCATACCTTACTTCCCTCCAAATACTCTGTGATCCAGCGACATTGGTCCTCTTTGCTGTTCCTCACACACAATACCCCATCTTCTGACTCTAAAAGTTCTTGATAGCTGTCCTTCGTATGTGGAGAGCTCTCTTCCCTCATCTCTGCCCCCTGGCGTCCTTCAAGTCTAAGTTAAAGTCCCCCCCTTCTTTTCTATGGGAAGATCTTCCCATTCCTCAATCTTAGTGCCATCTCCTTCAGATTACCCTCAATTTATATCCTCTATATATTTTTTTCCTTTTTTTTGGAGCGGGGAAGGCAGGGCTATTGGGGTTAAGTGACTTGCCTAAGGTCACACGGCTAGTAAGTGTCTGAGGCCGCATTTGAACTCAGGTCCTCCTGACTCCAGGGCCAGTGCTCTACTCACTGGGCCACCTAGCTGCCCCGTTCTCTCTCTATATTGTTTGTATATTATTGGTTTGCATGTAGTCTCCCCCATCAGACTGGGAGTTCCTTGAGAGCAGGGACTGGTTTTGGCATTTCTTTGTATCCTCAGTTCTTTGAGCAGTGCCTGCCTGGCACATAATGGGTAGGCACTTAATAAATGTTAGCTGACTGACATATCCCTCTTAATATGATTAACCACGTGATTAACTGTGAATATCTCGCCCTTCACCAAAAGTAGAGCTTTAGTGAAAAAAAACTTTATTTTTGAAACATTTTGATTAAAAAGGTAAGTACAATGCAATGAGCTTTTAGGTTGCATTTTGATTCCTTTATTATATATGTATATATAGTGTCCAACAATGCTGCTGCACTTTTATAAAATTATAACAACTTATAGACTCAAATACACTATAGATTTCACGGAAGTATAGAACAAGGTCAATCTTTTAATATTTTCAAAAGAATTCCAGAATTATAATTTGCAGAATATAAAGAAAACTGAATCTTTTTGCGTAGGAAAAGACCCCCCCCCAACCTCCTACCATTTCCAGATCCAGAATCTGTTTTTTCTGTTGTTCATCCAGACTTCGGGTTCTGCTTTGCAAAAAATTTCTTTCTTCTTCAAGCTGGGATATTCTGTCCTTTGCCAATGACTTTTCTGACTCCAGTTCTCTTATGGTAGCCTCCTGTGACATCTGAGTAGCTTGGAGCATTCCAATATGACCTAACCCCCCAAAAACCTTTGTTAAATGATACATTTTGAGTGGCATAATCATAATTACTCATTGCATTAAACCTCAGGAGAATGTATTTTAGGTCTGTATAAGAAGTTATTTCTACTTTTCTCCTTGTGGAAATAGCCAGTCTTTTAACATTGACTGGTTACAGAAGCAGAGTAACAACTTGGAAAATCTATTCTCGTATCATTTAAGCTGTTCCTTGAACTTAAAAATTGTACAAGATATAGAAAAAAGTCTAAGTACAGGCATTCTCCTAGCTATGTGTAGTTAACCCTCTGCAAGCAAATGGGGATAAGGAAAGTTGCCATAATTAATATTTAGAAGAGCCGAGAGAAGGATATGCCGGAACCAGCCCTAATTAGCTTGTGAGAACTGTTAAATTTTTAGTGTGGGCATTTATACCTCAGAAATCAGCAACTGCTACATATCAAGGCTTGATTTATTGTTTTGTTGCCTGTCTATATTTAAGAAAGTGTTAATGATGCAGATTAAACTTAAAAGTGTATGCATCCATTTTTATTCCCTGGAAGGATCCAGCTGTTAAACATTTACCAGCACATCCCCAAGTATGGAGAAGCAGTGTGGTATCTTAGAAAGGGCAATGAACTTAAAAGTCAGGGAAGCTAGGTTCAATACTACTTCCAACACTTACAAGCCAAGTACTTCAGCACTGAAATCCTTGTTCTAATCCTGGCAAATTGCTTAGACCCTATGTGAGTTTCAATTTTCTCATCTAAAAAATAAGGCTAATAATACTTGTAGTATCTGTCTCATAAAGCAGTTAAACCTTACAGCATTATATAAATGGGTATTACCGCCGCTCCCATTTTATGGATGAAGAAACAGGCTCAAACTGGTTGCATGATTTGCCCATATTCATATAGCTGCTAAGTTATTAGAGCAAGGATTCAAACCCAGGGTACACAGGCTCACAGATTTACAGCTGGAAGTGGCTTTATATGCCAGCTAGACCAATCTTCTCATCTTACAATATAAATGACTTGCTCAAGGTCACACTGGTAGTCAGGACCAGAGCTGGGATTGAACCTGGGTCCTCTGAACCTAGAAGTGGTCCAACTCCAAACCTCAGTGTCCTTTATGCTCTACCAGGCCATATTGATCTTAGTCCTTGATTAAGAAAATCTGGAACAGAATGGCACAGACAAGGAGGCCAGAAAAAGTGCAGATCGGGATATAAAAAGGAGAAAAAAATGAAGAATGGAGGAAAAAAGGAAAAAGGAAGAGAAGAAGGAATGGGGAAGTCAGAGAAAAACATATTGCTCTATACCAGATGAAGAAATAAGGAAGGCAATTACTTAATGAGAGGGAAAGCACAGAAAAAAACCCACAGGATTGGAATCACAGGACCTCAATTTAAAGCCTGGCACTGCTTCTAAATATCTCTGTGGTCTTCAGCAAGCCATTCAAATTCTCTGGACCTCAGTTTCCTCATCTGCAAAATGAGGGGGTTTGACTAGATGTGGCTGAAGGTAAGTTCCAGCTCCAAATCAATGAACCAATGAAAGAAAACCTGGAATTCTTTATTGAGTACATTAGAGCAAAATAAATACTAAAAATGAATGACTCAAAGAACTATTTTTTTTTCACAAAGTAAAAATGAGACATAGGATTCCCCAACTTAAAATATCTTACTTTCTCTAATAAATGTTGTGGATCAACTAGTAGAGAGGAACCTCCATGGGTCACTATATTTTGTACCAATATGAATTCAACAAAGAACCAGTTGAAATGACTCATTAAAGTTTATCTACAGGATTGGATGCTAGTATTATTTTCATTAAATACCTTAAAATCAGTATTATTAAAGTACAAAAAATTTATAACGTGTGTGGTTACATTATGTTTTTACACACTAACTACATTACCTGGAATTGCGTTCCTCAATTATTTTAATAAAAAGTTATTGTTTTTAGAAGTATATATTACCTAAAATCATTTAGAGTTTACCTGAAAATAATACACATTGCTTCAGTAGGACCATCAAAACTCATTCAAATACTCAGATTTTGTATAATTTAAATATAACAAGGAAAGACTAATTTCATTTTGAATTAACATAAGTGTCACTTTTAGTCTGGTAACATACAAAGAAAAATGGTCAGACATACTAGCTTTAAGGACAAGATCTGAAGCTTGTTGTTGTAACCGTTCTCTAGCAGCTGCTAGCTCACTTTCCACCTCCTTATGTTTGCTTAGTAAAGTTATCTCTTCTTCTTTGACATCATCTAGCTGTTTCTGAAGAACCTAAGAAGTCAGAAAATATTCATTATTGCTAGGTAATCAAGATGCTAAGCTAAACCATCAATAATTTAAACTCTTCATACTAGCACATTTGTTGGCTAAGTCATACTCATTTGCTCCCAAATTTAAACTTATAGATGTTGATGGTGACAACCTAACTTTTCAGAAATCACAAGGTTTTAACATAAAAAATTTAATCTTTTTTTTTTTACCTTTACTCAAAAACCTCTGGTTTTCAGCACAAGCTGTGGAATTTTCTAAACAGTGTAAAACAAAACTCTTGAGAGTATTTTCTACTAAGGCCTATACATATTTAACCTAGATTTCAAAGTCAAATTCTGAAAGTAAAGTTGCATGTATGAAAGGTGAGATTTCTCAAGGAAATTCTCTGATTAATTTGATGAGCTCGCTGAAAGCTAAAACTTTGTTTGAACCTTTGATTGTCCATATATCTTCCTGGAAAAGGTCCATATATCTTCCTGGAAAAGGTTTGGACATGCCCTTTGTCACCTTGTTAAAAAGTACAAAGGACAAATTATTAATTAATTATCAGACACTAGGACTTCCCCAAGATGAACTGGTTAGTACTTCCTACTGGATAGGTATCTGTGACTGGGGCTGTCCAAGAGGTGGCAGTCTTAAGACTCTTAGAAGGATGTGCTCTTGCAACAATAATTTTCCCTTTAAACTGACTCATAAAAGTGAGCCAACAGAT
>CM053627.1:126338281-126357185 GCA_028646595.1 Phalanger gymnotis | reverse complement strand
GCTCTGCTGAGAAAGTAAAGATAAGAAATTACATCAGTAGACAGACACCTGCAAGGTCCTGTTTTATCTAGCTTTTACTCCCTTTTCCCTGGTCCCACACCTGTTTTTTTTTTTTGTTCTTTGTTCTCTGTTGCTGGGAAAAGAGTCCGCATTTAGAATGTGAGCTTCAAATTCAGTCAATGGGAAGAGGAGCCAGTAGGGGGTGGGGGAACTCTGTGTTAGGGTCTATATAACTTGCTTTGAGCTGTATGCCACACACACACACGTGTGCTGGCATCATCCTGGACCATGCTGGGGTGTGTCCTTTCTCATGAGAAAGTAATAAACTCTTTTTTGCCTTTTCCCAAGAATGGTCTCTGTATCTTTTTAATCTGACTAGTGGTCTCTGACCCACATATAGTCCATTCACTCTGCCTCTCTGTAGCTTAAAGCTAATGAAATGGGTAGCTTTAGTTGAACTTCCTAGAATCTTGGAAGGTTCCTTCCTTTCCTTCTACTCTCTTTTGCCTCAATTGTGAAACTGAATAAATTGAAAAAAAAGTAGCATAGGCAAGCAATCACAATGCTGCATGAATCTATTCCTTAATATCTACCCATAATCACTAGTTTTTCTCACAGCTAGTTTCTAATCTGTCTTTTTTTTGAGCATTTCTCTATATGCTCTTCCTTTTTGCTGAACAGAACTAAAAAATATTCCAACAAATGGTGGCTCCCTTAAAAAGTGCTATAGGTTGCTTTCTATAACTCACTGTCTTTTGAGTTTCTGAGTTACCATTTTAGTTTTTCAACACAAACACCTCTCTCTGAATTTCTACACTACTTTGTTTTACAAATGTTACGCAGCACTTATCACATTCTGTTGTGTATTGTAGTTATTAGTCTGTGTGTCCCTTCCCCCCCTCCTCCTAGATTGTAAGCTCCTTTGGTACACTACGGATGACCCCAAACACAACACATACACATAGCAAACACTCAATAAATACATATTTTTTAATTGAATGAATTACTAACAAGTTTTTTTTAATATAAAGTAGTCATACCACAAGCAGAAAACCTCCCAACAACACTTGTGGAGACGATAAAGAAATCTGTGAATTTTACAGAGGAGTTGTAAAAAAAGATTTAAACATTAAAGGACAACAAGATAAGCAATTATTTCTGACTTTGGAATTCCTGTTCATGGAATCTTAAGGAATCTGGGATTCATTATATAATGGCAATGATTCAGAAGGTAATACTTTTGGATATATGTATGTATATATATAAGTGTATCTATATATATATGAATGTATACATATATACATACACATACACACATTTATGTATGTGTGTGTGCATACACACATATCCCTTCATGTATATACATACACTATTTCAGGAGATTTTTAACCTCACCTATCCAATTAGCTGCTAATCTTGCCACGTCTACTGTCTCCTATTTGTCTGACTAGTCCTCAGTCTCTTTTATGATTAACTCTTCTATTCGCATAAACATCACATCACATTCCTAATTGATTGCCCTGGCTCAGGTCTCTCCCCTCTCCAACCCATCATCCTCTTCACAGTGATTTTCCTAAGCACAGGTCTGTCTCTGATACCTCTTCAGACTCCAGTGAGTGGTTCCATATTATTTCTAGGGTCAAATACAAATTGTTCTGTCTAGCATTTTAAGCCCTATACAATCCAGCTCCTTTTAAGCTTCACTTTCCATTCACTACAGATTCTTCAGTACAGCCATACTGGCTTCCTGGCTCTTTTTTTGTACATCTCCTATTTCCATGACTTTAGAGGGGCTTCCCTCCTCCCATTCCTAGAATGTACTCTCTTCTTGCCTCTGTTTCCTAGAATCCTTAGTTTTTAAAGTTCAGCTTAAGTGCCTTAACACATGAGGTCTTTTCCAATCCCCTCAGATGCTAGTACCACCCCTTTCCAAAAAAGTCCTACCCTGAATTTCTTTCTTTCCTTCTTCCCCATATTTAGAGAAACAGCACTTACATACATGTAAATTATATACACAAGTCCCTATATATGTTAATGTAGTCACTTTACTAGGTCAGAAGTTTCCTGAAAGAAGGGAGTATTTAATCTTTTGTATCCCCCATGCCTAGGAGACACTTAATAAATGCTTTCTAAAATTTTTTAAATTTATCTCAAATATATTAGTTTTACATGGGAATACTGGAATACTGTTGATGCTACTAACCATGAAAAACTAGAAATTCAGTAACTAAAGTACCAAAAAGATCTAGTATAAGGAATGTTCACTTATAAGTACATCCTATAGGATGGAATCTGAAGAGTGTTGTGGTGAGACACTAGTTTATAACAACCAAAATATCATGATTTTGTCTTCCACTTGGATTCTCACCAAAATTATTGGATCTAACACTGCTTTAACATAAAATCATCTTTCATAGCCCCTGAAATTGTAAAGATTATCTAAAAGGAAAAAAATCTCAAATTCACTATGCCTTTCCTCCCTGTCATCCCACCTTCCCCTTCAAGCTTAAAAAATGTTTAGAAGAGATTCAAAATCTTTTTGGGTGGATTAGGGAGGGACATAAGCATTCTTTCAAGACCAAAAGCTATGTGTCCCAAAGTAGGTTTCTTAGTTTTTGTTCATTCATAATTATTTAATTTTTTGGTCCACATTTGTTGTTAATCAATTTGGAATTATGTCCTCAAAGTCACTAAACTGAACATACCCTTTGATTCAGTGATACCTCAAAGATCAAAGAAAGAAAAAAAGTGCCTATATATACAAAAATATTTCTAACAGCTATTTTTGTTGTGGCAAAGTATGAGAAACTAAAAGAGTGGACAACAACTAGGGAGTGCCTGAACAATTATGGTATATGAATGTAATGGAATATATTTTGTCATTTTAAGACAGGAAAAAAGGGACAGATTCAGAGAATCCTAAGAAGACCCTGTATGAGCTGATGCAGACTGAAGTAAGCAGAACCAAAATAATTTATACTGTTAACAACACTGTAAAAATGAACAATTTGGAAAGACTTTAAAAACTCTGATCAATTCAACAACCAACCATAATTCCAGAGTGCCACTGAAGAATATTATTCACTTCCTGGCAAAAAGGGGTGACAGACTCAAAAGTAAAGAATCAGTCATAAAGTTTTAGACATGTCCAATTTGGGAACTATTGTTAATTGACTATAGATATTCATTTTAAGGGCTTTGTTTTTATTATTTCTTTTTCCAACTAGGGGAGGGAAGAGAGGAAGTTCGGAGGGAGGGAAAATAAATGATTATTTGAAAAAAAGGAAAATAAAAGTTACATTAAAAATGTATACATGTGCTCTGAATATGTGATATGCCACTAAAGCTTCCTTCTCAGAAACAGTGAGTATATGACTTTTATTCTTACCAGTTCTGATTCTAAAGAAATAACACTGGGTTAATTTTATGGCCCACAGAACTGTTACCCAATTTATGACAGATGGCACTGTCAGATTAGTCCTTAGGGTAAATTCTTAATGAATACTAAAATATTATGAGAATGTTACAGAAATGGCTCTAAATAATGCCAATAACCTGAATAAGCTGCTCACAGGTTTTCTAATGTTATGCCTTGAATTTTATCACTACTATTTTTTTACCTGAAAATTAAGAACACAGAAAAATGTGCTGCCCTTAATTATGAGGATGTGCTAGAAGGTCATATATTTTAAGCTGTTTTTCTATTAAAGATAATAGATTTGCATTGACTCAGCTCTATTCTCTTATCTGTTCCCTTATGATCAACAACATACATTTACGAGACATTTGGCCTAGGTTAGATGTACAATCTGTAGCCAGGGAAGGTAAGTTAAATGGCCTACATAGAGCCTAAGTGGAGGACCTTGGCCTCATTAGCACAGTACTCTCAGCAATTGGGCTGAATAGCAAGAATTACTGAAAAAAAGGAAAATGATCCATTTTAGTATCAGAAAACATGTTACATCATCCTACAAATGCTCAAAAAATACACATGTACAAACACAGACACACACACACACACCCCAAAATCCTAAGCTGCAAAAGAACTATATAATTTGCAATGTAGTAAGACTGCAACCCATGTTATAGGCTAACCATATGTAAAACTATGACTATGTGTAGAATATTAAATCATACAATCCTAAAATTGGGAGGCATCTCAGAAGTTATTCAATCTAACCTCCTATCCATTATTTTATTTCAGTGAACATAATTTTACTTTTAGCATATCTGAATCTATGGAATAATCCATGGGTTTATAATAGGATTTTACTGCATTTTAGAATTAGATGAAAGATTACAAAAAATTTTAGATGCAATGAACACTCAGTTTTCAGAGGAGGAAATCAACATTATCAATGGTCATGTGGGAAAAAAGTTTGAAATCACTAATAATTAGATAAATGCAAATTAAAACAACTATGAGGAACCACTTCACACCCATTAGATTGACAGAGTTGGCAGAAAGGGAAAATGATAAATGCTGGAGGGGTTGTGGGAAAACAGGTACATTCTTCAGTGGATTTTTGTATCTCCTTTTCCATTTGGACAGCTCTACTTTTTTTAAGGAGTTGTTTTCTTCAGTGAATTTTTGTACATCTTTTTCCATTTTTTTATGCTTTACCAAGCTGTTGACTCTTTTCATGATTTTCTTGCATCATTCTTATTTTTTCCAGTTCTTCTTCTACCTCTCTTATTTGATTTTTAAAATACTTTTTGAGCTCTTCCAGGAGTTTTTTTTGGACATAAGACTAATTTCCCTCCCTCCATCCCCTTTTCCCCCACCCCAGCATTTTGACATTTTTGTCTTCTGAGGTGTTTTGATCTTCTCAATTTTCCAGCCTATTTTGTGATTTTTAGAGTTGAGCACACTGTCCCAAGCCTCTTGTGTTGGGAGGTAGGGTGTTGGGACCTGGCCACCAGCTTGCTGCAGCCAGGCCACAGGGCTATGCTACTGACCTGTGTTGGGGCTCAGGGGCCTCCTACCAGCTTGCTGCTGGCTTGCCTTAACACCACTTGCACTTACCTTTTACCAAGTGAGAAAGACCTTTCCTGCCAACCTACTAAGTTGTTTTCGGCTAGAAAATTGTTTCACCTCATTTTTTTGTTGCTTCTACTGCTCCAGAATTCGTTTTGAGGTGTTATTTTATAGTTGTTGGGAGGTGAATTTTGGAGAGTTCAGGTGAGTTCCTGCCTTATTCTGCCCTCTTGACTCCACACCTCTAGCACAATGAACAAATTTAAATGACTCACGATTAACCATTCTATCCAGTCCCTGATAGAGAGCTGGTGGACAAGGCTTTTTTGGACATGGCTAATGTAGAAATTTTTTTTGCTTTACTATATATTCCTAATGGATTTTGTTTTTCTTGCTTTCTCAGTACATATGGGAGGGGGAAGTGGCAGGAGAAAATTTGGAGCTAAAAATAAAAATATATTTAAAAAAAAAGAAAAGGAGAGGAGAATGAACTTGAGACAAAGGGCCTCAATTTCTGGGTGAAGTATGACGTGATGTACTACGCTGGGAAGAAAGGAACGGTACAAGAGACTTGAGAAAAGATGAGGTTTAGGGCATCCAATGAGCAAAAGACTGAGAACCAATAGGTCAGAATAAAATAATAGTCTTGCTTTGGTGAGGACACAGTTGAGATTAGATAATATAAATTTATAGTAGCCCTAGTCACCACAGTTGGGTAATTTCTTCTCTTTCCATCTATCAGCATTTGAGTAGGAGTAGAGGAGGCAGGTGGTTGGGGTTTGGCAAGATACGAGTAGTCAGAAGACAAGGGGGCAAGGAGCGAGGTAGAGAACAATGCATTACTGAACTGCTTTAAGAGCAGGGTTCAGATTCTGAACGGCGGAAGCGATCTTCTTATTAAATCTAAAAGCTTCTTCTCAGATATTTTTTCTAGAAATCCATTATATTTTACACTACTGACATATTTCTTTATAAATTTAGAAGACTTTTATACTTTTTGAGATATAAATGCTTTCCCCTCTTTAACCCACTTCTGATAGGAATAAGCTTCTAGCACTACCAGCCCTCCATGCCCCTCCCGTCCCTCCACTGTAATGGTTCTTCCAATCACATCTCATCTCTATGAAATTATTGCTCCATTTTACCACTCCCTACACAACTTTATTTTTTAGGATCATTCCATTATACTCAACACCAAGTCTTCTATCTATGTATGAACTTTCAAACTACCCTAGTAATGATAACACTCTTAAGAGTTACAGATGTTTTCCTAAATAAGAAGCAAAGATTGACCTTAATAAATCCCTTATAATTGGTCTTTCATGTTTTACCTTCTTATGTTTCTGATTCTTGTAGGTCAAATTTTCTCTTCAATTTTGATATTTCCTTCAAAAATACCTGAAAGTCCTTTAATTCATTAAATATCCATTTCTTTACTTGCAGGATTATACTCAGCTTTGCTGGGTAAGTTATTCTTGGTTGTAAACCCAGTTCCTTTGTGCCTCAGAAAATCATGCCCTTGGTCTTTTTATGTCGAAGGTGCTAAATCTTATGTTATCCTAAGTGTAGCTTCACAAATATACAGACTGATTCTTTCTAGTTGTGCTTTCTCCTTGACCTGGGTGCTTCAAAACTTAGCTATGATGTTTCTGTGAGTTATCCCCTGCAATCTCTTTCTCACTGGTCATTGGTGGATTTTTTTTCAATTTCTATTTTACCCTCCAGTTCTAAAACTTCACAGCAACTTTCCTTAATAATTTCTTGAAGTATAGTATCTAGATTCTTTTTTTAAATCTTACCTTTCAGGTAGTCCAATAATTCTTATATTGTCTCTTCTCAATCTGTTTTCTAGGTCAACTGTTTTTGTAATGAGCTATCTTGTGTTGTCTTCTATTTTTTCACCTTTTTTATTTTGTTTTCTTATTTCTTGGTATCTTATGAAGTCATTACCTTTCCCTCTCCCATTCCCAATTTTAACTTTCAAGGAGTTACTTTCTTCCATAAGTTTCTGGACTTCTTTTTCCAATTGGTCAACTTTCTTTTCATAACTTTCTTGCATTACTCTTAATTGTTTCCCCAATTTCCCCTGAACCTCTCATTTGATTTTTAAAGTTCTTTTTAAGCTCTTCCAAGAACTCTTGGGCTTGTAACCATTTTACATTTTTCTTTGAAGTTTTAGAAGTACCTGTTTTGACTTCACTGTCTACTTCTGAATTTGAACCCTAATCTTCTCTAACATCATAACAGCTATCTATAGTCAGGTTCTCTATCTTTTGCTTACTCATTTTTAGTAGCTTATTTCTTGGCTATTAACCTTATGTTAGAGTTGAGCTCTAATCTAGAGGTGTGGGGAATAATGTCTCAGGCTTCGAGTTTTTCATGCTGTTGTTTTCTGACCTTTATCTAAGGGCCTGACCTCAGGTATTCCTCTTTGCCCCTGAGCCATGACCAGGCCTGCAAGCACTGCTGCCACAGCAAAGGCTTTTATTCCCTGTAGTCCCTCCAGTGCCTGTAATCTTTAGCTCACCTCTCCACTCTAGAATTGAAACCAGGGACTCTGCTCTCCTATGAGTGATCATAGCCAGCAAGCTCCTCTCCCCTCTGTGACTGCATTCATCAGCACATACTTGCTCTTCCTCACCCATAGCCATAGCCTGGGACTATGTCTGGTCAGAGCACCTGGGCCCCATGTCCAGCAGCAGAGGAGGGCCCTGTAATCCTCCCCTGATCAACAGTCTGACCTCTATACTGTCTATAGGGTTAAAGTTCCAGGAACTGAGCCTGCAGTAGACACAGCTGCTCTCAGGGCTTGTTTGTTGATTGGGTGGGATCTGCCAGGAAATATCTGTACTTCAATAAGGTCAGATCATCACCTTTCGAGATCAGGTCTTTCCTAACATCCTCCTAAGCTGTCAGGTTGAACAACTGCTTTGCCTTGGCTTTTAGTTATTTCTGACACTCTAAAGTTCACTCTGAGGTGTTATTTTAAATTATTTGTGGGGGAATTTGAAAGGGCCAGTAATTTCCTTCCTTATTCTGCTATCTTCCCAGAATCCTCTCAAAGGGCCTAGATATTTATTAATAGCTTTTTTTTTGATAGAGAACATTTTAGTTCTGTTTCAAAACATTCCTTCCCCAACCCTTTATATTTCTCCCCATTCTATTATTGATATTTCCCAAATCTTAAGTCTTCAGCTTTCCCTTTTTTCTCCACATTTACCTTCTCAGAAGTTTTATCTACTCTTAGCTCCAGATACTGTTGCTAAGTCTCTATTTCTAGTCCTGATCTGTCTATAGTTGCATATACCGGACTGTCAACAGGATTTCACTGAATGAAGTGATAACTTCTAATGCAACATAACCAAAATTATTTTAACTGTTTAGTCTGCAAAAACACTTTGCATGTATTATCTCACTGAAAACTAATAACAACCTTATCAAGAACTACTGGTATTATCATCTCCTATCCAGCCAGTAAGCAAATTTTGTTACTTCCTCCAAAATACCTCTTACACATAAAAAAGGGGAAAAAGACCTATTTGTACAAAAATATTTACTGCAGCTCTTTCTGTAGTAGCTAAGAACTGGAAATCAAGAGTATGCCTATCAGCTGGGGAATGGCTAAACAAACTGTGATATAAAATTGTAATGGAATATTATTGTGCTATAAGAAATGACAAGCAGGATGATTTCAGAAAAACTTGGAAAGACTTAGATGGACTGATACAAAGTGAAGCAAGCATAATGAAGAGAATGTTGTACACAGTAACAGCAATACTGTACAATGAAGAACTATGACTTAGTCATTCTCAGCAACACAATGACCCAAGACAATCTCAAGACTCATGATGAAGCATGCTATCCAGAGAAAGAACTGATACCATCTGAGTACAGACTGAAGCATGCTGTTTTTCACTTTCTTTCTGAGTCTTTATGTACAAAATGACTAATGTGGAAATGTTTTATATGATTGCACATGTGTAAACTATATTAAATTGCTTACCATCTCAGGGAGAAAGGGATAGAATTTGGAACTCAAAACTTAAAAAAAAGTTTAAAAATTATTTTAACATGTAGCCAGGGGAAAATATTCTATTAAAAAAACCAAACCCTACCACCCCAAAACCAAAAATGTCTCTTACATCTTTTCCTTCCTCTTCATTCCCACTGACACCACACTAAACCTAGTTCTCCACTTCACACTTGTACTATACCTATCATAACTGCGTAAATGTGATTTGTGTAATGTTATGGTTCCTAAGAACTAAAATTGAATATTACTCCGAGGGCAATAAAGAAACACACAGGGGATATGGGCAGCTAAAACGAGCAAATGAACAAAAAAACAAGGAACTATGAAGAAGAATTCAAATAAGTACATTACCAAAGAAACGTACAATCAAAAAAGAAAATGGCCTGCGGTCATGAGGCAACCATAAGAAAAAGTTGATAACCTGGGTCCTCTACTGGTATCCTCATGAAGTAAAGGGAAAGCAAAGATTTTTTAAGCACAATGGGTAGATACTTTTACACAAAACTTCTAAGTGGACAAGGATAAGAACTGCACTTGATGAGCAGGCTTGAAGGGGTTTGCAACATCAACAAATCACCAATCACTGAAATATTTCTATATTTTAAACATTAATGAAATTAGGCAACAATTTCATTTTTTAGTCTTGTCTTTACAAGGTCTTGGAATCAAGCGTATATTTACCACACAAAAATAACTGGGTATTATAATGTTAATCTATATTTAAAAGCACTTTAGGGAGAACAGAAGTTTGTTTTTTGTTTTTTTTTTGTGAAAGTGAAAAAAACATACACGAACTAATTTGAATCAGGGTTTTTTTGTAGTAGCAATTTATTAATGATCTGAATTAGTTGTTCCTCTGAGGTTGGTACCCTTTTTCTTATTCATTAATGTTAGGTACTCCACACTATAAATTTACTTCCAAAAACTGCTTTGGTGGTATCTCATCGATTTTGTTAATTGGCAGAAAATAACAGTAATCTTTTAAAACTTTTCTTCTGTAAACAACTTTTGAATAGATCTTAGTTTTCACATTTATATTTTTTACATATTTAAAAAATTTTATGGCACGGCAGTGTAATGGCAAGCAGGGTGGGACTTATTGCTGTTTTTTGTTTTGGAGTTCTTCTCAGCTCTAAGGCAATCAAGTGCCTTTGAGTCTTGCTTTTGTTTCAATCAAGAGTCTTTGATTGAATTGTGAGTCTTTGATGACCTGCTTAAGTCACAGGAAGGCCTAGGTCACATGGGTTTGAGTCACATGGTTGTGATACCCTCTGACCCTGAAGAAGCGTATATACTCTCGGGTTAGCATTTTGCTTGGGGCGTACTCACTGGAAGAGTGTTGGTGTGGAGACTCTGGATATCTGTTAAGGAGCCCCCTGCCGGCTTTGATGTTGGGGCTTTTCTCTCAAGTAACTATGTATGTATGGTTAGCCAGCTAGAAGCCTATTTGTTGATTTGTGTTATTTGCTGTTTATATTTTCTGTGTTTGTAATTCGTTTGTATTTGCTCTAAAGTGCAAGGTGCTGACTTTTTCCCCTGAACTAAGTGAATGATACATGCATGTTTGATTAAAGTGAGATTGTAAACCCCTTAAAGTTGCTTTCCTTAGAAAAGCAGATCAAAGAAGCAGTGCTAGCAGCCCTCCTGTGTGCTGGTGCTATTGGCCTTACACAGCCACAGTAGCTGCAAGTAGCATTGTTGTTACAAGCGTTCTAAAACTAAAATCAATAAAATTTCTTCTTTTTTATCATCTAAGGTTTTGTCTAAATATTCTTGTGAAATCCCAAGTACAACTGAAAAAAATGTGTACTTGGATTCTTCTATTTCGACTTCTGCAGGTTAACTCTAGCTTAAATAGCACATATCTGTGATTATGTTACCTGTTCTGTAAGCTTTGTCATGTTCTGATAAGAACACTTAAGTCCTCTAAAATTAATTCCATTCAATACAAATGTATTAAGAGACCACCATGAGCAGTGCACTATACTAGAAAATGAAAGCTTTCAAAATCACAAACTTTAGATAAGAGATGTTATACTAGATCTCTTGAAACTTACAGCATAATAAAAAGGCTATGACACATTCAAAGAGTTTTATAATACAAAATAAGACATAATAAAAAAATTGGTAATCATGTCATCTGTACTTTTATCCAAGCCATTAATAAGAATGTTTAGCACCTTAGAGACAAACATAAATCCCAAGGCATTTCAATGGATATTTCCTTCCAAGTTTATAATGAACCATTAATGAGTGCTTGTTTAGTCTGGCCATTAAATCATTTCTTTTTTTTTTGTATTTTTTTGGGGGAGGGGAGAAGGCAGGGCAATTGGGGTTAAGGGACTTGCCCAAGGTCACACAGCAAGGAAATGTGTCAAGTGTCTGAGGCTGTATTTAAACTCAGGTCCTCCTGTTCCAGGGCTGGTGCTCTACTCACTGCACCATCGAGCTGCCTCCATTAAATCATTTCTTAAACCATTCCAATCCAATTCATTAGCCTACATCTTCCCCTCTTCCAAAAGTATGAAATACCTTAATAAAATACTTTGCTAAAATTGAAGTAAACTGTATCAATGGTATTCCCTTGGTTAATAACCCTGTTAAAGAAGGAAATGAAGATGGTCTGGCATGGTGTGCTTTTCATGAAGCCAGGATGATTCTTTACAATGTATGGTTCCTTTCCTATATGTTCACTAACCATCTCTTTATTTAATGAAGTTAGGGAGGGTTAAGGAAAGAGTTGCAGGGAAGTCAAAGAAAGTTCTTATTTTAAAGAGTCTTATTGATGTCTTTTGTTTATACATTACATCAATTTTCATATATATATATACATAAATATGAAAGCTATGATGGTTTTATAGACATACATATGAAAATTGATAGAATATAAAAATAAAAGGCATCGATGAAACTCTGCTCTCCCTCTTTCCCTAGTTTTCCTTGAAACAAAAGAAAAAAAGGCAAATAAATGAATACATTGTCTGTATCTTGCAACGTATGCAATATTTCATACTCTACATTTCTTCACCTCTTTTCCAATGACAAGGCTGTTTATTATAATTACACAGTGTTCGGCTTTATTATGTTTTCTTTTTTCATTTACATTATTGTAGTCATTTATATGGTTTTCCTGGTTATGCTTACTTTACATCAGCTCATGTATATCTTTCCACATTTTCTGAACTCCTCACATCCATCCTTTCTTATTGCCATGCTATAACGCAGAAAGAACTACAGACTTGGAATGACATGGGACCTAAGTTCAAGTACCAGCTGAGCTATTTACTACCTTGATCACCTTGAGCAAGTCATAACCTTTCTGGATATTCTTAATTTCCTTATGTATAAAATGAGAGGGTTGTACTCACTCTTCCAGTGAGTGAGCCCCAAGCAAAATGCTAACCTGAGAGTATATATACTTCTTCAGGGTCAGAGGGTATCACAACCATGTGACTCAAACCCATGTGACCTAGGCCTTCCTATGACTTAAGCAGGTCATCAAAGACTCTTGATTGAAACAATGGCAAGACTCAAAGGCACTTGATTGCCTTAGAGCTGAGAAACACTCCAAAACCAAAAACAGTAAAAGTCCTACCCTCTAAGATCCCTTCCAGTTCCAGATCTATGATACTATGGTATCACAGTATTCTACAATTCCACTAGTTACATACCACATTTTTATATTTCCTCAAACCACTGGGCCCTTAACTTTATTTTCACTTCTTTGCTGTGACAAAATATGAATATATGGGTATATATGCGGCCTGTCTTTTGACTTCCTTGGGCCATAAACCTAGTAAAGGGATCTTTGGGTTAAAGGGTAGCTAGGTGATATAGTACATGGAGTGCTGGGCTTGGAATTAGGAAGCTTTCAATTCAAAATCCTTCCTCAGACACTAGCTGTTTGACTTTGGATAAGTCACTTCTCTCAGCCTCAGTTTCCTCATTTGTGAGATGAAGTCAGACTTGATGGGCTTTAAAGTTCCTTTCAGTTCTAAATATAATAATATTTACATATATATACCATAAATAAATAAATGTAACAATAAATACTAATAATAGCTAACATTTTCATATAGAGCCTACTATGTGTCAGGCATTATGCTAAGTACTTTACATATATTATCTTATTTTATCCTCACAACCTTGGGAAGTTATTATTATTATTATCATATATTGTTATTCCTATTTTTACAGATGAGCAAAATGAAACAAACAGAGGTTAAGTGACTTTCTCAGGGTCACACTAATGTCTAAGGCCAGATTTGAGCTCAGATCTTCCTGATTTCAGGACTGGTGCTCCATCCACTGTGCCACCTAATTATTTTTATGGTCCTATAATCCTACGGTACATGTAGGCAAGTCCCATCTCACCTTTTGTGCATTGTACCAAATTGTTTTATGGAATGGCTGGATCAATTTATAATTCCATCACCAACAGTGTATTATTGTGCTTGTCTTCTCAATGCCTCTCCAAAACGGATCATTTCTATCTTTTGTCATTTCAGCCAAATTATTAGGTATGATAAGAAACCATACAGCTTTGACTTGCATTTCTCTAATCATTAGTGATGTGAAGCAATAACATTACTGAAAATCTGTAATTCTTTTGAAAAATTTGCTCATATTTTTTTGACCACCTACCTATTAGGTAATGGCTCTTGCTCCTATATATTTGTGTTATTTCCCAATATATTTTGAATATCAGATCACTTTCAGAGATAATAAATATTTTATGCAATCAACAATTTACCTTCTTATCCTAACTTCACTGATTTTATTGCTAAAAAAGCTTATCAATTTAATGTAACCAAAATTGTTTTTTCTTACATGATCACCTCTATCTATTGTTTACTAATCATGACTTTGGTAATATGTTCTACAGTTTTGCCAGGAACGAAAATCAAGTTCACTCTATCCTTTTGCCTTTTTGAAAATCAGGACATGTGTCTTTCTCCAATGCTGTGGTAGCTCTCCCATTTTCCACCATCTTTTAAATATCACTACTAATGGCTCAGCAATCACATCTTCCAGTTCTTTCAGTACCTGAGGATGTAGTTCATCTGGGCCAGGTGACTTGAATTCATCAAGGCAGCTAGGTGCTCTCTTACTATCTCCATACTTATCTTGGTTATCAACTCCCTATTAGCCATTTTTGTTCGGTCCTTTCCCATCCAAAGATCAGTCTCCTTGACAGAGAAAACAGAAGCAAAATAAGAATTGAGCATCTCTGCCTTCTCTGTCATTTATCATTGTCACCTCAACCCTGAGAAAAGAATGCTCTTTCCCCCCAAATATAGTTCATATAGCTTAAACACATGCATGCGCATGTCCATGCGCACACACACACACACACACACACACACACACACACACACCCCTTTTCATTGTTCTTCACTTCCCATTCAAACCTCAGCTCTTGAGCTTTGCCACTCCTGACACTTTTACAGGACCATGCCAGGCTCTTATATCCATGCTCTGCTACCTTCCCTTGCTTCCATCTTCTTTATATATCTTCTTAAAATCTAAGTTAGTTTGTTCTTGGGGTATCCACATCAGTTACTTCAGAGAACTCCCTACTTTCCTCATCTCAGAACTGTTGCCCTTTGTTTGTTCAGAATTTCATTCTTGAAAGTCTCTCATCCTTCATGAGCTGACTTCCCCTGTAGAATTTTTAGTCCACGTGATCCCGCTTATCCTTTCCCTTAAGCCCTATAAAATACACTCTCCAAAATCTATGGTACATGTCAGTTCATGACCAGATTTCCTCTGCTTCTCTATCAGAAACCATAACAGGGTGTGGGTACTTCTTAAAAGGTTCCTGACATTTTCAGACCAGAAATTAGTTCTTCTTTGTAAGAGAGAATCAGATGCAAAATAGAATTTCTCTTTGTTCCTCTTTAGAAGGATGAAATTATCATTAAGGCAAGTCATAAAGCTGGTGGCTGCTCTGCTTTTGGCAGAGAGCTATATCAGATGCCTATATAACTGAGGGCTCCTATTTCTATTATATCATCCAGGTAGTCTATAGTACACTCACGTAACAAAATCACTTCTATTTCTGTCCTTCACCCAAATGCATTGCATCATGGTTCCCCTCTCTGTTACTAGATTTCTTCCCATGATTTCACCTTCTTAATTAACAACGCTACCTTTTACCTTCTACCTAGTCCTGTTTCTTATGAATAAGGAATACCCATCCAGAGCAATAATCTAATCATAAGTTCCATCCCACCAAGTCTCAGTGATACCTAATGAGGTCAAATTTGATTCCTTGACTTAATAAGACCTATTTCCTTTTGAGTGTTGCTCAAACTTTGGGAATTTGAATATAGACACCTGAGATCATGTGTTTTACTACTGTCTCCTTTCTTGGATTTTTTTCTTTTATGAACTTACAGGTATCTCCATTTCTATTCTTCCTTTACTGTAGTTATTCTCCAGAGCTATATTCTCTTTCTAGTTTAGTGAATATAAATCAACAATTTTCTCCCTCCCTTTTACTTTTTAAATTTAAAACACTTTTGTTTAGTTTTACAAAATATCAAGCAAATATATTTTTGAAATTTTGTTGTTATTCTGAACCTTACACCAAAAACAAAACAAAAAACCCCAAAACAAATAAAAATGAACATTTTCCTATGCACGAAACATAAAGCGTATGGCATATAAATCTTGGAGTCTCACTATATACATATATATATGCATATATACATTTCTTTTCCGTTTTTTAAGCATATACTAAATTCACAATGTTCATTCCAAAAGCTGAGCTACTTGTCTGTTCCCCTCTGAACCCTCGTTCTGTTATTTTCTGAGCATGTTTTTAAATGCTTCATTGAAACCTGCTCCTTTGAGCATCACTATCGCTAGTGCTCTCTCTACCAATTCTCTCCCTCTCTTGCAATAAGTTAGGATAATCATACAAAACAGATCAACATATTGAATATGTCCAAAAATATCACGTTCTACATGTCTAATCTATCATGACTCTGAAAATAAGAGGGAAGCATGCTTTATCATAGGTCCTCTAGTAATGATGGTCAATGCATTACTCAGAATTCTTAAGTCTTTGGAAGTTGTTTTTCTTAATAATATTCCAATCATTATATGTTGTTCTGTTTCTGTTCCAATTCATACAATTATCCCCTGGTTTCTCTGAATCTGTTCCTTTCGTCATTTCATATGGCACAATTTTTCATTAAATGCATACACCATAATTTATCCAGCCATTCTCCAAATGATAGAAACCTACTTAATATCGAATGACTATGTTTATGCAAATGAGTCCTTTTCCCTATTTGTTTGATTTCATATCACTAGGTCAAAACGGTATGCATAGTTTGATGCTGTCATTCAGTCATGTCCGACTCTTTGTGACTCTGTGGATCATACTATCCATGGAATTTTCTTTGTTTTAATATATTACTTTAATATTTTTATGCTGAATAATTTACTTTCATACCGTTATTTTTAAGGAAATCCCATATTAGTCATATCCAAAAATGTATTTCTCCCTCTACATAATGAATCCATCAATCACCAGTGTTGTGAAATCATAGTTGGTCATCGCATCGATCAATGTTAAGTTTTTCAGATTTTGTCTTTACAGTGTTGCTGTTATTATATAAATTGTTCTGCTTCTGCTCACTTCACTCTGTATCAGTTCAGACAAGTTTTCCCCAGGTTTCTCTGAAACTAGCACTTCTTCTGGCACAATAGTGTTCCACTGAATTCACGTGTCATACTTTTTTCAGCCATCCTCCAACTGATGAGTAGCTCTTTTGTTTTCCCATACTTTGTCAAGACAAAAAAAAAAGTTTCTGTAAATATTTTTGTATATATAGGACCTTTTCTTCTTTCTTTGATCTTCTTGGTGATAGGCCTACATTAGTATCAAGTATCACATGGTCTCGAGTTTTCTTAACTGCCTCTGGATATTCAGTACTTTGCTTATGTCCTTCCTAAAATGGGTGCTCTTCTCTGTTGTCTTTGGTGTTTGTGGGTTGAGAAGTCTAGTAACTGCCACAGCTCACTGATTCAGTGCGCTAGGGCATGCTCTGCCCGGCTCCTGGTCTGGTTGGTCCGCGCCGCCCACGCTGGGCTCTGCTCCATTCCTCTCCACTCCCAGCTCCATGCAGGATAGACCTTATCCCGAGACCATCCAGGCTGTCCTGGGCTGGAGCCCTTCTACCCTCTGCTATTTTGTGGGTTCTGCAGTTCTAGAGTTGGTTCAGAGCCATTTTTTCATAGGTTTTTGGAGGGACTTGGAGGGGAGCTCATGCCAGTCCCTGCTTTCCAGCTGCCATCTTGGCTCTGCCCCCTCCATGGAATTTTCTTGGCAAAGATACTGGAATGGTTTGCCATTCCCTTCTCCAATCAACAATAACAACAAAATTAATACAGTTGTTTATTATTTGGATTTTTTCCCTAGGAAAATTTTGTCCATAGCCTTTGATCATTTATCAGTTAGGGAATGGCACTTCTTATATAAAGTCAATTCTGCTATAACTTGAGATATGTATTCCCAAAAAGCATTGCGCTATGTAAAATTAGGCAATTAAAACCAGGCCTTACAGGGAAAATGGGGTTAGGGACACAATGCCCAAAAACTTCAGTGACACACAAAAAAAAGATAAAAACATAATAAAAAGTAGCACAGTTTTATACATGTTAAACAGTAAAGAAATACATAATTACTACACTAAATAATGGCTGTCATCTGGGACTTGGGGCTGCTGTCTGGCCTGCTTCCCTGGCTGCACAAACTGGGCAGGCTACAACTCCAGGTTACAGGCCATGGTAGAAGAAGAAGGGAATGGAGGGGAACTGGGTACGAGATCAGCCCTTCTCTGTTCACAGTTCCTGCTATACCCAGAAGACATACAAAAATTATGGCACTTTACCCTAGGCAAAGAGCTGATGTTTGCTTGGGGAAGTGGGTGTGGAAGGGTTGAAGATTGTGAATTATTGCAAAGTGATACAGTTGTTTACTTTATTTCTGCTTCTCTTGGGAGAAATATAGAAGCAAACTCAAAATTCATATTATACCTAAAACGTTCCCTAACATATCAGTCACAGTGGAACAAACTAATATTTTCCGAAACACACATAGCAGAACTGGATTAATTAATTAATTAATCTTGGATTAATTCCCCATATAGACATATTGGATATCAGACTTCAGAGAAACAATATTTTTTTTCTCATTAACCATTTTGCTTCTCTTATTTTACCTATATTGTTTGTACAAAAGCTTTCAATTTTATGTAATCAAAATTGTCCATTTTACCATATATGATCCCCTTTTTCTCTTGTTTGATCAAGAAGTCTTCCTCTGTTCACAGATATCTCTTGCCCTCCTCTTCTAATTTGTTTATGATGGGCCATGCATATATTTGGAATTTATTGTGATATATACTGTGAGTGGTTGAACTAATCCTAATTTCTTTTTTTTTTAATTTTAATTTATTTTTAACATGTTTGGTTTTCAGCATTGATTTTCACAGGCATTTGAATTACACATTTTCTCCCCATTTCCTCCCCCCCCACTCCAAGATGGCGTACACTCTGGTTGCCCTGTTCTCCAGTCTGCCCTCCCCTCCATCACCCCATTCCCCTCCTATCCCCCTTTCCCTCCCTTTCTTGTAGGGCAAGATAAATCTCTATGCCCCATTGCCTGTGCATCTTATTTTCTAGTTGCATGAAAAAAAAAACTTTTTTACTTTTGAACATCTATTTTTTTAAAACCTTGAGTTCCAAATTCTCTCCCCTCTTCCCTTCCCATCCACCCTCCCTAAGAAGTCAAGCAATTCAACATAGGCCACATGCATATCATTATGTATAATCCTTCCACAATACTCATGTTGTGAAAGACTAACTATATTTTGCTT
>CM053627.1:126321346-126337781 GCA_028646595.1 Phalanger gymnotis | reverse complement strand
CAACATAATTAACCTTTGAGTTTTTCAATGGGGTATGGCTGCTTATAGACTAAAGAGTTCTATGTTCCACGCTTGGGCGGATGCGCTGCCTCACTAGCACTCCTCCTTCCCCAAGAACCCCCTACCCAGACTGGGCTTAAATCTTCAGCAGGCTCTTCACTCCTGCTCTGATCAGCCACTTAATTCCTCCCACCAGGTGGGCCTGGGGCCAGAAGCAACTGCAGCCATACTTCTAAAGCTGCCCCACCTCCACTGCCCCAGGGGCGGCAGCCAAACCGTAAACTCAGTCCCGCAGCTTTTCCCACTAACCTTCTCTGATGTCTTTGCTCTTTGTGGGTTGAGAGGTCTGGTGGATGCCACAGCTCAGTAACTCAGGATGCCAGGGCACTCTCCGCTCGTCTCCTGGTCTGGTAGGTCCGTGTCTGGTCTGTTTGCGCCGTGCGCGCTGGGCTCAGCTCTGCTCCCCTCAGCTGGGGGCTGGGAGCTCCGTGTGGGACAGACCTTACCCAGAGACCATCCAGGCTGTCCTGGGCTGGAGCCCTGCTTCCCTCTGACACTTTGTGGGTTCTGCAGCTCTAGAATTGGTTCAGAGCCATTTTTTTATAGGTTTTTGGAGGGACTTGGTGGGGAGCTCACGTCAGTCACTGCTTCCCAGCCGCCATCTTGACTCCGCCAAACTAATCCTAATTTCTACCAGAATGCTTTCCCAGTTTTCATAGCAGTTTTTGTCAAATAGAAGTCTTTACCCTAGTAGTTAAAAGAGTCTTTAGATTTCCGTAGTAATAGCCTCGTATGTTTATCATGCTTCTGGATCTTGTCTGGATATAAAGTAATCCTTTGGTAGTTTGATTGATATGGTACTACATAAGTAATTTAGGTAGCATTGTCATTTTTGTTATATTGGCACAGCCTAAACATATGTGTATGTGTGTGTGTGTGTCCATCCAATATTAATATGTCTTTATTTCTGAAAAAGTATTTGGTATTTATATTCATATAAGTTCTGTGTGTGTCCTGGTAGGTAAATTCCTAGATATTTTATACATTCTATAGTTATTCTGAAAAGAATGTCTCTTTCTGTTTCTTCATGTTTGGTTTTCATGATAACACACAAGAAGGCTAATGATTTTGTGTAAGTTTATTTTATAGTCTGCCCTATGCTGAAGTTAAGGATTCAATTAATTTTAAATTTAGTTTTAGTTTTTTTTTGAAGGGGAAAGGCAGGGCAATTGGGGTTAAGTGACTTGCCCATAGTCACACAGCTAGTAAGTGTGTCAATTGTCTGAGGCCACATTTAAACTCAGGTCCTTCTGACTCCAGGACTGGTGCTGTACTCACTGTGCCACCTAGCTGCCCCATAGTTTTAGTTTTCCTTATGTTGAAGCAACTCTTGCATTCCTGGTATAAATCCAACCTGCTCATACAATTTTTTAAAAAACACTGCTAGTATTTTATTCAATATTTTTATATTGCTAGTCAAGCCATTGATCTCAGAATGTTTGATAGAATTAATTTGTAAGTCTACTTGGTCCTGGTTTTTCCTTTCACATTTAAGAGTTCATTGATGGCCTGGTTAGTTTCTTTTTCTGACATTGGGTTGTTTAAATTTCAATTTCTTCTTCTGTTTATCTGAGCATTTTATATTTTTGCAAAAAAGTTTCATGTCATCAATTTTATTGGCATATGAAGGGGGAAATAACTTTTAATATTTATTATAAATACTTTTTCATATTTTGAGAATTTGATCTTTCATTTTTAGAAATTAGATAATGGTTTATGCATCATATTTTAAAATTTTAAAAACAAGCTGCTAGTTTTATTTAGTAATTTACAGTATGTTTTGCTTTCTGTTGTTACATTTCTCTGGTTTTCAGAATTTTTATGTTTTTTTGTTAGCTGGCTTTTTTTGTTTGATTTGTTGATTTCTCAAGAGAGATATGCAAAATTTTTAGATTTCTCCTTTCTCTCTTTTGCTGATGAAAGTGTTTAATGACATAAAATTTCTCCTAAGTATTCTACACCCCCAGCAAAGTCTCATTGCTATAATTTTGTTGATGAAATGATCCCGTTTCTATGTTTTCTTTGTTCTTTGATTCACCAATCCTTTAATATTAAGATAGTCTCCATTTGTTTGAATCCTTTCTTCTAATAATCTGTTATTATAATTTTTATCACATGAGAAATAAAGGATGTATTTACCATTCCTGCTTCTCTATTTCTGATTATGAGATTTTTATGCTTTAATACATGCTCAATTTTTATAAACATGCCACACCCAGCTTAGAAATGTGTTTTATTCCCACTTGATACTTGCCAGAGATGTAACATGTCTGGCTTTTCAAAATTTCTATTCATGTCCTTGAATTTCTTTGCTCATCCTTTTGTTAGATTTATCTAATTCTGAAAGAGACACATTGAGCCTCCCAACTACTATAATTTTATTTTCTATTTCTCCCTGGAATTTTATATACTTGTCCTGCAAATATGTCATTTGGTACATATATATTAAGCATTGATATTATTTCAATGTCTATGACACCTTTAAACATGGTATAGTTTCCTTGTTTATTTCTTTTAACCTTATCTGTTTATGCGATTGCATAATCTGAGACTGTCATTGCTATTTCCGCTTTTTCAAAATTCAACTAAAGTATAATATAGTTTACTCTAGCTCATTTTCACTGTGTGAATATTTACACGTCAAGTGTTTTTTGTAAAAAAATTGTTTGAATTCCCTATCCTTTTCCACTTTCAACAACTCCATCCACCTCAAATTCACAACTAATATTATTATTGTCTATTTCCCTTTATCATGTCCACTTATACTTCTTCCTCTTTGTCCCCTGCTATCCTTTCTATATAGAAAGCAGGGAAAGGGAAAGAATGTGATTACTACTGATGACTACCATCAATGATCAGTAATTGAAGTGATCTGCTTCAACTCAATTGCCCCACAACTTCTCAGACCCTGAGATCACTAGTGCTTTCACCTTACCTTCATTTATTTTAATCTCCCTTTATGATCCACTGGTGAAAGTTAAAGTTTGCTTCGATTGTGACTGCTTCCATCCCAACTCCCCTTTTCCTCTTAAACTTTCTCTCCCTCTTCCTTATCCCTGCATATTCTCCTAATGAACTTAACACGTCACTTGCAGGATAGGTTATTCTTAGTTGTAAGCCTTTATCTTTTGTCTTTTAGAATATTTTACTCCAAGTGCTTCTCTCCTTTGGGATATTTGCTGCCAAATTTTGTGTGACCCTGTGATTCCATGGAACTTGAACTTCTTTCTGACTGCTTGCAATATTTTTCCTTTGACTTGTAAGCTTTGGATAATGGGCTCCTGGAAGTTTCCATTGTGGGTTTCTTTCATCCCAGACTTTACGATTCACAGTGATTGATGCATTCCATTTTCACTTTGTCCTCTGATTTTACTAAATGTGGGTACAGTTTTTATTTATGATTTCTTGAGTAATAACCAGACTTTGTTAAGGTGTCACTGTTTTTTTAATTCAATTTCTCTTTTACTTGGTTGGCTTTGTTTTGTTCTACTATTTCTTGGCAGTTAATAGAGTAACAGTATTCTCTACGGTTTAACTTTCAAAGAATTTGCTACTTGGATATGATTAAGAACATTTGTTCTCAGCTATTTATTCTTCTCTTCCAAAGCTCTTATTTCATTGTTTAATCTCCTGATTAATCTCTTATAGGTACTCTTATAGTCCTTGTGGCCAAGCCATTTCCCCCTCTAAGGCCTTTTTAAAAATTACCAGCAGTAATCACCTCAAATTGAAAAGCAGTAAAAGGAGAAATCATGAACAAAGCTTAGCCTGTAACCCAATTAAATCAGATGATCTCAAATGAAACTGAAGAACAAAAAGATGTAAAATGGAATTATCTGCTAGTTATGTTATGCAATTTATTTTTATCTTCAATAACAGCAGAAGCATCACATTGGGACACCAATACCTCAGTATCCAATATTCTATGAGACAAAATAGAAATAACACTCAACATAATGAAGCTAAGAAGAAAATGGACCTTGCCAAGCAGACAGAAACAATTCATCCTGGAGGTAACAGTTCTAAAGGTACTCAGGGATTTATAGTCTATTGATAAAAAACAAAAAGGGAGATATGCTCTAATACAAAATGCTATATGCAGTTACTTGCATTTCTCTCCAAAGCACCCCCTTTTCTAATTCTCTTCCAATGCTTCTCATTACATCAGGGTTAGAGACTGTGGGTTAGGGTACCGATATCTTTTAAACACCTTAGAGTTTCAGATAAGGTGAGATTCCCTTTACCTCCTAAAGGAGAATGGATAATGGCACTGATTAGCAGATAAACTGTTTTTACAGAAGGCATCTAACTAGTGGCATACTGATAAATGTTTAACAATTGCTCTGGGGGAAGGTGGGAAGAATATACATAAGTATTTATGTATATGTATATACGTGTATATAAGTTATAAATTTTACTGATACAAAGGAAGTGTAACAGACTTACAATTAATGATTAAATATACAATACTTCTTATTGTAAATTCCATATATAACCAAGTGATTCTCACAGAATGCTTGCACTGATTTTTGCTGAATTCACATATCCATAGCCAACCTATGGTGCAAATCAACCATGACTTGACAAAGAGTTGTATTCCAATCTGCCCTTTCCCCAATAAATTTATTGCCATTCAATCTGATATATGATTTACCACTGTTAAACTATTTCTCACGCATAGATTACATTTATTAAATTGAAACTTCTTTCAGCTTCAGCACTTCTGACTACAGTAGTACTGTCTTTTTTTTTTGCTTTTTGTCTAGTTACAAAGATTAGAACATTATTTGATTCTACGTTACAATAAACAAAATCCCTCAAATCATTCAAATCAATTATATATCTTACAATTTTATTTAAATGATACAATTTTCCCCCCACTGACTATCCAAGGTGAAGTTAGTTCTTCATAAGGCCAAGTGTATGAGTCTAAGAAATCAAAATAATTTAAGATGTTTCCATCATTGTTTCCAATAAAAACTATAAATTCATATGTTGAATTATATTTTCTAGCAACACAATCTTAGGAATGTGCACTACAATACATTTATTATTTTTATCAAATGGAATGTCTTTAAACAGAGACTTACACCTATCCTTCAATGCTTTCCAGTGCCAGTTGTTAAATTTTGCAAAGCATATCTTAATGTGAGCTTGATTAATTTTTGTGCTTAGCAAATATTAGTTGATTTTTTCTGCAATGCAATAGAAAAAGTAATGAAGATTCTATAAGAATGTCAATTGTTAAAGTTCTTGCAAGGGATTAATGTTACCTAATCTCTTTGCCAAACCAAAATAAGAAAAACAATGAGAAAAATGCATAAAGAATGTAAGTATACCAAACAGCAGTAGCAGCTTCTAAACTACATCATATGCCATCCATTTCTGTCCCAGTATTTGACCAATTTTAATAATTTCAAGTTCTAGTTTCTAGCCTGGAATGATAATTATTAGATTGCCAATATATAGAGTAAATTTTATCCAGAAATATTTTAGAACATTTAAATTATTTTATTTCAGCTACTGAATTATCAAGTGATAATTGCAATCAATGATTTAAACAGCACACCAAAGGATTTTAGGAGAAAAAAAAATTTTAAACAACTTCATAGTCCATACTTTGTTCCCAGCACTGCATTAGCACCATCAGAGCAAAATATGATTAAATTTGAAATGAAATATTCATTGTTTTTTGCTTTTTGGCAGGGGAATTGGGGTTAAGTGACTTGCCCAAGTTCGAACAGCTAGTACATGTCAAGTGTCTGAGGCCACATTTGAACTCAGGTCCTCCTGACTCCCGGCCGGTGCTCTACTCACTGTTCATTATGAAAGCTATAATTATTACTTCATTTTCTATGGTACCCTTTAACATAATGTAGTTCCCCTGCTTATCTCTTTTAATTAAATCTATTTTAGTTTTAACTTTGTTGGAGATCATGATGTTACCCCTGCTTTTTCTACATTAGCTGAAGCATAATAAATTCTACTCCAGCACTTTATTTTTACTCTGTGTGGGTTTCTTATTTCTAAATGTGTTTCTTGTAAACAACACATCATCGGGTCTGGTTTTTGATCTATTCTGATATCCATTTCCATTTCATAGGTGAATTTATCTCATTCACATTCAAAGCTATAATTACTAGTTGTGCATCCTATTCCCCCCCCCGACCCGTTTATCCTTCTCTTTTTACCCTATCCTTCCTCAGAAGTCTAATTTACTTCTAACCACTGACTCTCTAATTTACACACCCTTATCCTATCCTCTCACTCTCCCGAATTTCTCTGTAAGTTAAAGATACTTTCATACTCAACTGAATGTATAGTTATTCCCTCTTTAACCCAGTTCTAAAGAGAATAAGATTCCTCCGCACTACCTGCCCTCCACTACAACAGTTCTTTCATTCATGCCTCTTTTGTATGAGATAATTTGCTTCACTGTGTTATACTGACTAGCTCCACAATATTTGAACTGTTTCTTTCTAGTTGCTTGTAATGTTTTCTCCTTGATCTGGGAGCTTTGAAATTTAGCTATAATGTTCCTGTGAGTTTTCATTGTAGGATCTCTTTCAGGTGATGATCAGTGGGTTTTTTCAATTTCTATTTTACTTACTAGTTTAAAAACTACATGCATTTTCCTTAATAATTTCTTTACTAAGTAAAGTGTCTATACTCTTTTTTTAAAATCATGACTTTCAGGTAGTCCAGCAATTCTTATATTATCACTCCCTCAATCTGTTTTCCAACTTGGTTTTTTTTTAATGAATTACTTTCATGTTCTATTTTTTTTCATTTTTTAAAATTTTGCTTTATCATTTCTTAATGTCTTGTGAAGTTTATTTTCTTCCCCTTGCCCAATTCTATTTTTTAAGGAGTTATTTTCTTCTGTAAGTTTTTGGACCTCTTTTTCCAATTGGTCAACTATCTTTTCATAACTTTCTTGCAATATTCTTATTTTTTCCCCTAATTTTTCTTCAATCTCTCATTTGATTTTTAAAGTCCTTTTAAAGCTCTTTCAAGAATTCTTTTTGGCTTGTGACCATTTTACAGTTTTCTTTGAAGTTTTCCAAGTAGTTGTTTTGACTTCATTCTCTTCTTCTGAGTTGGAACCCTGATCTTCTCAATCTCCATAGTAACTATCAATAGTCAGGTTATTTCTTTGCTGTTTACTCATTTTTTTAATGGCCTACTTCTTGGATGTTAACTTTTATGTTAAGAGTCAGGCTCTGTTCCCAGGGTTTGGAGGATAATGTCTCAGGTATCAGATTTTTTTGTGCTGTTATTTTCAGACCTCTATTTGGTGTCTTTAACTTTTTTGTTCTTCCAGTGTGCTATGATTCAAGGCCAGGTGTGTTCACTGCTCCTATAGCTCATGCCTTAGTCTATGAGTGAATTCAGGTACTCCTCTCCACCAGTAAACAGTGACCAGAGTCCCTAGCACTGCTGTCACAGCAAATACCCAGCAGCTGCAAGCATCAGATTATCCCTCTGCCCTGGAAATGAAACCAGGGATCTCTTCTCTTATGAGTGACCACGACCAGCAGGACCACTGCCCCTCTGCAGCTGCCCTCACTGGTGAGTTCTCAGTCCTCCTGGCTACCACATAGCTTGAGACCATGTCTGACCAACATTACTGGGAATTATTTCTGCTACTATAAAATTCACTTTGAGGTGTTATTTTAAGCTATTTGGGGGGGTGGGATTAGGGAGAGACAGGGTAATTCCCTGTGTTATTCTGCCATTTTCCTAAAATTCCTGTCAAGCTAATTTTCTAATGTCTCCTGAGATGACAATCATTTTTAGATCTCAGTCCACTTCCAAGGAGGAACCTACAGTTTAAAGAGTCTAAAAAAGATTAAAAATAACCAACAAGGATGTCAAAGACAGAACCACTACATAAAAGAATGCTCCAAATCACTAATAATAAGAGAAATGCAAATAAAAACAGCTGTTAAGATTTTACTTCACACCCTGCAAACTGACGAAGATGAAAAATGATCAGAAGAGTTCATGTTGGAGAGGTGGCAGGAAGATGGGCACACTGCTGCACTGCCAGTGGAGCTGTGAATCAGTACTACTTTTGTGAAAAACAATTGGGAATTCTGTGAATAAAATAACTAAAATTTCTATATCCTTTAACCCAGAGATTCCCTTCCTAGGTTTATACCTCAAGGAAGCTATTGATTAGAAAATCTCAAAAATATTTAGAGCATCACTTTTTGTAAGAGTAAAGAATTAGAAACAAAATAGATGCCCATGAATTGGTGATCAACCAAACAAATTGTGATACATTCATGTAACAGGATATTACTGTATTTTAAGAAACGAAGAATGTGATGAATACAGAAAACTATGGAAAGATCTTCATTAGTTGATGCAGACTGAAGTAAAGCAGAGCCAAAAAACAAAAAACACGCACAAAAATTAATTAATACACACAAGGACTACAACAGTGTAAACAGGAAGAACCACACACAAATCAAAAATGAATGTTACAAAATTATAAAGAATAATCATGGCTTGAAATAAGATATATGAGAAGATTCTTCCACTCATATACATCTTTGCAGAAGCAGGAAGTCCACAAATGTTGCACATTGCACACACTTTCAAACTTTTTCAATGTACAGATCAATTATGCTGATTTTTCCTCTTTTCCTTTGTCTTTAAAAAATACTATTTGTTACTGTAATATTAATTAAGGTGGGGCTTTATTACTGTTTTAGAATGCTAAATGAATTAAGTGTCTTTGATTGAGCCTTTCTAGGTGCAAAGCTCAGGCCCGAACCCCTAATTACAAGGTGCCAAGCCAATGTGGGTATAAAGCCCTCAGGGTCCTAAGGGGAGTTGCTAAGACCAGAGCCAAGAGTAGGCGTCCAAGTTCTGGTCTCTCAGATGACATCTGATGACTTCTAAAGACTGTATAAAAAGAGAGAACAGAGTTGTTTGCTTGGGGCTCTGAGCCATAGGAGGAGTAAAGTGTGACTCTGGGCCAGCCATCGTTAAGAGCTCCTGGGCTTGTCAACCCAGATGTTTATGGTTTATTGGTAACTAGGAATTGTGACCGGGTTTGTTTACATTGTGTATGTTTATAACTTGTTAGTATTTGCTGTGATGTTCAGGTTGCTGTGTTTTCCTCCTGAACTAAGTGAGTTTATATGTATATGTTAGATTACAGTAAGATCGTTAACTCCTTAATGTTGCTTTCCTTGGTAAAGCAGATCAAAAGAACCTGTGCTGGCAGCATCCTTGTTGTTGGGTTTGTGTTGGTCTTTCACTCCCACAGCAGCTGCTAGCCCAATTGTTGATACAGTTATATGAGACAGCTTTCTGGGAGGGGGAAGAATACTTAATGAAGAACACAAATTCTAACAATAAAAACTTCTTTAAAAAATAACTGAACTATCACTATCAACTTATAGTCATCAAATTGGCCAAGATAATAAAAGGAGGTAAATTTCAATGCTGCTATGGAAAAACTAGCACACTACAGCTGTAGGACCAGGAACTTGTTTATCTTTTCACAAATAATAGAAATTTTATGGTGAGAATTTAAAAAATATTAAAACTATACCACACCAACCCATTCGATATACATATGCGTACATGTATATGTATATATGTATATATACACACACATACACAATGTACCTAATGATCAGGGAATGGATAAATTCTGGCACACAAATATAATGGAATATCATTGTGCTGTAAAGCAATGAAATTTCTATCTGAAGAAATAATAAAATTATGAAGTTTCTGTGAAGAGATGCAGAATCAAAAATTTAAAACCAAAATAACAATACACACAAACTATAATCATGTAACTATGCAAATAAAGAACACTAAATAGCAAGAGAGCATATGTCAAATATATTGAACAAGCTTAATTACTTGTCTTATTAGTACCCACAAACTTTTGTTTCTTTTAAGAACTAGCAAATAGAGCCAAGACGGTGGAGTAAGCAGTAAGTTGCTCTCACTCTCCCCTGCTGACCTTGAAAACCCCAGAAAATACTGTCCCAGGAAAAATCCTGGAAAAGTAGAGCCAGCAAAAAGAGGGGATGCAGCAGTTTTTTAGTTCATGAGGTTAGGGGGATCAATGGGAAAGGCCTCCCTTGCTGAGGCCAAAGGGGACCAGTACAGGATGGGAAGGTGTCCCTGCAAGCCTGTGGCAAGCCCCACCTCGGCAAACCAGTGGGAGATCCTGAGCCCCAGCATGGTGGAGCAGGCAAGCATCAATACCAGGACTCCCCACATGCCTTCACATAGCCATAGGAACTGGCAGACACCCATGCAGAGAACCACCACTTGCACAGAGGCCGGGCATCCACCAGCGGCTGAGCCTACCTATGCTCTAGCCCAACTCTCAGGGAGGAGGTGACCTCCAGAAGTCAGACCACCCCCACACTTCACCCTGCAAGCTTCAATGTAACCCTGGGGAAACACAGAAAAACTCCACCTGGCCTTGACACACACCAGGCTACCACAACCGGCTCCAGCTCAGCACCAGGTAAGCCACAACCTCTACAGCCTCCACCTGCCAGAACTTGAGGCCCCAGCACACAAATCCAGTAACCAGGCCCCTAGTCCTCAACACGAGAAGTGTAGGACAGTGCCCCCTGTTCCCCAGAAGCGAAGATCAACTTTAAAAGTCAGGAACAAGGCAAACACCATGAGCAAAAAGGAACACAGAAAAACAAAGACCACAGAGTCTAACTATGGGGACGGGGAAAATCAAAACACAAATTCGGAAGAGGACAACATTGTCACTCACATCTGAAACCTCAAAGGATAATATGAACTAGTCTCAAGCCCAGAAAGCCTTGTTGGAAGAACTCAGGAAGGATTTTAAAAGTAAAATCAGAGAGGTAGAAGAAAAATTGAACAATTCCTTTAAAAATGCAATTGACAAAATAGAAAAAAAGTATACTGAAGAAAACAACTCCTGGCCCAATGGAAAAGGAGGTACAACAGATCACTTAAAAAACCAATTCGTTAAAAATTAGAATTGGGCAAGTGAAAGCTAATGACTCTATGAGACATCAAGAATCAGTCAAACAAAATCAAGAGAAATAAAAAATAGAAGACATAAAATACCTCATCGGAAAAACAACTGACCTGGAAAATAGATGCAGGAAAGATAATTTAAGATTTACTGGTCTGCTTGAAAACCACAATGAAAAAAGGTGCCTGGACAGTATCTTCCAATAAATCATAAGGGAAAACTGCCCTCAGGTCCTAGAACCAGAGAGTAAAATAGTCATTGAAAAAATCCACCAATCACCTCCTGAAAAAGATCCCAAATTGAAAATGCCAAGGAACATCATAGCCAAATTCCAGAATTATCAGGTCAAGGAGAAAATACTGCAAGCAGCCAGAAAGAAATAATTAAAATACCATGAAATCACGGTCAGGATTACATGGGACCTTGCAGCTTCTACATTAAATGATCAGAGGGCTTGGAATATGATATTCTGTAAGGCAAAAGAGCTTGGATTACAACCAAGGATCAACTACCCAGCAAAACTGAGCATAATCTTTCAGGGGAAGAGATAGACATTCAATGAAATTGGAGAATTATAGACCTTCCTGATGAAAAGACCAGAGCTCAACAGAAAATTTGATCTTCAAATACAAGACCCAAGAGAGACATGAAAATGTGAACAAAAAAGGGAAAAAAATGTTATTCAATAATGATTTTGAAAAGTCTCGTGGGGAAGGGGAATGGAGCCAAGACGGAAGAGTAGAGAAAGCCCTCAGCTGAGCTCTCCCAACATTCTCCTCCAAACAACTTTAAAATAATGCCTCAAACCAAATTCTGGAGCGGTAGAGCTGACAAAAGGTCAGAGTAAGCCATTCTTCCAACCCAAGACAACATAGATCAGAAAGGGAGATCTATGACATGGGTGAAAGGCTGGCCCAGAGCACACATGGATGAAATACTAGTGGTGGGACTGGGTGACAGAAACAGCAGCGAGAGTTCTCAAGCTGGCGACTTGGCAACTGGTCAGAAAGAGATTACAGGAGCCCTGTGTTAGCACTGGATGTAGGACCCGACACAATTTGGCAACTCCATTGCCTATACCAGGGATGAGATATTTTGGTCAAGTGGGAATGGAAGCCCTGAGAGGCAGTATCACTTCCAGCACCAAAGGAATAGGAACCCTGAGGACCAGTACTGACTGTAATCCAAAGGGATTAGAGACCCTCCATGTGTAAGGACCAGAGTGCAGACCAGAAGAGCAGTGATTACACCTCTCCCTGGATCATACACCTTGGAAGCACTAAAAACTTTCAAACTCCCAGAAATGAAAACAGCAGTGTGAAAAAGTGTGAAAAAACCTGAAGTCTGAAACAGTGCACCTTCCTCCTGCCATGCTGGCATCAGAGTCCAACATTAACATAAAATTCCAAATCAAGAAATAGGATGGAAAAATGAGCAAACGACAAAACAAACAAACAAACAAATAAATAAAAACCCTGACCACAAAAAGCTACTATAATGACAAGGAAGATCAAAACACAAACTCAGAAGAAAACAATGGAGTTAAAATAGCTACGAGCAAAACCTCAAAGAAGTATGTGACTTGGACATAAGCTCAACAAGAATTCCTGGAAGAGCTAAAAATTATTTTCAAACTGAGTGGTAGAAAAAAATTAGGCAAAGAAATGAAAGCAAAGAAAGAAAATTATGAAAAGACAATTATGTTATTGTTCAGTCATTCGGCTGTGTCCAACTCTTCATGATCCCATGGACCACAGCACACCAGTCCCTCTATCTTCTACTCTCTCTCAAAGTCTGCCTAAGGTCATGTTTGTGGTTTCCATGACACTATCTATCCATCTCATCCTCTGCAGACCCCTTTTCTTTTTGCCTTCAATTTTTCTCAAGATCAAGGTCTTTTCCAATGAGTCCCATCTTCTTATTATGTGGCCAAAGTATTTAAGCTTCAGCTTCAATATTTGACCCTTCAGTGAATAGCTTGAATTAATTTCTTTAAGTATTGATGGATTTGATCTTCTTGTTCAAAGGAATCTCAAAAGACTTCTCCAGCACCACAATTTTAAAGTGCCAATTCCGCAACATTTAGCTCAATAGTCCAACTCTAATAGTCATACATTGCTACTAGAAAAACCGTAGCTTTGATTTTATGGACCTTTGTCAGCAAGGTGATGTCTCTGCTTTTTAGTATGCTGTCCAGATTTACCAGAGCTTTCCTACCAAGGTGCAAGCGTCTTTATTTTCATAGATGAAGTTATCTGCAGTGATCTCTGAGCCCAAGAATATAAAAATCTGACATTGCTTCTATTTTTTCTCCCTCTATTTGCCAGGAAGTGATGAGAACAGTTGTCCAGATCTTAGTTTTCTTGATGTTAAGCTTCAATTCAAGCCAGCTTTGACACTCCCCTCTTTCATCCTCAGTAAGAGCCTTCTTTATTCCTCTTCACTTTCTGCCATCATAATGGTATCATCTGTATATCTGAGATTCTTGAGATTTCTTCTGGTAACCTTAGTTCAGCTTTTGTCTCATTCAGCCTGGCATTTTCACATGATGTACTCTACATACAAGTTAAACAAATAAGGTGACTGAAGCACAAACAATAATAAACAATACCTTAAAAAATTGGCCAAATGGAAAAAGTACAAAAATTCACTGCTGAAAATAACTCCTTAAAAAGCAGAATGGCCCAAATGGAAATAGAAGCTTAAAATGCCCACTGAAATAAGTAATTCCTTAAAAATCAGAATTGGGCAAGGGGAAGCTAATGACTTCAAGAGACATCAAGCAACAATAAAACAAAATTTAAAAAGTGAAAAAATAGAAAAAAATGTGAAATTTTATTGGAAAAACAATTGATCTGGAAAACAGATCAAGGAGAGTTAATTTAGGAATTACTGGATTACCTGAAACCCGTGATCGAAGGAAGAACATAGACATCATTATTTCAAGAAATTATCAAGGAAAACTGGCCCAACTGCCTTGAACCAGAGGGTAAAAGAGAAATTGAAGCAATCCAGTGATTACCAACTGAAAGATCCCAAAATGAAAATTCCCAGAAATATTATAGCCAAATTCCGAAGCTCCCAGGTCAAACAGAAAATATTTCAAGTAGCCAGAAAGAAACCATTTGAATATAATAAAACTGTTTACCTTTCTATATGAAAAGAGATACATTATCTTCCAAGAACATTATCACTATTAGGGCAGGTAGGGTTCTACATAGAGAGAAAGTGCAAAAATGAGTCAATTATGTTAGAATGATGTAAAAAAAATAGGTGAGAAAGAGGGATATCCTGATGAAGGGAGAAGGGAGAGGAAGTATGAGGAAAATTATCTCACATAAAAGAGCTGTGCAAAGAATGGCTTTTACAATTAAAGAGAAAATGGTTTGGGGGGATGGAGGTGGGCAAAGCTTGAACCTCACATTTAAATTGATTCAAAGAGGAAAACACACACACATACACACACACACACACACACACTCAACTAGTAATAGAAATTTATCTTACCCAACAGGGAAGTAGGAGGGGAAAAGGATAAGAGAAAAGGGAGGGCTGATAAAAGAAAGCAGTTGTCAGAAGCAAAACAGACTTTAGAGGGAGGGACAGGATAAAAAGAAAGAGAGAGTGATACACAGAAGAAAATAGGATGGAGGGAAATGTACAATTAGTAATAATAACTATGAATGTGAATGAGATGAACTCACCCACAAAATGGAAGTGGACAGCAGAAAGGATTACAAAACAGAATATCTTGTTTACAAGAAACACTCTTGAAAAAGACAGACATGCAGAGTTAAAATAACGGGTTGGAGCAGTGTCTGCTATGCATCAGCTGAAGTAAAAAAAGAAGGGCTACTAATCACGAGCTCAGAAAAAGAAAAAGCAAAAACTGACCTAATTAAAGGAGAAAAGCAAGGAAATACATTTTGCTAAAGGAACCATAGATGGTGAAGTAATATCAATTTTAAACATATATGGACCAAACGGCATAGCATCCAAATTCTTAAAGGAAAAGTTAAATTAATTACAAATAGTAAAACTGTATAGTAGGGGATCTCAACATTCCTTTATCAGAGCTAAATAAATCTAACAATAAAGTAAATAAGAAAGAAGTCAAGGAGATGAACAGAAGCTTATAAAATTTAGATAGGATAGTCCTCTGGAGAAAAATGAATGGGAATAGAAAGAAGTATACCTTTTTCTTCAGCTGTACATGGCATCTTTACAAAAACTTACCACACATTAGGGTATTATAACCTCTCAAACAAATGCAGAAAAGCAGAAATATTAAGTTCACCCTTTTCAAATGATAATGCGATAAAAAATACATTTAACAAAGGTCCATACAAGCATAGATTAAAACTAGAAACTAATTTGAGCTTTAAGAATGAGTGGGTCAAAGAAAAAATCATAGAAACAATCAATAATCTCATTAAACAGAATGACAGCAAAGAGACAACATATCAAACTATGTGGGAGGCACTCAAAGCAGTTGTTTGGGGAAAATGCATATCTTTAAAAGAGAGAAAGAAGAAATCAATGAAGTGGCTATGCAACTTAAAAAAAACTATTAAAAGAACAAATTAAAAAATCTCCAATTAAGCACCAAAGTGGACATCTTGAAAATCAAAAGAGAGATTAATAAAATCGAAGTAAAAAGAATTAAACTAATAAATAAGAATAGAAGCTGGTTTTATGAAAAAACTAATAAAACAGATAAACTATTGGCTAGTTTGATTAAAAAAAAAGAAAACCAAGTTATCAGTATCAAAAATTAAAAGAATAAATGTACCACCAATGAAGAAGAAATTAAAACAATTATTAGGAGTTCTTTTGCCCAACTATATGCCAGTAAAACTGTCAATCTAGGTGAAATAGATTAATATTTACAAAATACAAAGTGGCCAGATTGTAAGAGGAAATAGAATACTTAAATAACTGTATCGTAGAAAAACAAATTAAACATGCCATAAATGAGGCTCTCTCTCTCTTTTTTGGGGGGGGAGGGGGGAAGGGAACGTGTTAAGTGACTTGCCCAAAGTCACACAGCTAGTAAATATCAAGTGGTCTGAGGCTGGATTTGAATTCAGGTCTTCTTGAGGCCAGGGCAGATGCTCTATTACTGTGCCACCCAGCTGCCCCATAAATGAGGCTCTCTAAGAAAAAATCCCCAGGACCAGATGGATTTACAAGTGAATTCCACTGAATATTTAAGGAACAATTAATCTCAACACCATATAAACTATTTGAAAAAATAAAGGACTCTTACCAATTTTCTTTTATGAAACAAATATGGTTTTGATACCTAAAATCGGGGAGAGCAAACATAGAGAAAGAAAACTACAGACCAATTTCCTTAATGAATACTGA
>CM053627.1:126292112-126320846 GCA_028646595.1 Phalanger gymnotis | reverse complement strand
CAGGGTATGACTACTTGTAAAGAGAACTATGTTCCAAGCTTGGGGGGATGTGCCAGCTCTGCCACACCAGCACTCCTCCTTCCCCAAGAACCCCCAACCAGGACTGGACTTAGATCTTCATCAGGCTCTGCACTCCTGCTCTGATCAGCCACTTAATTCCTCCCACCAGGTGGGCCTGGGGCCAGAAGCAATTGCAGCTGTTGTTCTGTAGCTGCCCCACCTCCTCTGCCCCTGGGCTGATGGTCTAACCACAAACTCCTTCTTTCGCTCTGTCTCCAGTAGCTTTTCCCACTAACCTTCTCTGTTGTCTTTGGTGTTTGTGGGTTGAGAAGTCTGGTAATTGCTGCAGCTCACTGATTTAGGGCGCTAGAGCACGCGCCGCCTGGCTCTTGGTCTGGCTGGTCTGTGCTGCCCATGCTGGGCTCTGCTCTGCTCCTAGCTCCATGTGTGAAAGACCTCACCCAGCAACTATCCAGGCTCTCCTGGGCTGGAGCCCTGCTTCCCTCTGCTATTTGGTGGCTTCTGTAGTTCTAGAATTGGTTCAGAGCCATTTTTAATAGGTTTTTGGAGGGACTTGGCCGGAACCTTTCTTAAAATGAGAAGTATCTATCTAAAACCAAGAGCAAGCATTAACTTTAATGGGGATAAACTTGAAGCCTTCCCTAAAAGATAAGAAGTAAAACAAGATGTCTATTATCAACACTATTATTCCATACCGTATTATAAATGCTATCTTTATCAATAAGACAAAGAAATTAAAGGAATAAAAACAGGCAATGAGGAAACAAAACTATCTCTCTTTGTAGATAATATGATGGTATACTTAGAGAACCCTAGAGAATCAATTAAAAAAGTACTTAAAACAATTCAGCTAAGTTGCAGGATATAAAATTAACCCATATAAATCATCAGCATTTCTGTATTTTACCAAAAAAACCCAGCAGCAAGAAAAAGAAGCAGAAATTCCACTAAAAATAACATCAGATGACATACAATACTTGGGAATCCAGCTTCCAAGACAAACCCAGGTATTATATGAACCCAATTACAAAATTTTTCACACAAATAAAGACAGATCCAAGTAACTGAAAAAAATATTACTTCCTCATAGGCAAGCTAAGCTAATATAATAAAAATGACAATCCTACCTAAATTTATTTACTTATTCAGTGACTTACCAATCAAGCTACCAAAGAATTATTTTATTGAGCTATAAAAAATAGTAACGAAATTCATCTGAAAGAACAAAAGGTCAAGAACATAAAGGAAATCAATGAAAAAAAACTGTGAAGGCAGCCTAGCAGTTCCAGATTTCAAACTATATTACAAAGTGGTAATCATCAAAACAATCTGGTACTAAGAATAAAGTAGTGGGATCAATGGAATAGATTAAGTACATAATAGACAGAAGTAAATGACAATAGTAATCTAGTGTTTCATAAACCCAAAGATTCAAGCTTCTGGACTAAGAACTCACCATTTAACAAAAATTCCTCAGAAATTGCAAAGTAGTTTGTCAGAAACTAGGCATAGACCAGTATTTCACCCTGAATGATGAGGTCAGAATGGATAAAAGGTGGCATAAGTAAATTAGGAGCATGGGAAAATTTCCTGTCAGATTTATGGATAAGAGAAGAGTTTATGACCAATGAAGAGACAGAGGATTACGGGAAGTAAAACACATAATTCTGATTACATGAAATTAAAAAGGTTTTACACAAACAAATTAATGCAGCCAAAATTAGAAGAAAAACAGTAAACTAAGGTTAAAAAAAACTAAAGCAAGTTTCTCTGACAAAGGCCTCATTTCTTAAACATATAGGGAACTGAGCAAAACTTATAAAAATAAAAGCCATTCTCCAGTTGATAAATGGTCAAAAGATGAACAGGTAGTTTTCAGAAGGGAATCTTATTTTTTTTTAAATGATGTCAGAGCACCTAGGTGGCACCGTGAGTAGGGCACTGGCTCTGGAATCAGGAGGACCTGAGTTCAAATCCAGCCTTCAGACATTTGAAACGCTTACTAGCTGTTTGACCTCAGGCAAGTCACTTAACCCTAATTGCCCTGACTTCTCCCTTCTAAAAAAAAAAGAAAAAAATGATGTCCCATTCTATAGTTCTATTTTCATGTTCCCACACTATCCACACTACCAACATTTTTGCTGAAATGCCTATAACAAATACTATTCCAATGAGGTATCTGCTAGATTATACAGCTTTACAAATCTTTGTCTTTTTTTTAAACCAAGTTTAATGAAGATGTCTCTGGAACCATATTTATTGTGACCTTATTTGAATTCCCATAGTTAAATAATGTATTTTAATAACATTTTATATCTCTTTCCAAATGTTGTGCTGATAACTGAGAAGGATACTCTAGTCTTATTCTGATGCCTCATCTTGGTGAGGAAATAATCTTGGGTTCTAAAGGCAAGGCATAACCTCTGGCAATAAGTTATTACAAGGTGGAAAGGCTAGGCTACAAGTACAGGTTCAGTAGGTATGGCTCTTTCTAAGACCAGCCTAGCTTAGTGCAGAGTCTCACTGCCAGAGGGTTTATTTTTCTGGTCATAGTATATCTTAAAGTCTACTAAAACTTGGCTGGGTTACAATCTGCATCAGCGCAGAGATTATTTGCTCTTATGAAATCATGTCTTTTAAAATATATAATGTGTGCATACATATACCCATCCATTTGTGCATATAATACAATTTACTGTTTAACCCTAGGCACTATGCCAAACCCTGGAGATACAAAGACAAAATGAAAAACCACACTTTGTTGTCAAGGAGCATCCTACTGGAGAGGGTAAAAGGAATAATACATGATTGCAAGGTATCCCAAAAATCTTAGTGCAGTTTTAAGCTTTAATAACTTAAAAGTGCACTAAGACTTTGGGGACAGTGGGAGTGTGTGTGTGAGTGTGTGTGTGCACGCGCGTGCACGTGCATGGGTGTCTGTGCACTGCATGAGCATGTATACATACACAAATATATGGATTAAAAATGTACAAAATACTTCAAGGTAAGTTTTCCTTCCACCAACAAAAATCTCAGCATTGCTGAGACTGCAATTCATCACCCTGAATCTAAGTGTTAAAACTTTTCAGAACTTAAGTATGGTTGTGGTGAGATAAACAAAGTCTGTTACTGGGCCTATACTCTATTCTGTGACAAAGTTTTTAAAAGAATTCAGGGTTAGGCACAGGAGTGGGATTTTAGTAAGAGTTCTCCATTCCACTTCCCTCCCACTGTTATACAGTAGAGGTGCCAATCTTGCATCCCACTTCCTAGTATGGCTAGAACTAGATTAAAATGTAATTGGGAAATGATTAATAAAACAAATAAACATATAGTACAACAGAGATAATGTTAATTTGTGGTTTTCTAAGTCAATATACCACCTGTAGGGATGTTTCTATTTGAGTTTGACCCCATGGGACAGAAGTCTTCAGCAAACTCCCATCTATATAGATGAAGACCTGCTCTGTGACTTAATAGCCTCAGAAAATCGCAATTTTCTTTCTGTTCTTGTGCTCTTTCCAGCAATAAAGGCAAAGATGATGAAATGACACTTAATTAGGGGTAGGGTCCATTTCTGAAGCATTATAGGGGAAAATCCTCAGAGACTAGAAATTGTGTATATAGAGAGAGCCAAAATGAAAAAGGATACTCAAGAGTCGACAATCACTTGGCTGTGCAAGCCTCTTCAAGCCCTTGGTTACATCTGCATTATGTAATTGCATTGGGGTTTAACTTTGAGCTATGAAAAATACAATGGGGAAGGAAGGAAATCAGAAACAGAGAAAACAAAAGTATGAAGAGAAATTTTGCCTCTGTTGTATTTCATTACTTCATTAGGAGTTTGCAAACTAAAGTTATGAACATAATAAGAATTTATTAAGCATTCAACAGAATGAATAATCAGGTACCTCATTCTAGCATGCTAAGTCACACAGTAGAAAGAGCACTGGACCTGGAGTTAGGAAGATGAGAGATGATTTTAGCAGTGTGACCCTAGGCAATCTCTGCCTGCCTCAGTTTCCTAATCTTTAAAATTGGGATAACAACACCTACCTTGCGGGGCTGCTGTAAGAATAAAATAAGAAAATATTGTAAAGTGCTTTGTAAACCTTAAAGCTGTATAAATGCAAGCTTATTATTATTCCATCAAAATTCTGAAGTTTAAAATAGCTAACTCATCCTTAAAACACTATTCCAAGAAACTTAGCTTTTGGTCACCTAAACATTTAAGTGGTCTGATAGAATATAACTATCACTCTTTTAGAGATAAAATGAACTCGAAAAGTACCAACCCAGCAATCAGGCCCACCTTCAGTCCATTTGACACAACCACAAAGAACATGAATTCTAAAGTTGAGTTTGATGATTATTTATGATGCAGCCTTCCAGCTTTTTCTTCGTTCCTCAATTCTTCCTTTGTCCCACTCGACTTCTTTGTTAAACTTCTGACCTACTTGTCTAGTTTCCCTTAATTTCTCTCCTTCCATATTTTCTACTTTCAAGGCTTTATTCTCTCCACTACAATTTCATTTATTCCCCTTGCCCCACCATCTCTTTTTCAATGTTGTCTGCATTCCCTATTCCTCAGTCAAAAATTCCAACCATCGAAGAATTAAGGATTACTCCCTTTCAGAAACTACCCAATAACCCTTATCCCACTTAACACAGACAGATCAGGTGTGAACACAGGGCAGCAAGAGCTAGCTAATTCGGAGGCAAATTTTCCTTCTGGGCAAACAATTCCTCTAAATCCTTCTATATTCTAAGCTTATTGTATACTTCCATTTAGGTACCATTGGCTTGGCCAGCTTCTGGGTTATGCTTTGAAAAAAAAAATGTACTGTTGGAATAGTATAAAGTATTTAACTAAAGACTGCATATGATTCGTTCTAATAAGATGTTTGATAAACTGTCTAAACAAAGAATGACTTACTACCAAAAAAAATGTGAAGGGTATTTTTGGTCCTCCTAAATAGGTTCACACATTTAGAGCTGGAAGGAACCTCAGAAGCCATCTAGTCCAACCTTCTCATTTTAGATAGGAGGAACACTAAGACCAAAGAGGTTCAATAACTTAAGCAAGACCACCCAAGTAAGGAATCATCAGAGGTGGGATTTGAACATGTCTCCTAATTCCAAAGTCAGTGCTGCTTCCACTCGACCAAGCTGCCCGCACATTCACAGAGTTTTTGAAAATGATGTAACCAATAAAAGATACTGATTAATTCAGTGAATCCGGGGTCATCCTATTATATGAATAAGCTAGGGGGCACCGCCTGGTGCAAGGAATCAGAGAAGCCTGGGGAGAGTGGGGGTTCAAAAGTTTTGCCAAGAACAAACGAGATGTAAGACTCTGAGCCATTAATTAACCTCCTTGGGCCTCTGTTTCCTCATCTGGAAAATGAGGGTCCTGGAATAGACGCCCTCGGAGCTCCAATCTAGATCTAAGATCCTAAACTGCAGGTGGGGTGTTAAACTGATTGGGGGAGGAGAATGTCTACCCCTGGAGCTCCCTACACCAATAAAATAACCGATCTGGATTAAATAAAATCTCTCCAGTGTATTGCTTTGGGTAGCCTCTTGTTACTTCAGATGCCTAAAATTAAGAATTAAGTTGAAAAATTACTACGAAACGACAGAAACAAATTCTAATTTGTCCTGAGATACCTACCGGTAGTTATATCCCGTAAAAAGGGAGTACGTAATTTACTAAAACAACGCCGTCCGGTTTAACTTTCCAAGTTGCATACAAAGTTTCACTAAGTTTTGAACCCTTTCCAAGGGCCAGGTCAGGCGCAGGCTTTGCTTTCCGGTAGCTCCCATCCCCGAACCCCGTCACTACCCCCCCCCAATTCATAATTACTAAAAATGAATGCATGGGCGCTCGTGAAAACAAATTGGGGGCGGGGGTTGCAAAGGGACGCCAAGTCCTAGATACTGTGTTGACGTCTCCCGCGTCCCCAAGGTGCCGGGGTGGGGCAGGTGGGGGGGCCCCCTCCACCAGCGCCTCTTACCTTGGTGAGCTGAGCAATCTTCTTGCTCATCTTCAAATGCAGATCGTGGTTGTACTCCATGCTAAACGCCGACTGCTGAACCCCGGCCGAGGAAGAGAATTTCGTCGCCCCCCCGGCCGCCGAGTAATAGTGCTGCTGCCAGCTCATCCCTGGAGTCGCCATCTTCCCCACGGGCCACCTCTAGGACCAAGGTCCCCGCGCCTCCATCCCGGTCCCCGGCTCCTGGGTGGATCGGGACGGCGGGCTGTGGCGTGTGATCGGGCTGGGGACGGGGGGCACGATGGCAAAGGCTCCGTCACCTAGGGCCTTCTCGGCCCCCCAGTCCCGGCTCCGTCCCTCCGCGGGGACCGGAGCGGACCTGTCGGACCGTACGGACTGACGGCCCCCGCGTCGGGCACAAACCTTCGTCTCGGTGCGGGCCGAAATGCCGGCTCTCTCACTACGCCCGAGGCGAAGGCGTCTAGGGGGCCGCGGGTCACAGGGGACTCTAAGAGATGCGGGAGGCCCCGCCGCCGGTGCTGCGGAGAGACAAGGAGGATAAGGTCGAAGGAGGGGAGACGCGGCGGGCCGGTGCGCGCAGAGGCGGGGATATCCAAGGAGAGGAGGGGAAAGACTGGCTACGCGGCGGAGGGGAGGCGAGGACCCAGAGAAGCAAACGTCGTAATCGCTGCCTGCGGAGCCGTGGGGCGTCGCCGTTACTAAGGCGCTCGCCCCGCACTGTGAACGCGTTAACCGCGACGTCATTTCCCGACCCCCCCCCAGCCCCGCCCACCTCTCCTCCAGGGCCAGGCTCCAAGCCGCGCCGAGCTGACCAGCCCCGCATCCCGCCACCTGCCAATCCCGGTCCCTCGCCTCCATCTCTCCACGGCCTGCACCCTGGGGCTTAGGGGGTGGCCCCTCATTGAGGACCTCGGACAGCTCGCGGAGCCGGCTCCGCGCGAGGAAGTCGACCCCGCGCTTTGCCTTGGGATGCGGGACTCGGCGCAAGATGCCCTGTTTTTTCATTTAAAAACAAACCAAACCGAAAAAGCGTTTTAGTGATGCCTTTTGTCATTACATCACAGTCATTTCTGGAAACACCTCTCTTCCCCTCCGGACAGCTCACTGTTGTAACAAAGGAAAACAATTACCCAAAAGGCGCAACAGTGACCTCATCTGACCTTGCATACGTTTGGTGTCATTCTCTCTCCTCCCTGCCTTGAGGAGGAGGTATGTGTGTTCTTATCACTTCTTTAGGGCTGTCATTGGTTTTTTAGTTATTTAGAGTTTCTACCTTTTAGTGGCTTTCCCCCCCTCATTGGCACCGGGGCTTCCTAACTGGAGTCCCCGAACTTGGTTTTTGATCCGTACTTCGATATAGCTGATTTCCTTTGTGTGTTATTTTACTCATTTAAAAACATTCCAAGAAGGGGTCCATAGGTTTCACCAGACTGATTGTGTTTATTGTGTATAACTCTTTTGATACTGCTTATTTTGCATTGCATTAGTTCATTCAAATTTCATGTTTCTCTGAATTTCCTCTTACTCATTATTTCCTAAGAGGCACATTGCATAGTCAACATACACTCAAAGCCAGGAAGGTGTGGGTTCTGTTTCTGCCTGTGACGTATTTATTGGCCGTGTGGTCCTCTCGGTACTCCAGAAATAAGACTCTTAAGTCGCAGAGAAGATGTTGACTTGCTTTTGTAGATGAAGTTTTCTCATCTGGGCGTCCCCCAAAGCAATAAAAGTTCTTATCTCATATACGTGTAATTTTTAAAAGTAAATCTTTAAGAACAATAAAGTGTCCCCCATAGGAAATATTTGATAGGATGGGAATTACTTAATAGTGGATTTGATAAACTTTTGTTTTCAAAAGAATGGTTCTACCTGAGAAATAACATAATTCAAAGTTAGTGACAAATTTGTAATCATTAACCGCGTACTCAACATTCTATTAAATGATACTAGGTATTCTCCTGGGAACCATTTCATAGGGGATGCATTTTTAAAAAATACATTCGATTGATGCCTTTTGTCTTTACAGTTATTTCCTATCCTTAGTGGGGACTGAATCTCCTTTACTGACAAAGAAAAACGATTAAGCAAAAACATTTGATACTGAGACCAGGTTAAACAACATATAAGACATCTTGTTCTAGTAGCCTTCACCTCTCTTCTATAGGAAAGTATGTTTCACACATCCAGAGAAAGAACTATGGAGTCTGAATGCAGTGGAAAGCCGACTATTTTCTTTTTTCTTTTGTTTTGGGTTTTTTTTCTCATGGTTTCTCCCATTCCTTATAATTACTCTATACAACGTGACTAAAGTGAAAATATGTTTAATAGGAATGTATATTTAGAGCCTATATCAGATTGCAGGCCATCTTGGGGAGGGAGGGGGAGAAAATTTAAAACTTATGGAAGCGAATGTTGAAAACTAAAAATAAACTAACTAATAAAAAGAAAGTATGTTTCTTAACCTTTTCTCTAGGACCTCAGGGATTGCTCAAAGTATGCATTTCTCTTATTAATAGAGATTTGGAGCAGTCTTTCATATGGTTATTAGCACATTGGAATCTTCTTTCGAAGACTGTACCTTTTGACTCTTGACCACATATTTGTATTAATTTCCCATCTCTCTTAGATATAAACCCCAATTAAAGATGTATGATGTGAGTTTCCATAGTTTCCTTTCTTATCATCACTGCACTGATTTTGTTCCAGTAAAATCTTTTCATTTGCATGTAGTTGAAATGATTTTGTCTTTTGTGATCTCCTTTGCTTCCATTTGGCTTAGAATTTCCCCCCTCGTTATAAAAGGTACCTGATTTTCTTCTCATTTAACTTTTTTATGGTATGACCTTTTATTGTTAGGTTGTATGTTTATTTTGATTTAGTTGTGGCATATGGTATATAATGTCGATTCAAACCTGATTTTTGCTAAGCTTTTTCTGTTTTCCTAATAGTTTTTGTCAGATAGGGAGTTTTTGTTCTCAAATCTAACCACTGTACTATTGAGTTCAGTTGTTTCTGCTCCCTGCTTATCTTACTCCTTAAGAACAAAGTAATTGTTGTCTTTGTATCTCAGTATCTAGCAGAGTGCCTGCCACACGGTAGGCGCTTAATAAATTCCTGTTCACGGATTGATCTAGCGCCAGTAAGGTTTTTATCTGCTTCTAAGGTTATCATGCTCACCGCATATATGGCGATGTTCATTGTACATGTAATCATTATTCATTATACTCAAAGTAAGATCGCTAGGGTAAAAAGGAGTTGAATCTACACACACAACACTCCATCTTTTTTCACAATTCCTTTCTATAGGTTGTCCCCCATATCTGCAATGAATTTCTTCTCCCTTCCACCTTTTAGTCTCCCCATTTTCCCTCAAACCTCAGCCTTTCCTGGTCCTCCTTAATGTTAATGCTTTGTCTCTGTGATTATCTCCACTATATCTTGTAGATATCAGTATTCATAGTTGTCCAATAAAACCCCTGAATAGTATGATCCCTGAACCCGGAAAGTACCTCTATGAGCTTAACTTTACTCTCACCACCAGTAGATAAAATAGGTTAATCAAAATTGAATACCATTTAGTTACAGTTAGAATAAAGGCTTTAAGATGAGAAGGGCCCCTTGCTTAACTATATATGAGAAGTTCTTCAACTTTTAATTAGAATTTTAAAATTTTTTTATTTTTCTCAATTAATGTAAAAACAATTTTTAATGTTTTCAAAAGAATTTTTGAGTCCCAGATTCCCTCCTTCCCTCCCTCTTCTTTCCCCTCCTTGAGAAAGCAAGCACTTTGATATATACGTGTGCAGTCATGAAAAGTTTATTTTCGTATTTGTCATGTTGAAAAAAAGAACACAGACAAAAAACCCCAAGAAAAATAAAGTTTAAAAAGAATGTTTTGGTCTGCATTCAGACTCCATCAGTTCTTTCTTTGGAGGTAGATGGCCTTTTTCATCAGAAATCCTTTGGAATTGACTTGTGTCGTTCTATTGCTGAGAATTCCTAAATAATTCAGTTGGTCATTGTATAATATTGCTGTTACTATGTACAATGATCTCCTGGTTCTGCTCACTTACTTTGCATCAGTTCATATGAGTCTTCCCAGGTTTTTCTGAAACAATCCTGCTTATCGTTTCTTACAGCGTCACAGCTTGTTCAGCCAGTTTTCAGTTGATAGGCATCTCTTCAATTTCCAATTCATTGCCACCACAAAAAGAGCTGCTATAAAGATTTTTGTACAAATAGGTACTTCCCCATTTTTCTTTGATCTCTTTGGGATACAGACTTAGTAGTGTTATTGCTGGGTCAAAGGGTATGCGCAGTTTTATAGCCCTTTGGGTATAGTTCCAACTCATTCTCCAAAATTGTTCGATCAGTTCATAACTCCACAAAGTATGCATTAGTGTCCCAATTTTTCCATATCCTCTTCAACAATTGTTGTTTTCCTATTCTGTAATACTAGTCAATCTGATAGGTGTGAGGTGGTACAACTCAGTTTTAATTTTAATTTAATTTAATTTAATTTTAATTTTCATTTCTCTGATCAATAGTGATTTGGAACATTTTTATATGACTATATATAGCTTTGTTTTCTTCTTCTGACAACTACAAATTAATTTCTTTTGACCATTTATCAGTTGGGGAATGAGTTGTATTCTTATAAATTTGACTCAGTTTTCTATCTATTCCATTGATCCATCACTCTATTTCTTAGCCAGTACCAGATTATTTTATAAGCAGCTAGGTAAAGCATGTCTAGATTTCTGGGCCTAAAGTCAGAAAGATTCATCTTACTAAGTTCAAATCTGGCTTCAGACACTTACTAGCTGTGGGACCCTGGGCAAGTCGCTTAACCCTGTTTGCCTCAGTTCCTTATCTGTAAAATGGGATGGAGAAAGAAATGACAAGACCACTCCAGTATCTTTGCCAAGAAAACCCCAAATGGGGTCATAAAAAGTTAGACATGACTAAATAACACCCAGATTGTTTTGATGATTACTACTTTGTTATATAGTTTGAGATCTGGAACTGCTGTGCTACCCTCCTTCACATTTTTTTTTCCTTGATTCCCTTAATATTCTTGACCTTTCATTCTTCCAGATGAATTTTGTTATTATTTTTTCTAGCTCCATAAAATAATTTTGGTAGTTTGATTGGTATGGCACTGAATAAGTAAATTAACTTAGGTAGAATTGTCATTTTATTATATTGGCACAGTCTACCCATGACCAATTAATATTTCTCCAATTGTTTAGATCTGACTTTATTTGTATGAAAAGTGTTTTGTAAGGAAAAATAAGGGAAAATAAATAACCTATGGTCATTTTCTAGATTTACAGTTTTAAGTGTCTCCTGATCTTGTTTAGGCTCCTGTCTATTTTTGATTGAATGGATGCTCTGTTGTGACATGGTATATGTTTTTAGGAACTTCGGTTACTGTTTGACCAAAAGAAAATTATTTGCACACTAAAAACTTGCTTTAGTTGCATTTAAATTTAGATGACTTGGGAGGAGGCGAGGGAGACAACAATTAAGAGTATTAGACATGTTTTCCCTATTCTGGTTTCTGGTATAATGCTGATTGTTTCTTAGACTTGATTTGAATGGAGTAGTTGGCGACCTTTGGAGGCTTTCATCCCATGAACTCTTTCACACCTCGGAGGGGCAGTGTGCAAAGCTTCTCAGCCCATTTGTATTTTCTCCATAAGGTAGGTCATCTATGATGTGTATTTAATCAAAGCTCCATGTTTTTATTAATAAAGACTACCTTTCCTAATTTTAAAGAAGGAAAGTTTCTTATGATTGTGTTCATATAGTCCCTAGGTTTGTCTTAGCAGGTAAACTCAAGTATTTTATATTGTCTGCAGCTGTAGTTATTTTAAATAGAATTTCTCTATCTCTTGCTGCTGGATTTTGTTGGTAATATATTGAAATGCTGAAATGATTTATGTGGGTTTATTTTATGTCCTGCAACTTTGCTGAAGTTATTACTTCAACTAGTTTTTTAAATTAATTAGTATGCCATCATATTGTTTGCAAAGAGTGAGAATTTGTTTCCTCAGTACCTATTTAAATTCCTCTAATTTCTTTTTCTTCTCTTATTGTTATCACTAGCATTTCTATTACAATATTGAATAATAGTCATGATAATTGGCATCCTTGCTTCACCCCTGATCTTATAGGGAAGGCTTCTAGCTTATCCCATTACAGATAATGCTTGTTAATGGTTTTAAATAGATACTACTTATTATTTTAAGGAAATTTCCATTTATTCCAATGCTTTCTAGAGTTTTTAATAGGAACGAGTGTTACATTTTGTCAAAAATCTTTTCTGCATCTATTGAGTTCAGCTTTTTCTTCAGGTAATCCAAGAGAGTTGCATCACCATCCTAAAAGTCCCTTAGCAAGAATGAGGCAAATGAAACATATGTCTTGGGTCCAAGGGATGCAGAAAATATTTCAAAGATCTATCTAGTTTAAGTAGGCCATGATATTAAGATTGAGGATGGGTAGAATTGGTTACTAATTTATTTTCTTACAAGGGCACAAATTTAGTTCCAATGCTGTCTGCCTGCCAATTTCACTTCAAAAACACTTTCCCACCTCATGCAGATTTTCCACGTGGATAGCATTATAAACTCTTTATTTCAGCCCAGGAAAGGAGTTCTGCTACTAGGGAGAAAAAAGGAAACTTTGCTGTCAGTAAGTATTTGTGTAGCACTACTTTTTCAAGGTGAGAGCATAGAAAATAATAAATAGCTTTGCATACAATAGAAGTTAAGTGGATGTTACTGACAGGAGTTGACTCTAGGCTGTCTCTTTATAAAAAGCAGATTTCTGAAATAGCCTCTTTCTTAGGCCTATTGGGATTTATAATATATGTTCCATAGAACTTCCCTGATCCATCCTCAGGGGTTATAACCTACACTATAAGGAATACCTTAGTCTGAGCATCATGCTTATTCATAAAGCAGAATGTTGGAAGACTAGGGAAAGAGGCTGGTACAAAATCAGTTGGACAGGAAACGTTATGGCAGTGCCTGGGGTGGGGGGAAATCACTGAGAACAGGCAAAAAGTAATGAAAGTAAATAGAAATTTATACATTAGGGCTGAAAGAGATCTTAGAATTCATATAGTTCAAATCTTATTTTTCAGATGGGGAAACTGAGAGGCACCTAGACTGTAAGTTTCCAGTGGTCACACAACTAATAATTATAGAGCATTAACTAAAACCCAAGTCTGAATTCCAATCCAGTGATGTTTCCACTACACTCAAAGGAGACAGAGTTTAAGGAGGCTCTATGATTTCATCTTTGTGCATCTCCTCTCAGAAGAGCAAATCTACATAGAACAGTGGTCCTCAAATTCAGGAAGATCTGGATTGGGCAGCTCCTGGCTTTATGATCCTAGGCATATCCCTTCACCTCCCAATGCCCCAGTAACTCTCTAAAGTCTCAGAGTCTGGTACTGATTTGCATGGATAGAGGGAGTTGCCTCCCTGGGAAGTTCTCTATTCCAATGAAATCACAGATTAGGTCCAAAAGCAAAATCTATACCCCAGAAACAGATTGGAAAAAAAATCAGCACCTTGTGCTCAACCCCCTGGTTCTGAGCCCCTCTAAACTTAGGTTTTTTCTTGGGTGTTCTTGAGTCAGCCTTTCCATCTTTGCAGGGCATGCTAGAGTTTGTGCTCCAGTGGCAAAGTCTTTGAGAACTTAGTCTCTCATCTTGCCAGGGTGACTCATCACAGTAGGAATTTAGTGGAATAGTTTAAAGATATTCACAGTATGGTCCCAAATTCTGTAAAACAGGACTCTTCTTTAGCTAGCACTGCAGTGTGTGGACAGAGCAATGAGATACATGGCTATTTATAGTGATGACCCTGATGCACTATGAGAGTCCTAAGTATGTTCCCAACTATTAGAAATTTGTGGAGTCTGAGGCAGAGAAGCAGTGACAAGGTCCTCAGTCTTGCTTTCTATAGTATAGAAACCCATTAGCATTTGTAATAAAACATGGAAACACAGAATTTCAGAGCTGGAAAGGATCTTCTTTGAGATCATCTAGTCTAACACCTTGAAAGGTTAATTGACTTTCTTGGAAGTCATAGTTAATTGACTAGGACTAGAGGTCTTCACTGGTAGGGTTATTTGAGAACAATGCCCAGTCACTCAGACTGCATATATGGAGTGTCCACTCTTTGAAAGGCTACTCCCCTTCCCTTTCTTGACTTATGTGGTTGCAGAACTTATTCTAAGTACTGGGAGTAGGAAAGGAGGGCAACAGGACATTCTCCGAAAGCGAGGGACAGGAATTTTTACATATTTCTTCCTCTCCTGTTCTAACTCCTGAGGTAAATATTTCCTCATTCCTAAGTTCTCTCTTCTGTAATGGCAAGTAAAGTGGGACTTTTTGTTGTCTTTTGTTTTAGAGTTCTTCTCAGCACTAAGGCAACCAAGTGCCTTTGAGTCTTGCCTTTGTTTCAATCAAGAATCTTTGATTAAATTGTGAGTCTTTGATGACCTGCTTAAGTCACAGGAAGGCCTAGGTCACATGGGTTTGAGTCACATGGTTGTGACATCCTCTGACCCTGAAGAAGTGTATATATACTCTGAGGTTAGCATTTTGCTTGGGGCTCACTCATTGGAAGAGCATTCCTGTGATTCTGCTAGACAAGACTCTGGGTGGCTGGTAAGGAATTCCCCGGCTTTGAAAACCCAGCTGTTAGGGCTTCTCTCTCTGGTAACTATGTATGTATAGCTTTGGTCAGACAGCTAAAAGCCTGTCTGTTGATTTGTGTTATTTGCTCTATTTACATTTTCTCTGTAATTTCTCTTTATATTTGCTCTGAAGTTCAGGGTGCTTTTTCCCCTGAACTAAGTAAATGATATATGTATGTTTGATTAAAGTGAGATTGTAAACCCCTTAAAGTTGCTTTCCTTAGAAAAGCAGATCAAAGAACCTGTACTAGCAGCCCTGCTGTGTGCTGGTGTTATTGCCTTACACCAGCCACAGTTGCTGCAGGTAACATTGTTGTTACATCTTCTTGCTCAAATGATTTTACATTTACTTGTCTGTTATCCCTTGTGTGAAATAAGTTCTGTGAGGTCAGAAACTACTTATTGCCTTTCTTTATATCCTCAGCACCTAGCTTGTAACCTTATGTTTAATAAATACCCAGTGAACTGAATGGAATTGAGAGACAGAGGTTGTGGCGAGTATACTGAACTTAGAGTCAGCAAGGTTTGGGTTTGAGTTGTGCCTCAGCCAGTTATTCCTTTTGCCACTTTGAACAACTCACTGTGTCTCTTGTCCTCAGTTTCTTCATCTATAAAATCAGGGGTGTGTATTCAATGACTTTGAAGGTCCATTCCAGTTCTAAGTTTATAATCCCACATATTTGTTTTCATTCCTCCTCACCAGAGCTAGAAGACTCACATCAACTAAGAAATAATTATTGTGTACCAATTATTTGCAAAGTATGAGACTTAAGTATTATGTAGATACCAAGAAGTATGTAGAGTAAGTGGTTCCTGTCCTTAAGAAATGTATAGTCTACTAGGGAGGTGAAACACATGCAGATATTTCCCATCCTATTAAAATATTCGTTTGTCAAACGATTGGTTCATTTATTTCGGTCCAAAAGTTTATAATTCAATTATAGTTGGTATGCACTATCCCACAGAAATAGTCTTATAATTAGTGATTATATTCCTAGGCCACTCGTTAATTAATGTCAATCTTAAATCTTGGTACGTGGGCAGCTAGGTGACACAGTGGACAGAGCGCTGGGCCTGAAGTCAAGAAGACTCATCTTCCTGAGTTCGGATCTGGCCTCACAAAGTTACTACCTGTGTCACCTGGGCAAGTCATTTAACCCTCTTTGCCTCAGTTTCTTCATCTGTGAAATGAGCTGGAGAAGGAAATGGCAAACCACTCCAGTATCTTTGCCAAGAAAACCCCAAATGGGGTCATGAAAGTTGGTCACAACTGAAATGACTGAATAACAACAAAATAAATCTTAGTACATATTTTGTTTTTTTTCCCCGATGATATTCAATATGAGTGTGAGAACACTTGAGGCAAATGCATGGATGCACATCTGTCTTCTCTGTCTACTTATTCCTCCTTCACAAGCCCAGTTCCACTCCCTTCCACAATATGATAAATCCATGATATGATAAAGAATCATATTGACCTATTAGGCTTGCTATCATGAGAAAAAAAGAGTATAATTCTTAATGGGATAAGGATTAGACATGTGACTTCGATAGCACAGAGCACACCTAAACTAGCAAATGCTTTCCACCAATGTAGATAAATACTATCCCTGTAACTTAGAGACTTAATTGCCCAGAGCACTAAGAGACTGAGTGACTTCCCCAGGTTTACAAAGCTAGGATATGTCAGAGACAGAATGCGAATCCAGGGTTTCCTGGCTTTGAGGCTTCTTCTATATGCATTGTATCGCCCTGTCTTTCATCTATGATGCTCTCCCAGTAATTCCTTCACTCCTTTTATTTGAAAGTTGCCTCATTACTATGAAGATGGTGAAGGAGAGATAAAGAATTTTCCCAGTGACCTCATTTGAAAATCATTTTTCCTTCCTTGGACCTCAATCTCCAAAGTACCAAAACTGTGGCTCGCTCAAAGGGAAGCCCATGATGTGTGTAAGTGGGTTTCAGTGTTACTTTAAAAAATGGTGCACAGTAATAAAATATGTGTGACTAGGAAAGAATGTGGGTCAGTCATATTGTAAGGGGGAGGGATGATAAGTTTATACATCCATATGCTACACTGAAGACCCCTAGCACATGGGTGGGGATCCTTGTGCAGGATTTACAGGAGGACCTGGAAATAATCACAAAGGAGGAAAAGTATGGATGGGTTGGGTGGGGGGTGGTCTGTACTATTAGAGACAGCAGCCTTATCAACAAGGGCATAGTTTTATTGAAGTGCTGAAGTATCTTCCATGTTAGATGGTGAGCTCCATGGGGTGACCCTAAGTGATCTTTCTATCTCTCCCAAGTGAGCGCAGTGTTGTTGAATGAGTGAATAAAAGAAGGAGGGGAAAGAAACAGAGAGAAAGAAAGGTAGGGAGAGAGAAAGACAGAGACAGAGTCAGTCAGAGAGAGAGAGAGAGAGAGAGAGAGAGAGAGAGACCCAAAGAGGAAAAGATAAAGAGTCAGACAGAGAGAGAAAAGGATGGAGTCAGTCAGAGAGAGAGAAAGGAGGATGGAGAATCACAGAGAGAGAGAGATGCACAGAGAAAGAGATATCTAGGTGAGAGGCACAAAGAGATAAAGGAAGGTAGAAAGAGTAAGAGAGAGGGGGGAGGGGGAGAGAAGGAGGGAGGGAAAGAAAAAGGGAGAGAGAAGGAGGCTAGAAGTAATAAAAAAAAATGAAACAGCAAATTTGGAAAAGAATGAGGACAGCATTTTCTTCCCACCTCCTTTCTATCCCACTGTTAAGAGCTATAGTGGCATGTGCGACCTCACCTCTCTACCTCATGATTTGTTCTCTTCACACCATGGAAAGTGGTATTTCCTTTTTTTTTTTAGTTTATTCATATGAGCAAAACAGCTGAGCTTTCTTGTTCCACCCTCTTTCTCCTGCCCATGTCAGCTTTTTCCTCCTCTATCATTTAAGAATGACTGGCTAAAAGAAAAGAATGAAAAGGGGAGCAATCCCAAAGATAAACCCATCACTTAGCAAAATAATTCTTAAGCAAATCAACCAGATTAAAGATTAAAAAATTGAGTCAGTCGTTCTCTTGGAGGGTTTTTGGTCTGCTCTAGACAGTTCAATGAATCTTGGTTTGGCTGATTATTTTTCATCATACTGATTAATTCTTTTAACTTTAATCAATTCAATTCAATTTTCCTGTTTAATATACATGCATTAAATGTTGAATATGTATATATGCATATATATGCAAGGTACTATGTTAATAAATATAATCTTATGGTGTTTTTTATTAGATTTTTAATAGTGGCAATTCCTTGAGGATGCATCTAATGTGTAATATACTAAGTACTATGGCAGTTTTGCTTCCTGGGCTGGATACAGAGTAAAAGTCATATCAACTTTACCAGTTTTGTCAGTTCTCCCAAGTCCTTTTTAGTCTTGTTCCCAAGCTGATTTGCTTAGCAACCAGGGCTCTTATGGTGATTAAAAAGAATTTCTTCTCCTGAGCTCGACTCAGCTTCTTTGGACTTTTGTCAAGTAGTATCCCTGGGACAATTGAAGTGAACTTAGGCTAGCATATCATAGGAGTTAAAAAGAATGTCAGACTTTAGCTCAGAAGTTTGGACTAGGAGTATTTGAACAATTGTAGAAAGATTTAAAATTGCCTAAAGGTTTCTTTAGGTAGCTGGATGGATTAAATTATCATCCTTGCAGATGCTTCTTGGATTTTCATCCAACCCTAACCTGGCTCCTGACATCCAGTCTAGCATCTCCAAATGCTTCTTAGACATCTTAAACTGGATCTTCCATAGATATCCTAGTTAACATATACAAAACCGAATTCATTATCTTTCTCCAAAAACCTTCCCATCTTCTGAATGTCAGTATTACTGTAGAAAGCATCACCATTCTCCCATCATCCAGACTTAAAACCTAGGTGTCATCTTTAACTATTCACTCTTATTTACCTCCCATATCCTGTCTGTTGCCAAATCCTGTCAATTCTACCTTCTGACCAACATGTCTCATGTATGTCCCCTTCTCTCCTCTGACAGCCACCAACTAGGTACAGGACTTCATCTCACATTTACACTATTACAGTAGCCTCTCAAGTCTCAAGTCTCTACCCATTGTAGTCCATCCTCCATTTGGTAGCTGAAGTAGTCTTACTAAAGCAGAGGTCTGACTCTGTCACTCCCCTACTCAATAAACTCTAGGCTTCCAGTTATCTCTGGAATAAAAAATAAAACCCTTCTTACCTTTCCTAGCCTTCTTATACTTCACTCTCCTCCATTTACTCTATAGATCTAACAACATTGGCCTTCTTGTTATTCCTTGCACAAGACACTCCATCTCTCTTGACTTAATGCCCTTTCGTTGGCTGTCACCCTTTCCTGGAATGTTCTCTCATCTCCATTTCTTGAATTCCCTGGTTTCTTTCATGATTAATCTCAAATCTAACTTTCAGCAAGAAGCCTTTCCCTTCCTCCCGTCACCTCCACTCTTCTGTGCTAGTGCCTTTCCTCTGACATTACCTTCATTTATCTTGTATACACTTCTGTCTATGTATACACTTGTATACATAGTTGTTTTTCTGTTGTTTTCCCCCATTAGAGAGTGAGCTTTCTGAGGATAAGGACTTTTTTCCTCTGTATCCCCAGGCTTATCCTGATGGGGCCCATGGAACCCAATAAATAATATAGTATCATATAATTAATATCTAAATAAATAGTGCTTGTCGACTTGACTATTAGATATAGCTAGATGGGGCTTATATAACAAAAGAATTAAATAAAGCCTCTGGTGCTATACGCTAAAGAGCTAGAAGACTTCTCCAGTCATAGGGAAAAAGAAAGCCACATGGCAGAAAAAGACCAGAAAATGTCAGCTCAGTGGAGCTTCCCCAACAAAGGCAAGCATGATTATATCACCAGGGACACTGCAGTCTGTTTCCTCATCATATTTCAATTTTTTCCCTTCTTTTAATAACTTTACTCAGTAATGTTGTGAACTGTGTGTTTACAACTAGAGTATCAGCTTCAGTATGTTAGGAGGTACCATGCTTAATTTTGCAGGTTATTTGGTTACTCATGAGCCAATGGAGGGAGAAAATTCCTCAAACTGTACCTGGACACTTTATGCTATGAGAGCATTTCTGACACAAGGATAATGATCAGAATAGTTTGGGGGAAAGCCTAGCGAGGCTGGTCAAAAAGTAACTTAATAAAAGTTAACAAGTGGAGATACCCTCTCCCTTGGGTGCTGCTGCTAGGGAGGAGGGAGTGCTAGTAGAACCTTAGCCTGCTGTAAAAAAAAGTTACTCAAAACAGGAAGGGAACCAGTAATCTCATGTAGTAAACCCTGTTTTGCCCAAATATAGGTATTGTGGACATGGTCATTATTTGATGTGCACTGATCAGCAGGTGGTGGTATGCCATTATCCCCTCTACACTGATGGTTCTGTTCTCAGATCTATTTATCTAACCCTAACCTCTTTGCTGACCTCCTGTCTTGCATTTCCAATTGCCTAGTGGACATCCCAAACTAAATATCTCATAGTTATCTTAAACTCACAATGTCCAAAACTGAACTTATTACCTTTTTCACATAAAATATATTTTATTACAACACTGAACAATTGGCACACAATTTCAGTAAAATTTTAAAATGTGTTCTTCTTATATTAAAATTATCAGTACAAAAATATTTATAGTAGCTCTTTTTGTGGTGGCAAAGAATTGGAAATTGAAGGGTTGCCCATCAGCTGGGGAATGGCTGAACAAATTGTGGTATATGGTATATGGTAATGGAATACTATTGTGCTATGAGAAGTGATGAGCAGGTGGACTTCAGAAAAACCTGGTAACACTTATATGAACTGATGCTGAGTGAATTGAGCAGAACCAAGAGAACATTGTATACAGTAACAGCCAGATTGTATGATGACTTTCATAGACTTGGCTCTTCTCAGCAATGTAAAGATCTAAGACAACTCCAAAAGACTCATGATGGAAAATGTTATCCACATATAGAGAAAGAACTATGGAGTCTGAATGTAAATCAAAGCACACTGTTTGCTCTCTTTTTTTGTTGTTTTGCTTTGTTTCTTCTTTCTCATGATACCTCCCACTGGTTCTAATACTTCTTTACAACATGACTAATGTGAACACATGCTTAATATGAATATATATGTAGAACCTATATCACATTGTGCACCATCTTGGGGAGGGGAAGGAGGGGGGAGAAAATTGAAGACTCAAGAGCTTATGGAAGTGAATGTTGAAAACTAAAAGTAAATTAATTAATTTTAAAAAATTATCAGTAGAAATAAATACCAATATCATGGTCACATTGTCAAAACCCCAAGAAAACAAATAATTAACTTACATTAAAAAGTCCCTTATCAGCAACTTTCTTTCAAAAGTCATAATTATTTTCAAGTACAACTTTCCATATGTGTTTGGAGACCATGAAATATGTATTTATAGAATTGTACATGGCTTTGACTTTCCTGATTAGCTGGTAGAGTTCATATATAACTTTGCCCTATGTGGTTTTGGTTTTCATCTTTTGTTTCTTTCACATTATTTGCTTGATCTATGGATTTTGCTTCTTCAGTTATAGCATTAGACTTTGTTTCAAGAGTACTCTGCACATTTTTTTTACTTATCATTGATTTTTTTCTTAAAAAGGGTAACAATCCATGATTTTTAAAGTGGTCTGGTGCTACTATACAGTATTCCTAGGCTTCTGAATTGCATGGCATAGGTTCGCTTGTGTTTTCTCTTTGATTTTCATTATATTCATAAATGGCTTGTTCATCTTGCTCTATTTTTCTTTCTTTTTAATGTTTTCAGCCATAGCCTCATTGGTTCTTTCTGCTTCTGTTTCATTGCTGCTCTCAGATTTTTTGTTCCCTTCCATCTTTTACATTGTTTTACTCTATGTGAATATTCATAATTAGCTTCTGTGTTTCTGTCATCTAGATTTTTCTGATGTCTCTGTTTCTTCATCTGAATCTTCTTAACCCTTTTGTTTTTGAATTGGTGTCACTCTTGAAAGACTGATCCTTGGGATTCAAGTTCATTGTCTGTGTCATATTTAGGACAACAGTGGAGTCTCCAAGGCTTCTGGGCTCATTTTCATGCTCTGACTTTGCTTCTGAAGTAGTCTTTCCCTTGAGTTGGTTCATCTGGTTCAGTTAACTGTACAATGTCATTTTCATTACTTGTATTTGCATCAGGACAGTTGTTGATAGGCAGCCTGAGAGAGAATGCATTGTTAGAGGCATGTAGTAATGATTTGAAAGGAACTTCCAATGGGAGTTTTATTGCTTGACCAAACTGCTCTGGTGAATTTTTTCTTTCTCTTTTTCATGACCTTGCTAATAATGTTCAGTGCAGTATGTTTCCTGATACCTGATCATTGCCTTGAGAAGAAACCACTGTCAAACCACTATAATTTACTTTTTCTTCTCTAATCTCTTCAGATTTTGTGAGCTTCAGAGTGGCAAAACTAGAATGTGGCGACCACTGTAAGCAACCAGATAGACTATACATCTTGAAAAAATTGGATCACAATGTGGTTAAACTGATTGGCAAAATTCTCCTGTGCAGCCCTAATTTTCCCTGCCAGCCATCTCCAAATGTATACATATGGCCTGTATCTGATATTAAAGCTGAATGGTTTTCTGATGTTCAATAACCTTTGGTACTGAAGTTTTAAAAAAGCTCCAAGACTCAGTTGACCAAACTTTCCAAGGCCAAATGTAAATGTCTCTTCTTCTGTTAAAGCTGCTGTGTGCCTTTCACCATAAGTCAATTGATTCACTTTCCCTGGAATTCCAAGAACCTTTTGGGGAATTCTGTGATTTTTCAGTTGCTCAGGTGACAGACCTAACTTTCCATTCTCTGGTTCTCCAGATGTGTAGAGTTTGTTCTCTATTGTGACAAAGATGGAATGGTAATATCCATAAGAGATCCAGGAGGTAGGTAATTTCTAATGAACATTTGACAAAGGGACAGATTAGATTTATCTATTAGACCAATTTGTCCTTCACAATTATCACCCCATATAAAAAATTCCCTGCCCTCAGTTAGTGAAGTTAAAGTGTTGGATCCAGCAGGTAGCTGATTAATCCTATGTTAGATTTTAAAACACTGACTAGATAAAAAGTAGTTCTATCTTCAGTGTCACCAAATCCTAACTGCCCTTAACTATTAAGTCAAACTGCATACACATTTCCTCCTGTGTGTACCAAGGGGTAGTTCCTTCCACATGCAGCAAATTTTTCCTTTTCAAGTTTTCCAGTTTTCTACCAGTTGACTCGCTGTTATCTTTGATCCTAATCCTAACTGGCCCCAGTTGTTGATACCAAAAAATATAAAATTGACTGTTTTCTGTTCATTTTCACTTGATGTGAAAGCATATCATTTTTTAACCAACACTTGCTGAGAAAATTTTCTGCAAACCTGTTTCCACCCCTCCCAGAAGTGAAAAGAGAACCTGAAAAATCTCTAGGGAGTCCAATTTCTAGTTGCACTCTGCAACAGACATCATTCAGTTCCTTGGGCTCTCCCATGTCAAGAGTAACTTCACCATCTTGGTAAAGCTGTCTGTGACAGTTTTCTAAACCAGCCTAAGGGTATAAGCAAGAGAAGTAAAAGCAAACAGAGAGGTTTATAAGCATAACCTTCATTCCTCTAGACTATATGTATATATATATACATATATATATACACACGAATACATACACACATATATAATATGTATGCACACATATGTATGCATGTATATATGTATATATACTCATATTTCATCACTGGCCATTATTCCTACAAATTATGGTCCAGAAATCCATATCTTGTTCTCAGATATCTTCTTTTTAACTTCTCAAATTTGTCTTCTTGTTGAAGCTCTCATAATATTTTTAGCGAGCCCCAAAGAAATGGATAAAAGAGGTAGATTATACCTTGATGGGTTCTCCTGAGTTCCTCAACAGCTGACATCTGAAGCTGTACTACACACGAGGACCTCACTCGTCACACTGATGGTGTGCTCAAAATGCTATACAACATTCCCTGAAAATTTCATACTTTTGCTGTCCTCATCTAAAACCAAATATCAGAGATAGCAGAGAAATAGGGAAGTATTTCTTTTTCAGAGACATGAAACCTAACTAGAATATGAAACTTAAGAATTAAAACTTGGGCTATTTAATTGCATTTGTAATGATCTTTCTCCCCCCAAGTAACGTAAAGCCAATTATGAGATGCAAGTGCAAAGAATGTAAAATTTATGCAATTTTAACTGGATGCATCATGTGACTCAATAGGGCATGGGCTTGCTTAATACTTATATGAAGCTGTGCAGGGAAAAGGAACATTTCACATCTCTCAGAAATTCAGGCCAGATGTTATGAACCTTGATAATCACATTGTTCTGTTCAAAGAATCAGCTCCTTTTGACAGTCTAAAAATAGTGGAGAGGGAGATAGAATAGACGAGGCAAGTGTCAGGACAGGACCAGGCTTGACAAAAATACACCTGAGCAGGAATGTCAGAATTATTAGTCTAGATGTTGAAAGACAGCAAGATGTGACATGCTGGTTTTCACATTGAGGAATGTCACTATTGTCAGTTTAGGATCATCTTTTTTCATATAAATAGTCAAGGAAGGAGAATCTGCTTAAACCCAATGATACTTATTCAGAGAAACACAACAGTAAGTGGTTTGGCTAGAGGCTTTCACACATGCACAGATTATGCATACCCCAGATACTTTGTACAAAACTGCTGTTACAGTCAATTTAGGTCAGGTTCTTAGGCTTTCCATTTAACTTACTTTGTTATATTTTCTACATAGTTATTAATTTTGTCTTAAATGATTTTGGGACAGTTGTGACTTTCATTATAAGTAAACTTTTCTTCAAATTTATCATATTACTTTGTTTAAATTTCTCTGCTGCCGTTATCTTTTTTTGTATCATAATTTATGTTCTACTTGTCTCCATTGGGATCATAAGCTCCTTGGTAAATTTTTTTTGCTATATCTATCTTATGTCTAGTGCTTATCTAAATGTCTCCTTGTATATAGTAGGCACTTAATAAATTTTTGTGAAATGAAGAACCACCCTGCTTTGAAGACAAAAGATACTGCAAACAAGAAAGCATTACTATGGATATCAAGACCTCCACAAGAAAATGAAGACTAAGAATACAGGTGGTATTTTGATGACCAATGTCACTTGAAGATGAGGCTTCAAAAAAGAAAGGCAAATGTGAGAAGTGAAGAGTTAGTTAAGATGATGGTTTCTGCTACAGACTTCTGGAACATAATTTATAATAAAGCAACGAGAGTCAGTGATGGAATGTATTTAATGAAGTATGGTAAAATATATTTGGCTAAAATCTTAGAAAGTTGGTCAAAAAAGCTTAAAGTTGAAAATTGAGGGGAAGGGAAAAACCTGCCTACTTATGTCTGCAAAGACAGATACCACAAGGTCCCTACTTCTAAACCCATTCTTTGTCCTCACTGAGACTCCCAGTATCTCTTTCCCTTATGAGTATTTTCTTATGACATTATCCTTGCTCTGACTTAAATCCTCTCCCTTTCCCATCTTTACCTCATAATTAGCCGATTCCATTCTACATTATCCTCTACTCTAAAATTTGTCCTTTATAATATAGTCATCCCTTGTCAAAAGGGATGTGTTCCTGAATGGAGCTGGAGGAAGTTATCCAACCTCAATGGGGTCTCACTCCAGTGAACCAATTTTTTTATTCTTGCCTAATTGATTTCCTACCTCACTGTCTACAAAAATTTCTGTTCTTTCTTCAAACCTCCCACACCTTCACCCCCATCCACCTCAGCTGAAGACCTTGCCTCCTTTACTCAAAAATTAGGGCTATTTGATGGTAATCCCCTCTTCTCCATTTTTTTTCTCCTTAAAACCCCTTGATAAAATCCCTTACTTCTCTTTCTCCCCAGTCTCTGATAATGACATGGCCCTTTTCCTTGTCAAGGCCAGCTAATTTATATGTACCCTTAATCCCATTCATTTTTGTCTTCTCCAGAAGATTGCAACTTCAACTTCATACTTTCTTAAATTCTCTCTCCCTCCCTCCCTCCTCCTCCTCCTCCTCCTCCTCCTCCTCCTTCTTCTTCTTCTTCTTCTTCTTCTTCTTCTTCTTCTTCTCTTTCTCTCTCTCTCTCTCTCTCTCTCTCTCTCTCTCTCTCTCTCTCTCTCTCTCTCTCTCTCTCTCTCTCTCCTTTAACCTTTCCGTATTGGTTTTTCCCCTACTATCTTCAAACATACCTAAATCTCTCATGTTCTTAGGAAAAAACTTTGCTAGATGTTACCATTCCCTTAAGCTATCATTGTATAGATATAATATCCCTTTCTCAGTTAAATTCCTAGAAAAAGTTTTTTACATGCACAGTCTCTACTTCCTTCCTCCTTCATTCTTCAACCCTTTGCAGTATGGATACTGACCTCATTCTTTGAATGAAACTGCTTTCTCCAAACTTACCAGTTATTTCTTAATTGCCAAATCTCATGGCCTTTTCTTAGTCCTCACCCTTCTCAACCTTTTTCCTTTGCTTGACATCATTGAACAACTTCTCCTTCTGGATATTTTCCTTTCTCTGGGATTTTCTGACACTATTGTTTACCACACATCTAAATGAACCTTTTTAATCTCCTTTTCTGAATCATCATCTAAATTATACCCCCCCTAAATGTGGGGTGCTCTCCAAGGTGCTGACCTAGGACCCCTACTCTTCTCTCTCTTTTTGGTAACTTCAGATATTCCCATGGGTTTAATTATCATATCAATGCAAAAGACCCACATATACATATATATATGTACATATACATATGTACATATATATATATATGTATATGTATAAATGTATGTATCCAGCCCTAGTCTTTCCCCCTGAACTTCTATTCTGTATCACCAGTTGCTTATGAGTCATGGCAAAGTGGATGTTCCAGAGACATCTCAAAGTCAACATATCCAAAAGAAGGCTTATTATTTTTCATCACAAACCCATCCATCTTCCAAACTTCCTTGTTTCTCTTGAAGAAACCACCATTCTGTTAGTCTACATGGTTTTTAGTCTTGGTATTATCTTACTCTCTCACCCCACCATATTCAAACAGTTGCCAAATGTTGCCATTTTTATTTTCACATCATAGTTGATAACTCTCTACTTACACAAATACCGCTATAGTGAGGTTCAATATTCCAGTCAGGTTACTTACTACATCTCCCTCTTAGAGTGCTAGGGGTGTCCCAGAGGGGTTGGAGTATCTCTTTGCTAAGACTATTGGCTTGAGATCCCACTATTTGTGTTCCCTTCACAGTAGGGGCCAAATAGTAGCACCATTTATTTGTATCAATTATCTATTTCTTACAAAGAGATATTTGCTTTGAAGACACAGCAAGAACAAAAATACAAAGATTTTCCTTCAATCCTTGGAGGACATACTCTTTCCTATGTTATCTTAGTCTCTGAGTTGAGTGGACTCAGACTCATCACAGTTTCTGCATTGGTATTACCAAGTCCATATCCAAAAGCAACACCACTGCAGGTTGAATCTTTGTCTCAGAATTACTGGGCTAGATTCAGAGGTCGCTTCTTGGTCCTTGGAGCACTGATGTTGGGCTGGTTGCAAAACCAAAAATAGACCAAAAAAGTCCTTTTTAAGATATATTGAGGGGCAGGAAGAAGAACACAGAAGGGATAAGTCCTTTGTTCTAAATGGATAAGACAGTGATAATGAAAGACACAAAAAGACAAAATTTTTATTTTGCTTTATTTTTCTATTCCCAAAGAGAATGATCTGTGGACTGGGAGTCACAAAAATAAAAATGGCTAAGAGGGTGCTGAAACCCAAGACAAGTGAAATGGTAAGCACAGTAGGTTGAAGGTGCCACAGTTAGGTTAACTAAATTCCAGGATACCTAAGGAACTGGTGAATGTGATTGCTGCATCACTCTAGGTAACTTTTCAGAAATTATGGGGAATGGGACAGATGTTGAAAAATGCCTCAGTTGTGCAATACATGGAAAAGAGATAAGACAAAGAGTCTTCAAAATATAAGTCAATGAGCTTGACTTCTGTTCCTGATTTATTTGTACTTTGAGTCAAACTAATGAGCTTTCTAAACTGCTGAGTCTAATGAGTGCAAAAGAGTATCAGAGTTACACAAATGTATCATAAATGTTAAGAAGGAAGCAAATGAAACAAAATAGGCAAAGCACTAAGGATTGCAAAACAACTTCTAAAAGAATTGAAAAACCATCTATTTTGCCTCTTTGTACAGGAAAATTTCACCTTCAGCTATCATCTATAAACAAGAAGTGCTTAACTAAGCAATTAGTTCCACTGACTATTTAGTAATTCAAAGTGAACTGGAAATTCAGCATTTTTAATATTTGAGAAAAACTTAAAAGATGCTGCCACTTTGAGACCATAGTTTAAGATCATAAATGAGATCCAAATATTTCGAGGACCTATTGCTGGAAATATAGGGTGTCCCTAAAGTCCAGACACATAGGAAACTTGGCGGCAATGTGGAGTTATTGCATCAAGTTCATGTGAATCTTGCAAAGCGCATCAACCTTTGCATCAAAAATGATGGAAATCATATTGAAGATATTATTTGTTAATGTTCCAATTAAATAAAAGGTGGTTGAAAATTTCATTAATTTCAATTTTGAAAATATGCATTTTTGCCTATGTGTCCAGACTTTAGGAACACCCTGTAGTTCCCAAGACTTAGACTATCCTAAAATTCAAAGGCTCAGAATCTCTCTGCTCCAAAAGCTCTCTTTGATTGAGTTCTTCCCATCCTCATGACTTCTTTATTCCTGTTTGCATGGCATTCATTTTTTTTTCTTTTCTTTTTTTTTTTACTTTTTATTTTAATTTATTTTTAACATGTTTGGTTTTCAGCATTGATTTTCACAGGCGTTTGAATTACAAATTTTCTCCCCATTT
>CM053627.1:126255531-126291612 GCA_028646595.1 Phalanger gymnotis | reverse complement strand
GTTTTTGCTGCCTGGCCATGTTCCCAGCCAACTTACTTGACCCTTGAGTTTTTCAGCAGGGTATGACTGCTTGTAGAGTATAGAATACTATTTTCCAAGGTTGGGGGAATGCGCTGGTGATTTCAGAGCTATTGCAGCCAGCTCTGCGACACCAGCACTCCTCCTTCCCCAAGAACCCCTAACCTGGACTGGACTTAGATCTTCAGCAGGCTCTGCACTCCTGCTCTGGTCAGTCACTTAATTCCTCCCACCAGGTGGGCCTGGGACCAGAAGCAACTGCAGCTGTAGTTGTGTAGCTGCCCCACCTCCGCTGCACCCGGAGCAGTGGCCGAACCTTGAACTCCTTCTTTCACTCTGTCCCCAGCAGCTTTTCCCACTAGCCTTCTCTGTTGTCTTTGGTGTTTGTGGGTTGAGAAGTCTGGTAACTGCTGCAGCTCATTGATTCAGGGCGGAGGGCACGCTCCGCCCAGCTCCTGGTCTGGTTGGTCCATGCTGCCCGTGCTGGGCTCTGCTCCACTCTGCTCCCCTCCCAGCTCCATGCGGGATAGACCTTACCCAGAGACCATCCAGGCTGTCCTGGGCTAGAGCCCTGCTTCCCTTCGCTATTTTGTGAGTTCTGCAGTTCTTCTCTGTTGTCTTTGGTGTTTGTGGGCTGAGAAGTCTGGTAACTGCCGCAGCTCACTGATTCAGGATACTAGGGCACGCTCCACCTGGCTCTTGGTCTGATTGGTCCGCGCGGCCCACGCTGGCCTCTGCTTCGCTCCCAGCTCCGTGCGCGAAAGACCTCACCCAGCAACCATCCAGGCTGTCCTGGGCTGGAGCCCTGCTTCCCTCTGCTATTTTGTGAGTTTTGCAGTTCTAGAATTGGTTCAGAGAGCGATTTTTATAGGTTTTTGGAGGGACTTGGCAGGGAGCTCACACTAGGCCCTGCTTCCCAGCTGCCATCTTGGCTCCACCCCCCTGTTTCATGTTTTCTTTGTTTATTCAGTGATTGGCTTTGCTAGGGGAAAATGATTAATTAAAAATGATTAAGACCTAATTCCCTGTACATCTACATTTAGGAAATCCCAGAATTAATTTCTAAAACCATATCTTTTATCCTTTTTGATTTTAGCCTTTTGGATGTTTACTTGTAAGGTTAGGTAACAAAACTCTTCTTAAAACCTAAAAGAAAAGTTCTGTGCTGCTAGTTAGTGCAGTAGATAGAGTGTTGGGCTTGGAGTCAAGAGTTAGGCAACAGGGCACTTAACTCTGCCTGCCTCAGTTTCCTCATCTGTCAAATGAGCTGAAGAAGGAAATGGCAAATCACTCCAGTATCTTTGCCAAGAAGATCCCAAAAGGAGTCACAGAGAGTAGGACGTGATCAAAAATGACTAAAGAAAAAACAAGGATGGGCTCAGAGAAAGAACTGATGGTATCTGAATATAGACTGAAGCATACTTTTTTTAACCCTCTTTACTTTTCTTAAGTTTTTTTGTCTATTTTTTCTTTCATAACATGACTATTATAGATATATTTTGCATGACTGACTACATATGTATCACCTATATTGAACTGTTTGCCTTCTGAGTGGGGCGGGGGGAGGGACGAAGGGTGAGAATTTGAAACTCAAAGTTTTAAAAACTAATGTTAAAAATTTTTTTACATGTAACTTGGAAAGAATAAAAATAAAATACTAAACTAAAATTTAAAAAAAATTAAAAAAAGGAAGGGAGGGGACAAAACTTTTTTTGGCTGGTGAAACTTATTATTAAAGAATATAGGCCAAGGGACCAGTAGAGGGAGCCATTGAATTAAGTCTTAGGGCTTGCAGATAGACGAAAAATTGAGGATGGCAGTGGGCTTTGTCATAGGGCTATAGCAGGATCAGAAGATTTAGGGCCGGAAGGCATCTTTGAGATCATTCAGGCCCTTGGTGCCATAACACATCTAAAGCTTAAAATAAGAATAAAAATCTGTTAAGATACCAACTCTGATCCTGATTCTAGTACATATCTTTTTGTTGTTTTTGCCCTGCTTGACAAGAACTCCTTGTAGGTTGCAGAAGGTAAAAATAAATGAGAAAAAATAGTGATTTAAAGGGTAAGAAGATAAGGAAAGAGAAGAGGTATAATTGGAGATCAGAATATTCCCTTTCAGTAGTTTGCTATGATCCTCACTAATTTCTTCTGACTTGAGAATGTCTGAAACAGAGAAAGATGAGAGATTTAGAGCTAGAAGGGAATGGACATAAAGGCCATTTCATCTAATCCCTCATTTTATAAGCAAGGAAACTGATGCACAGTGGAATTAAATGACCTACCTGCATTCACATAGGTTGAGTAAGAGAAAAGTGGGATTTGAACTCAGGACCTCTGATTCCAAATTCATTGCTCTTTTTGCTGTACCATATTGCCCTTTGGTGGCCTCCAAAATGAAAGCAGGGTGTTAAAAAAAAGAAAAAAAATAGAAAAACAATATATTTTTTCTAAGCTGAGAAATTTCTCTAGACATCAAATTTTGTTTTGTTTTATTTTGCTTTTTGGTTAGTCACAGACTAGGAACAGAAATAAATGCCCTAGACCCAGGATATACAGGATGTTCCAAAAGATTAGTGCAGTTTTAAGTTATTAAAACTTACTAAGAGCTACTAAAGTCTAAAGCTGCACTATGACTTTTGAGATACCTTGTATGATACAAAAATGATTGGAAAGCATCGAGTATATTCTGGCAATCTGTAAATAAAAGGCATGCTGCTCACAGCATTGTAGGAGAATATGATACTGAGCACGTGAAAAGATTTTTCTCTATGTTAAAATGAATCAGAAGTAGAAAACTTGTTGCCTACCTTATTGACATCAAAAAGTGATTTTGATAAAACCTAAAGTATATAAACAGAACTGGCAATCAGACATCAGAACTATTCAGTGGCTTGGCAAAGCAATTAAAAATGCCCTGGGTATACTAGTAACAGCGATGCTTGAAATCTTTTCAATTCAAATGGAATATCACAGAGCTCGGCATCAATTACCAAGCCAAATCAGAGAAAACCTTAGTTACAAGACCTGGAAGCCTGGGCACTTGAATACTTAACCAATAAGACTTTGTTCCCTATGAAAGAAAAGGGGAAAAACCCCCAAACTCTAAACCAGAACCAAAACAACAGCAACCCTGAGAGTGGTACTTGGTGTGATCCACTTTCAAACTGTACGTCTTTATATTATTATGGATTCTATATTAAAAAGCAGGTACCTAGGTGGTGCAGTGGATAGAATGCTGGGCCTGAACTCAGGAAGACTCATCTTCCTGAGTCCAAATCTAGCCTCAGACTCTTACTTGATATGTGACCCTGGGCAAGTCACTTAACCCTATTTGCCTCAGTTTTATCATCTGTAAAATGAGCTGGAGAAGGAAATGACAATAGTATTTTTGCCAAGAGAACTCCAAATGAGGTCACAAAGAGTCAGACATGACTGAAACAGCTGAACAACAACCATAACATATTAAAAAGCAACAGACGTGACATCAAGGTACTTGGGTTTAAGTCCTGGCTTAGCCACCTGTAGCTCTATGATGTTGCCCAAATCACTTAACCTCTCTTATACTCAGGTTCAAAGTTTCTTCATCAATAAAATGTGGATATCCTTGCAATGCCTGCCTCATAGGAAACTTTTTTTTTTACAAGGAAATCCTTTGTAAGCTATAAATATAAGCTATTATTTTATTGTTCTTGTTCTTAGATTGAAGTCATCTTTTTTTAAATGGGGGTGAGATTGAAATGTTCAGAGGACAAGTTGCTTTTATACTTAATGTTCCAAAGACTAATAAAAGGTGGATAAAATGATTGCTTTTTGTAGTTGAATAATAATATTTGAGATGTAAGTTGTAGACTCATTGGAAGCATCTTTGGAACAACTCCAGCTGCAGACAAGATGACATGGTAACATATGCTTCTTCATGATCTGACATGGTTTTGATTTCTTTAACAAGTTCTCTATATTTTTAAAGCTTTTCATTCTGTGTCATTTGGAAATTTAGAATTTTTAGCATCGCAGTATACATTGAAAGTACTGTTTTAAAATTTTTATGGTTCCATGTTATGACTGCATGACTGTGGGAAGCAATTGTCTCCTTAATAGTTCTCTAGATCTAGTCAAACTTAAATATTTTGGGTTTTGCATTTGTAGCATGGTTATTTGCCATCAGTTTATAGAAGACAATAAGATTCTGGTGAATAATTCTAGCCAACTGATCCTGATTTTCTTTTTCTTTGATAAAATGTGACCTTTAATCATTTGCTGTTTCTGTTTTTGAAAAAAAAATTTTGAAGTTAAAAACAAAAAGACAAAAAAAACCATTTCCATGTATGTTGTGTGGTTTTGCCTTCATTCTCGAAGAGGATCATGACATCAGGGAGATGATGGCATGACTTGCAATTGACTTTGATTTGAGTGAGAGAGAGCTATGCAAAGTCACCAGCCTCACTTTTTCCTCCAGAGCCATCTGGGTCCAGTGGCCAGATAATGATCAGGATGATTGGAGATGGCCCAGGATGCAATGGGAGACCTTGGCCCTTTTAAGTTAAGGTCTTTTCAAGTTCTCACTTTGAGGATACCTCCATTCAGTGAACAGGCCTCTTTAAGAAGTGAATCAAGGGATAGTCCCTTTAATAAAAAAAAGACCCTCAGAGTTGCTGGTCAAAAGAGAAACAGTTACTATTTACATTCAATCAGAGTCAAGAGGGCCCAAAAAATAGCCATCAAGTGATGCTTGGGCAGGCACGTATTGTTGTCTAATCCTTGAGAGCCAGAGTGAATTGGGTTTATGGCTTGATCTTCGAGAAAGAAATCTATCTAGTAAATCCCAAGTTAACTAGGTAGCCTTCAGCCATCCAAATTTCCCTTCCTTTCAGCAGAACACCCTCAGGTAAGGGGAGAAAGGAGAAGAGGAGGGGAAAGGAGAGGGGAGGGGAGGGGAGGAGGAGCTGAGCTGTGCCCAACTGGAACTGGAAAGCTGGGTCCCCATTCAGACAGCTCAGACTACTCACAGGTTGTGGTTTGTTTTTTGTTCTTGAAGAGGACCATGACATCAGAGAGATGATGACTTGACTTGCAATTGACTGATTTGAGTGAGGGAGAACTGTGCAAAGTTCCATGTACATAGTACAACATTAAAAGATGATTCAAGGTAAAACCATGAATTTCTACTTTACACACTTTGATTTTTTTGGAGACAGATTTGGTTTTATTATCTTTAAAGTGAGTAAGATTTTCTTCCTTAGTTGATAATTCTCCCTACCTTGAGTATGGTTTATGTCTCTTCCTTATTAGTGTCTTTAAATATGATTGCAAATGATGTGCTATGTATGATGGGGTGCTTTTGAATTCGCAGCTGGCAGTACTTGGTGCTTGCATCTGTAACCATCCTGGAGGACAACCTTGTTCCTGTGCTAGGACAGCTGCCATGGCTAGAAAACAGCTTCTTTAGCCGAAGCAAGAGGTAATGCTCAGTTTGGCCAAATGGCTATAACTATTACTATGCTTTATTTCTCCATTTTTAAAATAGTGGGATTAATAAAAGAGTCACATCAGTAATGATTATTTTGGGGTGACAAATATCAACTGCTGAGATTTACTTGATTTTCAGTAGTATAACTGACTTATAAATTGGCCATTATTTCGTTAGAATTTTTTCTTTTTTAAAATTATTTTGTTATTTATTTAATATTTTAGTTTTCAACATTGATTTCCACAAGATTTTGAATTACCAGTTTTCTCCTCATTTCTACCCTCCCCCCACTCCAAGATGGCATATATTCTGATTGCCCCATTCCCCAGTCAGCTCTCCATTCTGTCACCCCACTCCGCGCCCCCATCCCCTTTTCCCTTACTTTCTTGTAGGGCAGGATAGATTTCTATGCCCCATTCCCTATATATCTTATTTCTCAGTTGCATGCAAAAACAACTTTTTCTTTTGAGCTTCTGATTTTAAAACTTTGAGTTCCAAATTCTCTCCCCTCTTCCCTTCCCATCCACCCTCCCTAAGAAGGCAAGCAATTCAACATAGGCCACTGTTTCAACAATATGGCTAGCAGCTGTTGTGGGGGTGTAAGACCAACACAATCCCAACAACAAGCACGCTGCAAAAGCACAGGTTCTTTTGATCTGCTTAACTAAGGAAAGCAGGTTTGGAGGGATTTGGGGGAGAGCTTAAGCAAGTCCCTGCTTTCTAGCTGCCATCTTGGCTCCGCCTCCTGATTTTTAAAAAAAAACTATGTAATAAATATTACATATCATTTCTTTTTTTCCCCATTGGGATATCCCTTTATTTTCCAATTTTAAAAATGTAGGAATACAAAGGATTACACATTGTGAACAATTAGAGATCTCAAGGATCATTTAATAGGAGCCTCTCATTTTAGAGAGAAGAAATCTGAGGCTAAGGAAAGGGAAGTGACTAAGTCAGGGTCATACAATAAGGCAAAGGCAGCCAGCATTGGACCAGATCTGGGGTGGGGGTCGATCAAGGGTTATAGTTAAGTCTTCTCTTGTCCTTGGGATGGGGCACCTAGGAGGTCAGGAGGCTGATGATCTTTGGTTAGGGGCTGTCCAGTCATCTGACTGGGAGTGATATAGGCCCCTGGCCCCTGGATCTGGGTAAGCTCCAAGTCAGGGAGGACCTGACCACTGGAGCAGCCAGAACTCTCTTCAGTTTCTGTACTGAGTACTGCCTCTGGGGGCTGTAAACATTGCATACTGTAAAGCTGGGCTGTCCCAGGGGGCCTTTGGGGAACGTGGTTCCAGAAAGATGCTCCCAGCTGCAAGTGAGAGTCTAATTTCTTCTTCTCAGAGTTTGTATTATCTAGGCATAATCTATATCTTTTTGAGCTGGGAAGTGCTGGCTGGAGCTCCTTGGGGAAATCTGGGCCTTTTCCTGCTTGAGTAGATCAAGGGGCATTTCACCTGGGAGATCCAGTGAGGATAGAAGGCTACACCATTTCACTAGTTGGGGGTAGATAGGGTCAAGCTCTGTCTGCATCTTATTTTCACGGGTAATGATCAGATCCAGCTGATTTTAGCTGCTGGAAGGGTGGCAGCTCCTCTTTGGTTGGTGGTAGCAGTGGTGGTGATGTTGACTGAGGGTGTCAGGCCCTTTCTCTACTAGGGCTGCTCCCCTCAATGACTGTAGCAAGGGCTGCCTGCGACTTCAGGATCAAGGCGCGTTCATGTTAATTACACGTGAAAATGACCTAGGTTAGGATTCCATGCTTTACTACTTCATCCCTCAAGGAGGGCAGGAGTTGTTTTTTTTTTTTCCACCTTTACTCTCTTTCACCCCCCAATGCCCCACCCAATCAAGATGCTTTAAGGTAAGCAGTAGGGGCTTAATCAACGTTTGCTAAAGGAGTGAGCATGTGGAATGGGCTGGCAGTGCTCCCCTAACTGGAACTCTCTAAGCTGATGCTTGAGTGCCTTCGGTAGAGGATGCGAGGATGCTTGTTCCGCTACTGGATGTTATCTGTTGTCCTTTCCAGCTCCGGAGGCTTGTAACCCTGAGAATGAATGAATGAATAAAGGGAGATGCTTGACAGAACTTGACAGTGATTGACAGAAGCGCCTGAGAACTTCACAGGGTTCTTTGATGGGCTGGGGGGATGTGGGGGAAAGGGGGGGGGAGGGAGGTAGGGAGGAAAGGGGAGGGGGGAGGGAGGCAGGGAAGGAGGGAGGGAGAGAGAGAGAGAGAGAGAGAGAGAGAGAGAGAGAGAGAGAGCGAGCGAGAGCGCACCAACACGAGCACTTTGGGTAGGTTGAAATCCTTCCCAGATATTTTATACTGTCTATTGTTATTTTAAGTGGGGTATCTCTTCTTGCAGGGTTTTGTGGGTGATATATAGAAATACTGATGATTTATGTGGGTTTATTTTATATCCTGTTCCTTTGCTAATATTATTAATTATTTCCACTAACTTTTTAGTTGAATTTTTAGGTTTTCCAAGAATATCATCAGATTATCTGCAAGAGAGATAGTTTTATTACCTTGTTGCCCATTCTGATTCCTACAATTTTTTTTCTTTTCTTATCACTATTGCTAGTGTTTCTAATGCAATATTGAATAATATTGGTGACAATGTGCATTCTCATTTCACTCCCAATCTTATTGAGAAGCTTCTAGCTTATCCTCATTACAAATAATTCTTGCTGATGGTTTTAGGTAGATGCTTCTAAAAATTTTAAGGAAAAATCCATTTATATCTATGCTTTCAAGTGTTTTTAATAGGAATGAGTGCTATCAAAAGTTTCTTCTGCACTTATTGATAAAACCATATAATTTTTGTTACTTTTTATTGATATAATCAATTATGTTAATAGTTTTCTTTATGTTAAACCATCTCTACATTCTGGTATAAGTCTCACTTGGTCACAATGTATAATCTTTGTTCATTAGTGAAATTGGTCTATAATTTTCTTTCTATTTCTGCTCTTTCTGGTTTAGGTATCAGCACCATATTTGTTTCATGAAAGGAGTTTGGTAGAACTCCTTCTTTACCCACTATTCCTAATAATTTATTTAATATTGGAATTAGTTGATCTTTAAATGTTTGGTGGAATTCACTTGTAAATCCATCTGGTTCTGATGCTTTTGTCCCAAGAAGCTCATTTATGGCTTTTTCTTTGGCAATTTCTATGGCAATTTCTTTTTCTAAAATAAGTTTATTTAAATATTCTATTTCTTTTTCTGTTAATCTAGGCAGTTTATATCTTTGTAAATATTCTTCAATTTCACTTAAAATTTTAGATTTATTAGCATATAATTGGGTAAAATAACTCCTTATTGCTTTGATTTCATCTTTATTAGTGGTACATTCACCCTTTTCATTTTAATACTAGTGATTTGGTTTTTTTCTCTTTTTAAAAATCATATTAACGAATGATTTATCTATTTTATTGTTTTTCCATAAAACCAACTCCTAGTTTTATTCATTAATTCAATGGTTTTCTTATACTCGGTTTTATACATCTCATCTTTAATTTTCCTTCCCTTCCCTTCCCTTCCCTTCCCTTCCCTTCCCTTCCCTTCCCTTTCCCTTTCCTTCTCTTCCATTTCCCTTTTCCTTTCCCTTTCCTTGAAAAACCAGAGGGCAGAAACTATCTCAAATTAAAGAGAGGTCTGGTGATTGTCACATGCAGTAGCCTGAGTAGATTGAGTACATTCATACTGGTAAATGAAGAGAGAGACTACAAAATTTTCCTAAATTGCTCCAATTTTTATACCCTCGAACAAAAAATTCTGGCTTTTCCTCTTTACCAACCATTGTTTCCTAGTTGACATAATATTGAAGCAAGTCCTTTTCCTTATCCTGAAGACATTTGCTTTCCAAGAATATCCAGTTGTTTCCTGTCAAGCAGTCTTGCAGTTTAGTAGCAACTCTGTTGCCTCCTTTTTCTGTTTTGCAACCTGATGGGTTGACATGAACTATTTTCGATTATTTCAGTATTCTGTTATAGTCATACACAAAATTTAACCCATCATTTTCCTTTCCATTCTTTTCCTTTCCTGTCTTTCCTTTACCTCACAGTAAGGGGAATAAGAACGCAAGAGAGCTGAGAGAGAGTCCTCAGAATTCCAGGAAGTTTCTAGGAATCATCTTTGCCACTGTTTGGTAAGCAGGACCCCCAACACCCAGGCAGGAGGGACTACTGGCTTTTTCTCAATATCTCCTTGGTTGTTGTTTGTCCTTTGTTCTAGAAGAGGATCATGATATCAGGAGGTGATGCCATGACTTGCAAGTAAATTGGATTTAAGTGAAGGAGGGCTGTGCGAAGTCACCAGCCTTGCTTTCTCCTCTGGAGCCATCTGGGTCCAGTGGCCAGATATAGATCAGGATTACTGGAGATGGCTCCCATCTCCTTAACACTAATGAACCAGTGCCTTTATTTCTGATTTTAAATGAATATATGTATCAATTTATTCCAATAAATTGATATATTTATCCATTTATTTTTTCAATGAACACAACTATTCCATTAGATAAAACCTTAGGCAAAAACTATTCCTTTAGAGCAAAACTATTATCTTTAGAAAGAAATGGAATTTTCTGTTGTGTGTGTGTGTGTGTGTGTGTGTATGCAACTTTTCCCAAAATTTTGCTTCCCAGCACTCCTAGCCCCATGGAAGAAATTCAGAAAGAATTCTAAAAACACCCATTGGAAAATGAAATCTGAATGCATGATGCAATTCCCTTTGGGAGAAAAAAGCTTGGACAGCTTGTCCAACCTCCCAATTATATATACATCCTGCAATTTTCAATAAAACAGTTTTCTACCATCAGAAAGGGTATAAGTGTCCATCTTTATTTTTTATTTTAAATGATCAAATTCATCAATGTATTTTTATCGGTAAATTTATTAATTTTTTCAGTGAACAAAACTATTCCCTTATTTTTACAAAGAAATGGAGGTTTCGTTTTTTTGTTCGTTGTTTTTTGCTTCAAAATGTGCTACCTAGTATCTTCACCCTTGTGGAAGACAATCAAAAAATATTCTAAAAATTCTTACCATAAAATGAAATTGAAACTTACATTATAATACACCTGGGGCAAAGAAAATATTTTGGACACTTTGGCCGTGCCCCAAATTCTATGGACCTCACTGTGTTTTCAATAAATCATTTCCCTGGTACCAGAAGGGATGCAAGCTTACCTTTCAATCTCCAGTTCTTTGGATGTGACTTTGAAATATTTCACAATAAGGAGAACAAAAGTGCTAAGGAGGAGAGAGAAAGCCTTCAGGATTGCTTAGAGATTTCCAGGAATCATCCTTTTGCTCCTGCTTTGTGAATGTAAGATGCCCAACCCCACAGAGGCTGGGGACTGTTGACTACTTTACATTCGCTTTTTTGAAATTAATGGACCAAGGCCTTTGTTTACAATTTTAAATAAGAAAAATTTTCTATTTATTTTAATTAATAATTATTAATTTAATAAATTAATAAAATTATTTTAATAAATCAATAAATTTATTCATTTACTTTTTCAGTGAACAAAACTGTTCTCTTATTTTTGCAATGAAATGGATTTTCCAATTTTGGGAGCACTTTTTCAAAATGGTGTTCCCCAGAACCCTCAGCTTCATGGAAGAAAATCAGAAACTTTTCCAAAAATACCCATTGCAAATGAAATCCAAACCCAGAATACATTTTGGAAAAGAAAAAACTCTGGACACTCTGGCCATGCCCTGGATTGGTTTACTCCTAAAGTTCACTCCCAAAGGGTCTTTCTGCTGGGCTGTGTCAGTCTTGCTTTTTGAGGCATTGATACTACAATTACTCTGGAAACCAGACTGTAGAATGCTAGGCTGTTCACTTATTAGAGCAAGGAGACTTTGGAGTGGAGTCCAAGGTTCCTGTGAGAGGGAGAGGAGGAGGAGGATGGCTAGAGAACATATGGTAATGAGTGGTGGTGGAGATGAGGAATATAAAAGTGAACCTGGGGGAGAGTAGAGTTGGAAAAAACAAAAAACCTGTAGCATACGAATTTAATGGAAAATCACTATGCAGTAAGAAGTAACAAATATGAAGAATTAAGAGAAACTTGGGAAGATGTGTTTAAACTAACCAATGAAGAGGCGTGGTGGTCTTCCTGGAGCACACAAGGTAGTATGCTTTTGAGAGTACTAAAAACATAGTAAGCAGAACCAGGAGAAAAAGTTAACCACACTAATGTAAATGAAAAATGACATCGAGAGACCTAAGAACTCTCATACAATGATCAAATGCAACTTCAGAGCATTGGTGTTGAAGCATACCTCTTGCCTCTTGTTAGAGACATGGTAGATTCCAGGTGCAGAATGAGGCATACATTTTCAGACACAGCTATTGTTATGATTTGTTTTACTGGACTGTTTTATTTGTTGTAAAAGAGGCATCTACTGAGTGAGTGGGAATTCATTTGGAAGTGATAGTGATATTAAAAAAGTGTCAATCAAACACTTATGAAGAAAGAAAAGAGTTGGGCCGATTAGACTAGGGATAAGTGTTTGGTATGAGGTAGTATGGGTACTTGTATTTTGTACGTATGGGGAAAATACTTGGTTACTTATTTAAATTGTTTGAATCTAGCATTGTGGGCTAAATATTGTTTAACTCAGGATGTGTGTAGGTCATACTGAGACCATTCAGGGGAGCTGGATATTACTGTAAAACATGGCTGGGACCCTACCCAAAGCAAGTGTTTGGGGTTTTCTCAAGTTTTATTGAATGTTTATACTTAACCTGCTGATGTACATCTTAAACAACCTATGGAAACTGCCCTTTTAGGAAACCGTTTATCTGCAGGCCACTTACCTTGTCCCCTTGTTTGAAGTCTTCATAATATGAAACTTACAGAGACTGAGGCAATGGGGAAAGGGAACCAGCAACACCTTTTTCTGACTTTCCCCTCTGTTGAACCTACTTAAAATTCTTTCTAAAACCCCTTTTTAGGTTTTGGGTTTATTATTGACCTACATACCCAAAGCAGAAACACTGGATTTTTGAGGCTTGGCTTTAATGTAAGCACCCTTTTAATTCATTTTCAATTTTGAGACAAAAAGAGGCACTTGCAAGTCACTGAACATTTTACAAATGGAGGTTTATTTTGCCCTAAGATGGCTATGAAACCACAGCTTTGCCCTAGCAAGGATATGCAACAAGGATGTTGTGGCACTTGGCTTCTCTGGCCTCAGCTTCCCTTTTTTCCATTTGGAAAGGCCTTTGGTCAGCAGGTCTTTAGGGTATAGTGACTCAAATGGTCTTAGGTACCCACCAAGTCTGAGAGGCCCAGATTCTTTGGGGCTTTTTATGTTCCTAGGTGATCAGGAAGCTGTGTTAGAGAAGCCAGAGGCAATCATGTTCCAGGAAAAGCTTTATCCTGGGCTACCCCATGTTGATTGATTGTGGAGGGCTGGAGGTGCAAAAGGAATCTTCTTCAGGGAAGCTGATACCGATCAGGCCTCAGGGACAACTTTGTCTTCTCTTAGGGAAAGGCTTCCCATATTATGGGTGGAAGGAAAGAAGTTGAATCAAGAAAAAGCTGGCCCTGTCCTACTGGAGAAGGAATAAGGAACTAGTCAAGGGTCAGTACATAGGTGTGATGTGCTCTAAAGGAGGAACTTAATTAGTAGAGTTAATCTACCCCAAAATTCTCGGTAGAGTTGTGGATACTGCTCATTTGAAATATACCTCTGCAAAATCTCCTCCTACTGTGGGCTATAGCCAATTGCCTACCCTGCATGAGCAGATCGTTTTATGTTCTTCAGTCTCCTGCCCAGGATTTGGAGTAAAAAAATCTGGGTTCAAATCCTGGTGTCACTTACCATCTATACATGCAACACTGGCCAAGTCATTTAACCTCTCTAGGCCTCAGTTTTCTTACTACTAAAATGAGGAAATTGAATTAGATAACCTCTGAGCTTCCTTCCAGCTCTAACTCTATGATCCTATGACTCTATAGTCCTTAGAATAGTTTCCAGGTTCTTTTGGCTGGTATTATTCATTGTCACACAAATCAGCAGGTTTAAGACTTCTCAGAAAGATTATTATATTCCAGAAAGTCAGCCATGAGAGTTAAATCAGGTCTACATCCATCTCAGCAGGTTGTCAGTGACTAGCACAATGCATCCCTTTCTCCTGGTCCATTAATGGGCTACTTCAGGCCTGCTGCCATCTGTTGTTGTTGTAATTGTTATTGTCAGAGGGAGTTATAAAATCATAGTTCTAGAGCTGAAAAGGGCCTTAAAGTCTATCAAATCCAGAGATTTTTAACTTTTTTTGTGTGTTATTGACCCCTTTGATGGTCTGGTGAAACCTGTGATTATCTTTTCAGAATAATGTTTCAAAAATGCATAGGATTACAAAGGAAACCAATTCTATCGAAATACTGTTATCAAACTATTTTTCAAAAGAAGTTCTCATACTCCAGGTTAAAAAACCCTCATCTAGGTCAACCTTATTGTTTTATAGTTAAAGAGACTGAAGTGGAGGGAAGTTAAATGATATGTCTAAAGTAACATAGGCAAAAGCATTGTAGAAACCAGGTTCTCTGATTACAGAGCCAACGCTATGTGCCATGACACCCTCCTGAGTCATAAAGGACTGTGATCTCACTTTGCGATGGCCTCCATCAAAGACAGTCATAACAGATTCTTTTCAATGAAGCATGGGATTTTGCTTCTTGCTTAGAAGGCTGAGATCCACTCTTTTTTTTTTCTTCTTTTAAATAATATTTTATTTTTTTCCCAATTACATATAGAGGCAATTTTTAACATTCATTTTTTAAAATAAAATTTTGTGTTCCAAATTTTGTCTCTCCCACCCTTCCTTCCCTCCTACCTAAGGTAGTAAACAATATGATGTAGGTTATATATGCATAATCATGTAAACCATATTTCCATTTTAGTCATGTTATATAAGAAGAAACAGAACAAAAGGAAAAAACTATGAAAAAATAAAGAAAATGAAAATAGTATGCTTCCATCTGCATTCAGATTCCATCAGTTCTTTTTCTGGAGATGGATAGCATTTTCCATCATGGGTCTTTTGGAATTGTCTTGGATCATTGTATTGCTGGGAAGAGCTAAGTCTATCATAGTTGATCATTGCACAATGTTCCTGTTACTGTGTACAATGCCTTCCTGGCTCTGTTCACTTCACTTTGCATCAGTTCATGTAAGTCTTTCCAGGTTTTTCTAAAGAGAGATCCATTTTCTAATGGCAAAGTCCTGCAATATGATAGAGCCTTAGAGAGTCAGAGTTTCTTCTCTCCTTTTTCCATTCTTCTGTTAATTATTGTCTCAAGGCTGCCTCAGATTCTTCCTTGCTTGGAATCTTTTTCTTCCTGGCTTTCTTCTTGAGCCATTTAACAAGGCCAGCATATAAAGATTGGCCCAGAGGATCATGGATCTGGAGCTGAAAAACATCTTAGAGTTCATCTAGTCCAACCCCCTCATTTTAAAGTTGGGGAAACTAAGGCCTTGGGAAGTTAAGTGAGGACATACAAGTAGCAAGTGTCAGAGGCTGAATCTGAATTAAGGTCCATTTAGGATCTCATCATTTTATTTAATAAGCCATAGCTTAAAGAGGAGTTTTATTAGACTAAAGCAGTACGGGAGTCCTGTATGGAAGTATGGGAACTACTCCTTTAATTTCCCCAGTTACTGGTTCCCAGATGCCATTATATAGTCCTTTATGATTTCCTTCATCATAACAACAGCCTACATTTTAGGTATTGCTTTGAGTTTTATCTGCATCTTCATTTATTCCTCACAACAACCCTATAAGGTACGTACCATGGGCATTTATCATCATTTTACAGGTGAGGAATCAGAGATTCGTTTAGCTACCCAGTTAACAAGTATCAGAGATAGGATCTGAACCCAATTCTCTCCTGACTCTGTGTCTGAGGGGTCTTTACCTCACACTTTGTTGTCATGAGGACACTCCCATCTTCCCCAGCTTCCACTGCAAGCTCTCCGTTTACTGCACCTGTTTTATGGTTTGGGCCTCCTGAAGTAGCCTGAGGGCTGTTCAATCTTAACACTTTTTCTCCCCCTGTCTTCTGTCATCACATTTTAATTTACCATGAGGGAATTGTTTGAATCTCTTGCACTGTCCCTTCTGCTGATAATCCTCAAATTTTTCAACTCCCTCCTCATGTAGCCACAATGAAATCTGATAATGGGAAATGAAATTGACTGGTTTGAGATCGATATCTCCTTTCCTTTTGCTTCACTGGGTTATAGAACAGTGAAGTGAAATCAGTTCCTCTACCCTGTGTCCTGGAGATCTTTAATAGATTTCCTAGGGATTTTTCTCTCAGTTAGAGGGTAAAAGGTGAGACTCAACTGTGTCTATGTCTTCATTTGAAAGGACACAAGAGTTTCATATGAGAGTTGAGTGGTATGTACCCCTGTTTATCACAGCCCACTCACTGTTCTCTTAGAATATTCCAGCTAGCATCAGGAAGTCTATTTCTTTGCCCGCCTCTGTCCTGAGAGATTTCCTGCTTATTGGGTTACTGTTTGGGGAAAAATAGCAGAGACATGAAAGAAAGTCCCTTGACACATTTGACAGCATAGAGAAGGAACATTCGGTGGAAAGTAAGAAAATATAGGAGCTGGTTTTCTTATAGGGGAAAGGGCTGAATTAATTATTTAAATTCTACCTGGTCCCCTGAAGCTATGATGTGTGGGAAAATTTCCCACTGGGGATTTAGAAGATGTAGATACTTGGTGAACTATTTAATATTCAACTAAATGTCACTGCTTCTACAGGGGCCATGCTACCATTTTAAAGTAGAGAAAATAAATATGTAAGATTGCTGATCTAGAGTTTGAAGGGACCTCAGAGGCCCTTTAGTTCATTCTCTTTACAGATAAGGAAACTGAAGCACATAGAAATTAATAGACTTGCCCAAGGTTGCTGTTCAGTCATTTTTAGTTGTGTCCGACACTTTGTGACTCTACTTAGGGTTTTCTTGGCAAAAATACTGAAGTGGTTTGCCATTTCCTTCTCCAGCTCATTTTACAGATGAGGATTTCCCAGGATCACACAGCTAATAAATATCTAAGGTCACATTTGAACTCAGGTCTTCCTAACTCCAGGTCCAGTGCTCCATCCATAATGCCACCTAATCGCCCCCTTACTCAAGGTTACACAGATAATAAATATTAGAGGCAGGATTTGAATCCAGGTCCTCTGACTCTAGAGTATCTCTCTTTCTCCTGTGCCATTGTCTACATTTTCAAGTTCTCAGCATTTTTTAGAAGACAAGGGGGAAACAAAACCACAAACAAAATCAGAGACATATTTGAGGCATTTTCCCTCTTGGAGCAATAAGCACCACAATTGAATCTGGAGAGAAAAAATGTGTATGGGGGCCGGGTGGGAGGAGAGAAGAAATACTACCCCTTGGAAGAAGATATACAAGACTCTAATATACTAGGACACTGCTGCTGCGGAGGCCTCCCCAGGAAGAGGAAGAGCACCGTTTGGTAATTTACTACCAGTTATTTTGGATAACTAGATGCTGAGGTCAGTTGTTTCTTCACACTAGGTACCTAAGAAGTCTAAATCCTGGTAATCAGAGGATAGTGGTAGCTCTTAGCACAAATAGATGCCTTTGGAGAAAGGGATAAAAAAGGGACTTAAAGACACTTCCTACTCCACCCCCGCCCCCAATTCAATCAGTCACTTCTTTCTGAAGTTGGGCTGAGGTAGAGTCAATGGGGTCCAGATCTCATAGTCTTATAGACTTTTAGAGCTAGAAGGGACCTTGGAGACCTCTTTGTTCAATGCCTTCATCTTACATCAGAGTAAACAGAGCCCCAAATTAATGTGTGAGCAGGAATTGGAACCCAAGTCTTCTGACTCTTAGTATAATGCTCTTTAAGCCAAAGGCTCCATCCCTTCCTGAACAGCAGGCTCTTGTCCTATGGCTCAGGATAAGCTGCTGAACAGAAAGTGAGGGTATGCCTAGTCTTTCCTGGATTCCTTTTGGTCCTAAACTCAAATACCCCAAGGAAGGCCACCCAGAACTCTCCTTAAGCAGCTAGTAGGAGTCTGGACTCGTCTCAATCTGTGGAGCATTGGAATGGGGTGTGGGTGTCAAAAGACTCATACGCCTGTCATCCCCACTGATCACAGGATCAAAGAATTGGAAGGGATGTCAGTAACTATCTAGTCCAATCTATCCACGAAAGGAATCCCCATTATAATATATATTATATATGATATACATATATATACTACATATACAATATTATACTACAGAGTACATATGTATTGTATATATATAGTATATATCGTGTATATATACTACATATATATGTATTAGATATCATAGCTATATATATACATGTACATGTGTACATGTATATGTATATATTATATGTGCGTGTGTATAATATACCCAAAGTGGTCCTTCAGGGAGAGAACCCACCACCTCTTCAGGCAGCCCAGTTCACCTTTGGACAGCTCTAACTGTTAGGAAGCTTTTTCTGACGTTAAGTCACAATTTGCCGCTGAAACTTTCACCCATTTCTCCTGGGTTTCTGTCCTCAGGAGCCAAACAGAACAAATCTAATCCATCCTCCATATGACAGCTTTTCAAACACTTAAAGACAGCTGTCACATCCTCCCAGAGTCTTCTTTCCTCCAGGCTAAACATCTCTAGTTCCTTCAACCAACTTTCACATGTCATGGATTCAAGGGCCCTTTACTACCCTGGTTCTTCTTCTCTGGACTCCAGATTATCAGTGTCCTTAAGCAGTGGCACGCGTAACTGAACATAATATTCCAGATGAGTTCTGATAAGGGCAGAGTGCACCGAATCTTTCTAGTCTTGAAGACATGCCTGTCTTAGTGGAGCTCTCTTAAGATCGCTTTACCTTTTTTTGGTTTCTGCCTCACACTGACTCACTGAGCTCACGGTTCACTACTGCTGTCTAATGATAATATTGGTAAATGAGAACAGGTTAATCCATAGGCTTTTGGAAGTCAGAGAGTTAATCAGCAAGTGTTTATTAAGTACCTACTGTGTGACAGCACTAAGTATTGAGAGAGTAAATATTCTATCAGAGGCAGGTAAGCACTGAAGTAGATAGAGTACCAGAACTGGAATCAGGAAGACCTGAGTTCGCATCCTATCTCAGAAATTTCTTAGCTGCATGACCCTGGCAAGTCATTTGATTTCTCAGCCCTGGTTTGCTCATCTGTAAAATGGGGATAATAACAGCACCTACTTCATAGGGTTGTGAGGAATAAGGTTGGGAGGAATAAGATAATATTTTAAAAATACTTTGCAAATATTGCATGATGATCAACTGTGAATGACTTACTATTCTCAGCAGAACAATGATCCAGGACAGTTCTGAAGGACTCATGATGAAAAATGCTCTCTGCCTCTGGAGAAAGAACTATGAAATCTGAATGCATACTGAAGTGTACTATTTTTCACTTTAATTTCATGGGTTTTTTGTCTGTTTTCTTTCACAACATGACTAACATATAAATATGTTTTGCTTGATTGCACATGTGTGACCTACATCAAATTGCTTACTGTCTCAGGAAAAGGAGGGAAAAAGAGAATTTGGGACTCAACCTTTTTTAAAATTAATGTGAAATATTATTTTCACATGTAATTGGAAAAATAAAATATTTAAAAATAAATATTTTACAAACATTAAAACACTATATGAATGCAAGTTTGTGCTCACATATGTGCATATATATGTAAAGGATAAATAAATATAAGGTAGTTAAATAAATACCTATAGAATAAGAGAAAAGGTCAAGTAGCTAAAAAGTCTTTACATCAAATGTCTCTAAAAATCCCCCTAGGGAATTGATGCAAGTGTATGACTGGAAAACCTTCCCTGACAAATGTCCAGAGGGTATGAAAGGTTTTTTTTCCCTGTTTTTTAGTTTTATTTGTTTTTGAATTTAATTTTTCATTCTGAACTTAAATACCAGAAAAAGAGCATTTCTATGCATATAGCAGAACACAAAAAAGGGATTCTGTGTGAAACTATAACTCTCCATTTCACAATGCTTGAATTTTAAAAAGAAGCATATAATAAATTCTACATGTCACTTTAAAAATCATTGTGCTTGTTTGCTTCTTTCTGTTCTCTTCTGTGGTTTTAAAAATGTTTCAATGGCCCACTTCTTTGGGGCATCATTTTTGCTGACTTCCTCCTCTCTCAGACCCCCTCGAATAGTATTTTTAGATGAAATTGCAAACCATCATCAACCCTAGAGAACTTTACTCAAATCACTAATGAAAACAATAAGAAATTAAAACTTGGAGGCTTTAGCTCATGCAAAGACAATAAAGATGGAAATAATGTTTTAGAGAATACAGGAATAGGAACAAGTACCCCAAACTTACAAGGGTGCTTTGATCCTTTTCCGTGTTTTGGGGAACTTGAGTTTGGGTTGAATTGAATGAAAATGTTGAGTGGTCGTTTTCTCTGATCGGTTAGAGGGTTTCGGGTGAGAAGACAAGCCATTTGCTGGGAGACCAGGCCTCTTCTCTGAAAGATGAATGCCCAAAGGGGTGCTCAAAATGCAATATCCACTTTCATGGACTCACAGGGCATTACGCCCTTCCTCCCTCACCCATTTTCAGGTCCCCGCTGTCTCTTTTTTCTTTAGTACTTGTAATCAGCATCATCTTGTCCATGCCTTTCATCGCTGACAACACAATGCCTGCTACCTGGTTCCTTCCCATTAGCTCCCTCCTGTGGCAGTCTTTAGTCTCCAGGGAATCCACGGAAGAACAGAAGCTGCCTTTGCTAGCTTTTAGAAGTGCATAGAGGGGCCTCTTTCCCACACTTGAAGAAGGAAAAAGGTCATGGGTTGGGGGCAATGGATCTCTCTTTACCTTCAGAATCCTAGCATTAAAAGTCCTGCTCTACTTACACACTTTGTGCACTGCTGACTTAAGCCATTGTCTTTAACTATTAAAGCTGGAATTGATTCACTAGGCAGCAAATTGAAAAACTCTCTCCAGACTTTCCTGTGAAATTATTTCCATCATTAGCAGCACTACACAGGACTTCGCTGCTGAAGGAGAACAGTGCCATTAAGAGATTGTCTGCTGGGATGTCTGGACAGTGAAAGTTGTTTATCTATTTATGGCAGGTTGGGGAGGAGTAGCTGTGGTGGGGCATGTAGGAAGGATAGAGAAAAAATGTGGCAGATTTTTTTTTATTGTAGCAAAGAATTGAAAACAAAGTAGGTACTCATCACTTGAGAAATGGCTAAACAAATTATGGTATATGAATATAGTATAGGGATAGGGACTAGGTAAGGAAACTGCCTTTATAAATTTAGGTCAGCACCTTCTTTGCAATTTATAATCTTTGAGAGTTGCCTGGACAAGCACTGAGGGATTAAGTGATTTCCTCAGGGTAACATATCTAGTATGTGGACTTGAATCCAGGTCTTCTAGAATTTGAGGCTAACTCTATCCATTCTTACATGCAATTTCTTATATGAATGTAAAGGAATATTATTGCTCCATAAGAAATGACAAATATGAAGAATTCAGAGAACCTTGGGAAGGTTTGTATGAACTGATGCACAGCAAAATGAGTAAAACCAAAAGACCAATTTACATGATGACCGCAGTAGCATAAAGGGAAACAACTTGGAAAAAACTTCAGAACTATGATCAACACAGTAAGTAATAGTGACATCAGAAGGCAGGTATTGAAGCATATCTCCCACTACTTGGCAGACAGGTGATGGATTAGACGTAAAGAATGAGACAGACATTTTCAGACACGGGCAATGTATCAGCTGTCTTTGATTGATTATTATACTGCTTGTCAAAAATGGAGGGTTTCATTGGGGTGAATTGGTGAATAGATAGAGATTTTAAAAAAGAAAGAAAAAATCAATATGACATTAAAATATGTAGAAGAAAACAAAGAAGTCATAGAAACTTTTTAAAGCATCTTATTAAATTTAATATATACTTTCAAAAAGAGCTATAATTAATAAATATTTGTGATTTAATTTGCAATCCTTTTTGTTCCTTGTATTTTTGTAATGTTGATATTTGTTGATGATTAAAAAGCACAATTTTAAAAAGGGGGCAGGCACTTTCTGGAAAAAACTATGTGAGACTAGGGGACCTGAGAACTTTGATCTCAGAGGACGGTACAAGGTCAGATTATTGTATTTGAAGCAAAGCTGTCACTATGAAAAAGCAATGCTGCATTGTGGCCTACAAACGTTGGACAGGATATTTTGCAACGTAAATGATGTATGACTCGTCAATTTTGGCCACAGGTTGTGACTCTGTGCTTGTTCCTTCTTGTAGTGGAAGTGGAACTCTGTATCTTAGCAGGGAATTATTTGCCACTCATTTGTCAATGCTATTTCTAATATTCCAGCCAAGTGCATCATGTCAAACTAACTCAAAGGTCATCCATCATCTGTCACTGAATGTAAAGTTAAAACACAAAGTATGAGCCTTGTTCCTTCAGATCCTAGAGAATCACTGCAGGTCAATACCAACCTCACCCATACCAGTGTTAACTGCAACCTAGCCCCCAGATGGACTTCAAACATTTTACTAGGGCTTTGGGCATAACTTATTTTGCAGAGGGAGATTGCTGCCCTTGGACTTTTGACCTGGTGATCTGGCAGTAGAATCATATGAATCTGCCCAGCTTACGTTATGAACGTGGTTCAACCCTGCTCACCCAATGGAATCAGTTGTATAGCTTCTATACTACCCAGCTTGGTCCACTCACTAGGACCTTAAAGCAGGAAACACAGAACACGAAATTGATTTCTTTTTCTCCTGAGGTTACTATTGTGCCATTGGGCCAATTTTTATTGTAAACTTTCTATTGAACTGATGAACAGATGAGAATGCTTTTGCTTTTTCTTGAAGTTTGGTTTACTATGGCTCTAGCTATCAACTATGGAGTTGTAACCTTCATAAGGATGCCTCTGAGGGCACAACATTGGTGAACAAATATCCAGATGTAGTACAACAAATGCGCATTTTTGGTGAAGTGGAGGGATGGTTTCGAAGTGCCAATGTAGGGGGAGGTTGTGTGGTACAAAGAGTGCTAGCTCTGCAGTCACAGGACTTGGGTTCAAATCCTGCCTCTGCTGCTCATTATGTATATAATCTTAGGCAAGTCACTTAATCTCTTCGGGCCTCAGTTTTCTTATCTGCAAAATAAGGGGACTGAACTGGATGGCCTGTACAGCTCTAAAGCCATGATCTATGTTTTTAGGTACAAAGAATAAAGAGTTAGAAGTGTTTTGTGGTAGAAGGCCTGGTACCTAGCAGCCTTCAGTAAAGACTTGTGGACTGAATGAATAGGTCTTTTTTCTAAACTCCTCTAACAAAGTGTTTTGCAATCGCATACACAGACAACGGTTTAGTGAAAAACAGAAACATCTTTTGCGTGGTTATCTTCCTGAAAAGTTACATTAAAACCAAGTTTTTCCCCCACATTCTTCTTTTAAAGTTTAATTTAATGTATTTATTTTTGTTACATTTTAAGTTCTAAACTATTTCCTTCCCTCCCTCCTCATCTTGCACTAGAGAAGGCCACCATTTGGCATAGATTTATAAATATATGTAAAACCATACTGTGCATACTTCCAATGATCAGCCTTTCTCTGGAGGCAGATAGTGTTTTTCTTCATAGATCTTTGTAATTGACTTGAGTATTTATAGTACTCAAAATAACTTGGTTGTTCACAATTATTCTTCAAGCAATATTGCTGTTACAGTATACAATGCTCTCTTGGTTCTGCTCACTTCACTCTTCATTGTTTCATGCAAGTCTTTTCATGTTTTTCTAAAATCAACCTGCTCATAATTTCTTACAGCTCAGTAGTATTCTATCATAATCATATACCACAACTTGTTTAGTCATTCCATGGGCATCCCCCTTCCAGTTCTTTGCCACCATTAAAGCTAAGTTTTTTGGCTAAAAAAAACAAGTCATATTTGAAATAGTGACTAATTCTCCCCTTGCCCCCTTTGTAACTATTTAATGAATGCTCACATACTGAAAACTAAGAGAATATATGTCTAGAATCCAGTACCCACCAATAGGCTAGCCAGTTAACAATAACACAATTTGGGTTTGGTGTCTCTATCTCTTCTAAATTTCACTGCTCTAAGAGCATGACTTACCTCATAAACAAACCAAAAGAACCACAGAGCACACAGAGGTGCCAAGGCTACCTTAAGTATTTCATGTTTGAGAATTTGATGACAGCTGGTTGTTGTCCTTCATTCTCAAAGAGGACCAAAATGACATCACTAATGTTTGGGTCAAGGTATGGTGTATCTGACTGTGGCTTATTGTTTCAACAATCTGGCTAGCAACTGTTGTGGGGGTGAAAGACCAACACAAGCCCAACAACAAGCACCCTGCCAAAGCCCAGGTTCTTTTTATCTGCTTCACTAAGGAAAGCAATGTTAAGGGGTTGACAAGCTTCCTATAATCTAGTGTACAAATATCATTCACTTAGTTTAGGGGAAAAAGCCAACACCTTGAACTTCAGAGCAAAATACAAAGTATAAGCATTGACAGACAGACCTCATCTGATTCAAATCCCAATACAGAGTTACCAGAGTTTAACAAAGTCCCAACATCTGGGTTTACAAGCTGGAGGGCTCTTAGCTGTGGAGCTGCCTGGAGTCTCAGCATCAGCGCGTGCCACCAAGAGTGAGAGCCCTGCACAAATAGCTCTGTCTTCTCTTCTTATACCATTTCAGACATCATCAAACGTCATCTGAATGACCAGAACTTAGGCTCCTATGATTGGCTCTTGAGTTAGCACCTCCCTTTAGTACCCTGGGAGCTTCACATTCACAAAGGTTTAGTACCTAATAGGGGTTTGGATCTGGAGCTTAGCACCTAGCAAGACTCAATGAAATACACTGAATTAATCAAAGGAAACAAAAGCCAAACTCTTCAAGGGCACTTGGTCGAACTGAGTGCTAAGAGCCCATTTTGCTTACCAACACACTTATCAGATGAATATGTGTTAGGAAGGCTCTACCACAGGTCAGACACAAATAGTTCATATCAACATTGGGAGCGGAGATGTCTTTAAAATATGTGTATCTCACGTTTCTTTTGAGCTACTGCAATTCTGCTTTGCTCATAGAGCACGGCACCTTCTGTGATGCAGGCATGCCATGCTGGGTGGTCCTGTGCCAAAGTCTCCCATGTCTCACAATTCCAAATTTCTTCAGAGAGACCTTGAGAGTGTCCTTTTTCTGAGCTCCATGTGAGCTCTTGCCTTATGTAAGTTCTCTTTTAGTCCTTTAGGCAGTTGTACATCTGGCAGTCAGACAACATGGCCAGCCCATCAGAGTTGCGCTCTCTGCAGTAGAGCTTGCATGCTTGGCAGTTCAGCTTAAGAAAGGACCTTAGTGTCTGGTACCTTATCTTGACAGATAATCTTCTGAATCTTCCTAAGATAATTCAAATGGAAGCAATTCAGTTTCCTGGCATGGGGCTTTGTATACTTTACAGGTTCCATAGGCATACAATGAGATCAACACAACAGCTCTGTAGACCTTCAGTTTGGTAGGCAGTCTAATCTTCTTTGATCTTTTCATTTTCTTTCCCACACTTTCTTTTGGAGCTTCCCAAACACTGAGCTGTTCTGGCAATGTGTGTGTCAACCTCATCATCTATGTGTACATCTCTAGGAAGCATGTTGCCATGGTAAGTGGCATTCGAAATTTTTCCATTTGCTGTAACCCATGGTTCTACATTTGAATAATCTGGTGCTAGCAGATGGAGAATCTCTATTTTCTTGGTGTTAATTGTTAGGCCATAATTAGCACAAGTAGCAAAGAATCAATTCATACTTTGTTGCATCTCAGCCTCAGAGGCTTCACCGATTGCACAGTCATGTGCGAAGGAAAAGGTATGTACCAACTCTACCTCCACTTTGATCTTGGCTTGTAGCCCTTTCAAGTTAAATAATTTACTGTCAGCAAAGTAGCTGACTTTGATGCTGTTTTTGTCCTTGTTGAAGGTGCCCGACCATCATGCTAAAAAGCATACATCCTTGCTTTACTCCATTGATGACTGGGAAAGCATGAGAGCATTATCCATTTTAATCTAGAACTCATGCAAGCATGCTATTGTGGATCTGGTGTATAATACTGATGAAGTTCTCTAGGCAACCAAATTTTGGATGATTTTCCATAACTTTCATGACTGACAATATCAAACAGCTCGGAAATAATAGAGTGACATAATGACAAAAGTATGCTAAAAATATTTAACAACCAGCTCTTTAAAAAATGAACTTGGGGGCAGCTAGGTGGTGCTGTGAGTAGAGCACCAGCACTGGAGTCAAGAGGACCTGACTTCAAATGTAGCCTCAGACACTTGACACACTTACTAGCAGTGTGACCTTGGGCAAGTCACTTAACCCCAATTGCCCTGTCTTCCCTCCCTTCCCCCACCAAAATGAACTTGCAACACATGTTTAAGTTTAGTCTGCACTGTTAATGTTTTCTGCATTACTTTTTTCTCAAGTCTAGTCAATCAACAAAACAATAAATCAAGTCATGATTTGTAGCATTTGACAGTTTCCGAGGGATAAATGCCCACACTGAATATCAAACAATTAGTTCTCATGAGTTGGTATGAGCTGGCTTTAGCACATTCCTATATGGCTATACTTTTTACACTATTTCCTATAAAGTGTATTCAGAGATATCTTGTTTAAGAAATCAGGAGCTTAAGAATTCAGGCTTTGGATGTTTGATTAAACTTATAATGTTCTTTCTCCTTCCATATGATTTAATATTACATCTCATGGTATGAGTAAGAACAACATAATTTCTGTACAACCTTAATTGGACTCTATAGTGTGACTCAATCAAAAGGCCATGGGCTTAAAACTCACACTAAACCATATGCTTGGGTAAACAGCATTTTGCCTCCCCCAGAAGTATAGGCTGGATGCTATACACCTGGATAATCACATCATTCTGTTCTGCAAAATGACTCATTTTAAGAATCTAAAAATAGAGGGGACAAGGGAAATGTCAGGGAGAGGACCAGGCTTGGCAAAAACAATGGAGGGGAGGATGTCCGGGTCATTGGTCTGTCCTGGCTGAGAGAAGACACAAGATGTGACAGGTTGGTTTTCTCATGGAGCATGTTAGGATGTGAATCCTTATTGTGAGGCTAGAATCAGTTTTTCCCTTTAAGTAGCCATAGAAGGGTAATCCTCTTTGCCTCAACCCAATGAGACTCAAAGGTACACAGGATTCAAGGGACTCAACTGGAAGTTTTCATTCCTGTACAGATTATGTTGTTTGCAAAATCAATGTTGTAGTCATTTTCAGCCTGGTTCCTTACCTGAAACTTATGCCATGTTTTTCACAGAGCTGTTAATTTCCTCTCAAAAAATTTTGAGATAGTTGTAGTGAGTTTATTCATTTATAATTTCTCCATGTCTGTGGGGTTGTTTGAATGGCTTGGCTTCTGGTCTCACTAGATTATGGAAAAGAAGGAAGTTACAGCTTTTAAAAATCATCCTTCAAATTGGATTCCCTTCCTCCAGTCTCTCCCCTGTCCAATCCATTGTCCACCCAGCTGCCAAATAGATATTGCTAAAGGTCAGACCATGCCACTTCCTTGCTTTAGAAGCTTCAAGGGCTCCCTGTTGTTTATGGAAGGTGATATAAACTCTTCCGTTTAGTATTTGCAGTTCTTTACATTTTAACTCCCACTCATCATTACAGTGAAGAGCTTGTGCAACTCTGCCTCACTTAAATCCAATTGATGCCAAATCAAGACATCATTCTGGGATGTCATTGGTCCTCTAAAAATGAAGGACTAATGAGATAATTACAAATTACTTTCCACCATGTACTTTACAACCTCACCAAACCAGCCTATTTAATGTTTCCTGAATAGACAAGATATTCCCATCTCCCAACTAGGTTTCTCTATGTCTTTGTCAACCCTGGTAATGCTCTTTTTCCTTTTTAACTTCTAGAATCCCTGCCTTCCTTGAAGGCTTAAATGTCACCTCCTATACATGGTCCTATGTGAGGCCTTTATTAATTCTCCCAGCTGTTAGTGCCTCCTACACCCCAAATTGGTTTGCATTTATTTTCTATATATTTTAATTTATTCATCTGTGGTTGGGTTTTTTTCCTTCTCCTACCAGTAGAATATAAGCTCCTTAAGTTATAGGGACTTTTTTCATTCTATCCCCATTGCCTACTATAGCATCTTAATAGATTTGGAACAGGAAAAGAGCTGAGAGTTCATCTAGTCCAATTCTCTCATTTTATGGATAAAGAAATAGAGGTCCGTAGAGGTTAGGTGATTTGCCCAAGCTTAAACAGATAGTGAGTGACAGACCTGGAATTTGAGCCAAGGTTGTCTAACTCCAAATCCAGTAATCTTTCCTCTATACCCTGCTGGTTGTAAATGTGTATCCTCTACAATATTTCTTTCACCTTTAAAGTCATGCTGCCTGACACCTATAGTTCTAGACTAGATGGTAAGAAAGACCTTCATTCATTTGGTCCCTGAATGAGAGCAGAGCTGTTGGCTAATGGATGACCTAAGAGCTTGAAACTCTCTGCCCTCTGCATGGGTGACATGTGCCCTTCTCTTTTTCTTGTGCATCGACTCATCTTTCCCTTCTTGATGCCCACATTAGGAGGCTAACTCATTTGTACTTTCCAACCCTTTCTGCTGAGAAATTAATGAGTGTAGAAGAGCACCTGAGTTACTCAAATGTCCTGAAATGTAGCAAATGCTAAGTGGGGAAAAAGAGGAAAAATATAGCAACGTATGCATAGCACTGGCAGTCTGAAGGAAAAGGACAAGTTAACATTAAAATAAATCAAAGCATCACATATTTCAGCTCTTTGTAACTGAAGCTTTAGTTTTTGACTATCAACAATGCCTGGCATGTAGTGCTGGTTGTTATTTAGTTGTTTCAGTAATATCTGACTCTTCATGACCCTTTTTTGGGTTTTTTTGGTGGGGGGGAGAGATACTAGAGTAGTTTGCTATTTCCTTCTCAAGCTTATTTTGCAGACGAGGAAACTGAGACAAACAGGGTTTGGTAACTTGACCAGGGTTACACAGCTTGTAAGTATCTGATGTCATATTTGAACTCAGGTCTTCCTGATTCCAGGCCCAGAACTCCATCCACTGTGCCACCTAGCTGCTTAATAGATTTTTATTGAATTGAATTGAACAGGAGAGACCTAATGGGACGTTCAAATCCACTAATGCCGCAGTCACTCAAAGTAAGTTGGCTGTTCTCTCTGCTTAATGTTTGAAAAGCTTTTGAGAAAAATTTCATCTTTTAGGCCCTGCTCTGAGTGTGTAGGTTGTTTGGATACTTTGAAGGGCTGCTATGGGTGAGAGTTGCCTTATGGAAACCCACTGCCTCTTGGGTGTGCCTTCTACATTCTACCTACATAGCAGCAACACATCTACCTACCTGAAGCTACTGGGCAAAGACAGGGAAGTTATGCCATCAGTATTGTCCTCTGCCAGGATGAATAGTATAATTATAATATAATTAAAAACAATAGTGTTAACAATAATAATAGCTCACATCTTTTAGTGTTTGAGGTTTGTAAAGCATATTACATATATTAATGCACTTGATAACAAAGATAAAGATAAAATGAGATAAGATAAAATAAGATAAATGAGATAAGATAAAAGATAAAATTTTACTAAGATAAAATGAGTCCAAACGAGATGTAGCCCCCATCTCCATAATCACTTTGAGTCTAAACAGTTGTTGCTGTTCTTTGTCCTGCCTTCTTGAAGACGACCATGACGTTAGGGAGGTGATGCAACGATATGCAAGTGAATTGGATTTAAGTGAGGGAAGGCTGTACAAAGTGACCAGCCTCACTTTCCCCTCCAGAGCAAGATATAGATCGGGATGACTGCCCAACTATGGTAGATCTAAGACAAATACAGTAGATAGAAGGCAAATCTATACTTTGCATTTTTTAAAAGTTTGTTTTTTCCCCCTGTTGGTTGTCATTGGTTGAAGAGGGTCAGGCAGAGTAGGGAGCAGCAAGACAGCTTGGAGGAAAGCTTCTACTTAAGAATGAATCAGCTTAGCTAAGGTAGAAATAGGGGTAGATTGTTAAATGCTTAACAACTGACTCTCAAACATTTTGTGACATACTTTTAAGTTTAATCTGCATAATTAACATTTTTTCCACCACTTTCTTAAGTCTTGATAATCAACAAAATCATATGTCAAGCCCTGATTTGTAGTGTTTGCCTGAGATGTAAATGCTCACAGAGAATACTGCTTGGGAGCTGGTATTAGCTAACTGCAGCCCTGCGCTGGGTATAAAGAAGTTTGAAAGAGGTTTCTTTCAAGTGAGGGAGGGAAGACTTTGATTGAATGGATGTAAGGAACTCCCAGTATGGAAACTGCTTCCACCAATTCAGAATAGTAACTTCTTTGTAACTTACGGTAGCAGTTGTAGAAAGTTGCTTGTGGTTCCTGAATGGTTAAGTGGATTGTTCAGGGTCATATCTCCAGTACATGTCAGAGGCATTGGTTGAACTCTGGTCTACCTGACTACAAAGCTAGTTGCCTCTCTAGTATATTGTTTTACCTCTGGTATAAAAGTGGAAAAGTTTACACAGGTACCCCACCCCTGGTTTAGAATACAGTCAACTTAGCAGGAGATGTAGTTGAAAGAACACTGAACTCCTGACCTGAGTTCTAGTCTTGATTTTGCAATAGAGTTATTGTGTAACCTTGGCCAAATTGCTTAACTTTGCTAGGCCTCTGTTTTTTTCATTTGTAAAATGAGGGAGTTAGACTAATATTATCTTTGAAGTAGCTTCAGTTCCAAAATTCTCTGAACTCTGTAAAAGAAAAAGGAAGGAAAGAGAGGGAAATAAAGTGCCAAGAGAGTAAGAATAAACTAGCTCCCAAACCCAGCTTGGGCAGCATTCTATAAAAATGTCACCCTATTGAGATCCTGGTAATAATAATGAGTAATGTGTATATAATGCTTTAAAGATTTCAAAGTAGGTTGCTTAAATGATTCCATTCAATCTTTACAATAGTTTTTATGAAGTAGATGTTATTATCATTGCAATTTTATAGATGAGAAAATTGGGGCTCAGATAGTTTAAGTGACATGCTTAGAGTCACAAAGTTAGGAAGTGTCACCGGTGGGATTCTAATTCTGAAGTTCTTATTTCTAGTCTGATTCTAGTGTTTCATAGTACATTGCAAAGAAAGTCCAATTCTTTCTTTAAAGGCATTTTGCCTATGTGGTGAGATTTCAGGGCTTCCTGCTTCACCCCTAAGCCGTAGCTACCTGCTGAAGTCCATCAATGAAGAGAAAATCTTTCATGCCTCTAGTAGAAAGAAGAATTAAAATGTAAGCACCCATGGGAGAAATCATACATTAACTTAAACTTCACACTAGAGTGTAAATGAATATGAATTCTTTTTCTGAGAGGAGATTTTTATCGAGGAAAGAAAGGAGAGAGCATGGATGCAATAAATACCTGGAAAGAACGGAGGGTTTCACAGAAATAAGAAATTTATGTTGGGAGCAGAAAGAAGAACAAGGAAGAAACAATCCAATTACTTAGGCCGGATGGGATGATAATAACAGATGATGGGGAGAAAACAGAACTACTAAATGCCTATTTTTCTTCTCTTTTCTCTATCAAGACGAAAAATCCTCATCCTACACAGGATAGAACAAAAATATTTAAGAGTGAATTGAACTAAATATCCATACCGTTTGTCCCAGAGATCATTCAGTTAGTCAATCACTTATTAAGTGCCAACCACTTGCTAAGCACTGTAGTTAAGTGCTGAGGATACAAAGAAAGGCAAAACTAGCCCCTAGACCCAAAGATGTCACATTCTAATGGAGAGAAAACATGCAAAAAACTATGTAAGTACTAGATGTATGTATGGAAAGTTGGGTGGGTTCTCAGAGGAGAGGCACAGGTAGGTATGAACCACAAGAATGGCAATGATAGAAAGGAAAGCCCAATACAAAATATTTGTAGCAAGATTTTTGTAGTAATGAAGAATTGGAAACAAAGTAAAAGCTGTTTGATTTGGAAATGACTAAGCAAATGTCCATTACATGAACATAATGGAAGATGGCTGAATTGTAAGAAACGATGAATATGATGAATACAGAGAAGCAAGGGAACACTTAAATGAAAGAATGCCATGTGAAAGCGGAGCCAAGAGAACAGTGTACATAATGACTACAATAATGTAAACTGAGTGAGCAACGATGACTACAACAACAAAATAATCAAAATTGAATTCTGGGAAATGATAATGACAAACTTTAACCCCAAAGAAGAGGCCTGAGAAAATACCTCCCTGTCTTCTTTGCAGAGGTGGGGGACTGTGAGTGTGGAATACTGCATGCGTTATCAGACTTTCTGGATGTGTTCAGTTTTGCTGAGCTATTTTTTTTTATTTTTTGTTTTAAGGGTTGGCTGGGGGGAAGGATTCCTTGGGAATTTCAGAGATATAAAAATAAAAGATGTCTATAAAACTTATTCCCCAAAAAGGAAATTAAATTTAAGATAAATAAATAATAATATTAAAAGAGCACCTAACTAGTATAAATAAGTTAAAATTAAATGGAAAGGAAGGGCATGATATTCCAGGGAGTACTAAAAGAATTTCTAGATATGACTACTAAACTTTCAGTGAATTTGGAGGAAGAACATGAGAGGTAAGGAAAGTCTAGGCAAATGTTTCCCTGATTTTCAGTAAGGAAAAAAAAATTCTAAATACTCTAGGCTAGTGAGTACAACCTTTAATCACTAACAAAATTCTAGAATGGTTTGTTAAACAGATAATTTATGAGCACTTAGAAAGGACTTGGTGCATACTATACCGAGTTATACCAGAATAATTTCATTTTATTTCTTTTTTAAGGTTACTAGATTGGTAGATTAGGAAATTGCCACAAACATAATTTATTTTTTATTTTTCTAATTATATTTTATTTTTGTCAATCAGTAAAAATCTATCCTTTTCTCCTTCCCCAGACTAATCCCCTTCCCTTCTCCTCTCACCTTGCCATTGAGAACTAAAGAAAAAGAAAACCTTTATTGCAAACATGTATAGTAAAGCAAAATAGAGTTCAACATTGGTCATGTTGGAATGTGTGTATGTATATACATGTATATCTACATACATGTGTGTATATATGTATGTATATATGCATGTCTGTTTTATCTATCTCATACTGTGTTCTGAGTCCTTCACCTCTCTATTAGGAGGAGGGTAGCATGTTTCATTATTAGCCCTCTGGAATTGTGGTTGGTCATTACACTGATCAAGGTCCCTAATTCTTTCAAAGTGTTTTTTTTGTTTATTTGTTTTTTTTTTTTTTTTTACCATATTGTTGTCTTCGTATAAATTGTTCTCCTGGTTCTGTTCACTGCACTCTGCATCAGTTTGTATAAGTCTACTCGAGTTTCTCTGAAACTATCCCCTTCATCATTTCTTATGGCACAATAGTATTCCTTTGCATTTATATACCATGTATTGTTCAATTGCTCTCCAATAGCTTAACAATTTATTTATAGATATCTTTTCGGTTTCCTATACTTTGCTACCTCAAAAAGAGCTAGATATATTTTTGTATGTACTTGAAGTTTGTTTTACTTAGGACCAATCTCTTCCTTAGTCTACCTGCTCTCTAATTCACCCTTCTCCCCTTTTTCTTCTACTTCTCTGTTGAGTAAAATGTATTTCTCTGCTTAATTATATCTTCCCTCATTTGATCAGGTCAGATGAGTGAGGTTCAAATATTCATCATCTTCAGACATATGAAAGATTATCACATGAAAGAAGAATTACTTATCCTGCTTGACCACAGAGGGCATAAAATTTGGTCCAATGGATTAAAATTAAGTGAGTAAATTTCAACTTAATATAAGGAAGAATTTCCTAACAGAGCTGTCCAGTGATAAGATTGGTTGCCTTATGAGGTAATAAACTCCCTATCACTGAAGCTGTTCCTGTAGAAGCTGAATGACTATCTTTCAGGAATGTTTCTCTTGGAAGTCATATTTTAGTCTAGGTATATTCCGAATTTCATCCTAATAATATGTTTTCTATAAAAAAGGTGAGAGAAGACTAACTGCTTACTTCATAGGTTTCCCTCTAGTCCACCCTGCTAAGGTCCCTTGATGGACAAGTTTTTGTTTCTTAATCTTGTCTGAATACAGACCAATTGCTTTCACACTCCAAAGAAGAGAGAGTAAAGGAAAAATATATACCTGAACTACAACCTGAGAAAATTCAGATAGAAGTAAGCTGGTCCTAAAGGTATTTAAATATGAATAGGATCCCACAATCATCTGCATTTCATGGGTTATGTGGTGACCTGCCTTAAGTAGGGGACTACACTCTATGACCTCTTGAGTTTTCTTCTAGCCCTGTGATTCTATAATGAATGGCTATGCTTATGTCAGCCACACCGCTTATCTTCTTGTCATAAGACTAAAAACAATTTCTTATTAAGCAAAGTTTAGGAAACCTTGTCTTAGAGGAGCCAAGTTAGCAGGAGAGTACATTGAGCATTAAACTATGAGTCAAAAGTCTAGGTCTTTAAATAACTGTGTGCCGTTGGGGAAGTGGTTTCCCCAATGGATCTGTTTCCTCAACTACGAAAGGAGGCAATTGAACTGAATGATCTGTAAAATACCTTCCAATAATGACTCTATAAATTTCCTTTCTTTGTATCCCCAAAGCTTAGCACAGTGCCTGTCAAGTAGCAGGTGCTTAATAAATGCTGTCGATTAATTGATTGATTTTGGCACAGCATGATGCATACTAACATGTTGGATTTAGAATCAGAAAGATGTGGCTTGCATCCCACTAGCTGTATGACCTCAGGCACGTCACTTAACATCTTTCAGTCTTAATTTCCTCATAAAAATCAATCAATAAAAAAGTATTTATGAAACATCTAATATCTTCATTGTGCTAAGTGCTGGGATAGAAATAAAAAAATCTGATAGTTCCTGCCACTTACTTTCTACTGGAATGAGGATATTAATAGTACCTACCTCACTGGGTGATTCAGAGGCTCAAACAAAACCATATACAAAATGTGAAACATTTTGAAAACCTTAATGTGCCATGTAAATGTGAGCTTTTATTATTACCTAAACAAAAGTGAAGGTCATTGCCTCCTTGTAACTTGAGAGTGCAAATGGAACTTGAAGGAGCAGTGACTCTAGGAGGCAGGAGCATAAAGCAATGACAATTTCCACCAGATTCATAAGAAAAACCACCCACTTTTCTTGTAATCACATGCCAGAAAGCCTGCATGTGGTAGCAACTTCTACTAAAGTGAGGAACTGACCACATGAGGGCAGCATCGCCCTATCTAGGCTTTCAAAGAGAGGGTGAACAGCTGAACTTGTAGTGTGTATGAGTCTGCATGTTTCTGGTTTTGTGAATGTCGGGAAACTGAAAATTGGTACCGGTCAATAACCTTCAGAAAACATTCACGCATTTGCCAGGGATTTGTCATTATCAACACCCATTTTAGTTGGCAGCTTGCAAACTAGCAGACTTTCCCATTAGCACATCTCCATGGCTCATCCCCTTTTCTTTCAGGTACCCAAGACAGGGTGCATGCATAGGAGAGTCCTAAACTGTGTGCTAGCTGCCAAGAATATAGAAAAATAAACTCACATAGATTTTTTAAAAAGGGAAAAATGCCTTTTAGCTAAATACAGATGAACCGATTTCTGTTTGTGTTCTGAATTACTATTAGGTAAAATCTATAAATGGAAGTCATTTCCTCCCCCTGTGGAGCAGGATAAATCTCATTAGAAGGAAAAACTAGGGCTCTCTACCTCCCTCTCCTCAACCTGGCTTCATAAAAAGTCAACCCTGGTTCCCAGCTCAAGCAGGTAAAGCTGTTTATTCATGTGACCCTGCATCAGTTGTGATACCTTCTTAGACCTTCATAGGCTCACTCAAAGGCCTCTGGAGCTCCCTTGCCTGGAGATGTCCTTCAGCAGTATCTTTTAGCATCACTATGCCAGTGCAATTTATTTGTCCTTTTAATAATTCAAATGTGGTTAGATAATGAACTGATGTATCTGAAAACAACTGAAGTGCAATCTGGCTCAAGGTGAGGGATGCTTCCCTGTAATAACTCTCCACTGATCGTGATCACTGCTTGCCTTTTCTATGATTATCTTTCCTTGAATGCTAGTGTTTCTAACTGGTTTGGCCCAGCTCTGTCACTTCACAAATATCTGTTTTTGTTGAGGGAGGAGTAATCATGATACTGTAGCTTACATTTACATAGTGCTTTAGGGCTAGCAAAGAACTTTACAGATGTGACCTGTGGCCCAATGGGTGCTACCTCTCACAGGCAGCTCCAGCTTTGGACTCACATGGACTGGGCTCAGTCTTACCCGCCCCCCAAACCCCAATTGCCTCCACCCTGGAGTTTCAGGGAAAATCTATCAAATAATGCCTACATATGGCACCTGTCTTGTTTGTTCA
>CM053627.1:126239381-126255031 GCA_028646595.1 Phalanger gymnotis | reverse complement strand
TTTCTTTCTGGCTGCTTGTAGTATTCTCTCTTTGACCTGGAAACTCTGGAACTTGGCGACAATATTCCTAGGAGCATAAATGCCCTTTCATGCAGCCTCCACAGAAGATCTCTCCAATACGTTGGAGGCTTCCTCGACACCTTTGCAGATTTCTAGGGTACCAGTGGAGCATATGTACTGTCCAACCATCTCTTGACTCTTACTCTGCCTGCTTACTTTGCTGGCCTACCTCCTTTTCTGATCGACATCTTTCCTTAATCGTATATCTTACACCAGCGGTGTCAAACTGAAATAGAAATGGAGGCCACTAAACCATACATAAGGATCCCTGCAGGCTGCATATTAACTTAGAAAGCCATGCTTATATTATCTACATTTCAATGTATTTTTATTTATTGTTCAATATTGCTCAATTACATTTTAGTCTTGTTTGGGTCGTGTATGGGAATATGGTGAGCTGTGTGCAGCCAGTGGTGGCATGTTTGACACTTCTGCCTTACACCGTTTCTGGAACTTAGTTAATTGGAAACACACTAAAGCTACTTTCTTCCCCATTGCACCCTTTCATTGCCCTTTCACCCTCCTGCAACGTTGATTTTTTGAGGATGTGGCATTTCAAGATTTACAGCCATATAGCACAGGGATGGCATTTGCAGGAGAAAGATGGATCTTTGTGCCAGGGACCAGCTTGGGCTCATTAGAAGTACTGAGTAATGCTCCACATGTGATCCAGCCCATTCTTTTCTCAACCAGCTCTGGTGCCAGCTCATTGCCTACTCGTAGGGACTGTCTGAAATATATGTACTCATGGTTTCCCTCAGGTACCACGTGATTAAACACAATTAAATTAAACAAACTGTGTGTTCTCTGAGTGATATAACATTTGTTTTTTCTCCTCCTTGGGCTACTTGAGGGGTTTTTGTTATGTGGCTGAGTTGAGGAGAAACCTAATGCTGTCCAAAGGAACCGCTACAGATCGCCAGTCAGGGACACAGGCAGATGAGAACCAGATTAGACCAAAGAAGATGACACGTTTCACAAGACAGCTCTCCAGAGGTTACTGTGAAGAAAAAACTTCTGAGCTTCTATGCTTAAAGAGTACTATTAAAGAGACAGTACAGCAGATTTTAAAAAATTCTGTCTTCCACATAACCATTTAATTTTCACCATTTTTATGGCCTAGTAAGTGGGATACAAAACTAAGCTGATTTATTTGGATTGGCACATGAGGGCTGATGAAAAGTCATTTTGAATGGGGAGGGAAGTGGAAGGGGTGAAGTCAGATGTGATCAGAACCGGAGCTGCCAAAATGTAAGTGTTTTGTCCTGTCCTGACTTGCCATTATAATAGCCACCGTCCCCTACCCCTTAAAAATAAACAAACTCCAGGCCTGTCTCTCCATCTGCTTAGGACAAGGGCAGCACGGACTCAGCCGGTCTCTTGCTCAGATGCTGAGCTGGTTGTTGGCCATAGAAAACTCCCATTCCTCACGCTGTATTCCTCTGTGGTGCTTGAGGAGACCTGACACGACATTGGCCTGGCAAATTCATCACACCAGAAACTGAGCTTCCCTACTGAGGTAGAAGGCAATGTGTCAAGGCTTACAATGCCTCCAGTTCTTGGCTGTGGGTCTCACTGAGGTCATGATATCCAGCTGCTAGCGGGCTCTAAATCCGTCAGTTCTCAGCACTGCTGGAACAAGTTTAACTCTGGCCTTTCCAAGAAGCCCTCCCTAGCTAGGCAGAAGAAGTGCCAAGTTGTGAGCTGAGCCACAGCCTTTCTGAAGAGTTCCATAGGCAGTGATAATAAAGAGTCCCAGGAGAAGTTTTAGCTGTAATCTAATCTTCTCTCCTATACACGGCTCAGGTTCCTAGGGGTTTATCCTGAGAAAATAAGTCTGCTGTCAGTGACACTCAGGCGAGTGCTGGAGAGGCGGGGGAGCAATTAGGAGTCCAACCCCAGTTCTCAGGGGTAGTTCCCAAAGCATCTCTGGAAACTGCCTTTGATGTTGTGCCCCTGCTGAATGATTGGTCTTTTGACTCCCACCTTAGGAGGAGAATCGCTATGCCATCCCCATACTGCCTTCAGCCTGGTTCAAAAATGTCCCGCGTGAAATATAATGCAAGTTATCTCAGGAAAACTTGTCAGAAGCTCTATTTCTCCTTTTAGTCTTCCCTTGGGCTTGAAGCAGAATGAAGCATCCTTTTGAGAGAGAAAGCAAGACTAATTTCCGGTAGAATAGACACCAAAGTTAATCAGTAGATAAGGGCTCAGAAGGAGTCCTTACTCCTGACTGAACGTGCATAAGGAGACTCTTATTTAAGGAACGAAATGTGTCCTAGAGCCAAGAATGCTTTTTGGTTTGGCAATCTTTATCTGATCTTGGGAGAGGTTAATAGCCCAGATGTACAATGTGGAAATTTTGAAACTTCCTCTCGATGTAACCCCTCCTTGGGTGAAGCTCTCCTCCCCTCCCTATGCCCCTCCCTGCCGAAAAGAAAACAATGTGTTCTGGCTTATTTACAAAAAAAAGCCAAACAAACAAAAAAAACAAACAAAAAAAACCAAACCAAATCACAGGCATGTTAAAATGTACATTTTAATTTCCTACAAGTTGTGGCTTTGAAGAACTACATGGTTTTTATCCTGTGTTTAAAGAAAATCTGTAAATTGTTTAAAAAGTGAGGGCAATTCCTGAAGGCAGTTTAGGGACTGATTGTTCACCCTAAGGTCCCTTGTTTTTCTTCCATTTTCATGATTTTTGAACAAAAGAAAGAAATTCAAATTGATCAACCTAATAGCTTGATTAAAGACCACTGTAGCTGGGTTTTTGCATGGTTGTTACCATGGAAACTTGGTAGGCCTCACTACCCAGGGTTCCTCGGGTTCCTGTAGGTTTGCTTTTGACCTTGGATAGAGTTCTATGAAGAAATCCATGGTTGGCAATGCTAGTGGCTGCCATACTTGACAGGTTGGGGTCTGGGGGGAGAATAAGCTGGGACAACATCTTGGATTGTAAAGCATTGGGCAGAGCGATGGTTTGTTCCAATTGGTTTGTTCCTTGCTGCACTTGGCTTGTTATTTCATGGAATCTGTGCTTTCTCCTCTCCACTCTTCCATTCAGTCATTATGACCTCTGTCCCATACTTGGGCACGGACAACTTGCTCTTACTCAGCTCCATGCTCAAAAGCAACACCACCAGGACATGGCCAACTCTTGGTAGTGTTTCCTTTAGTTGGAAGCAATTGCCTCATCTACAAAGTTTGCAAGGTAATGCTAGTCTTAGGGTAGGGCAAGTCCATGACACCAGGGAGAAAATAGGGGTGGAAGAAAAAGAGGAAAAAGAAGTGGATTAAAATGAAAAACTTATAGCTCAAACAGCATGGTGTAGTGGATAGCTAGCTAGCTACAGAGTCAGGTAAAGCTAGGTTAAAATCCCATTTCTGATATATTGATAGACCTTAGGCAAGTCATTAACCTCTCAGCACCCCAGGCAACTATCTAAGGCTATAAGTCACAGAAAAGATGCTGATTGGCATTCATAGAGGGAATGTTCTCTTTGGGAGTTCCCAAAACCAAATAATCACAGCTCTGGTTAAAAAAAAGGGTGTGTGTGTGTGTGTGTGTGTGTGGGGTAACAGCAAGTACCCTAGTGTACCCAGGATAGTGTGCTAGCATAGGTTCTTTGATCTGTGTTTCTAGGAAAGATTTCTCAAAAAGGGGTTAACAATCTTACTTTTAATTACATTCAATAGTTCAGGGGAAGGGTCAGCACCCTGAATGTCAGAGAAAGTACAAGCAGAGAAAATATGAGCAGAGAAATTAGAATAACAAACAGGGCTCTGACTGCCTGAATCAAAGCAATATCACTCTACACTTTACATACATCATTGAATCAAGAGAGCCTTTACATCTAAGCAGTTGGGGGTGGGGGGTCTGAACATACTCAGAGTCTCCAAGAGGGAATCAAAAGATCCTTCTTATAAGCAACCCCCCAAAGCAAAATACCAACTTAGAGTATGTATATACTTCTCGGAGCCAGAAAGCATCACAACCCTCATGACTCAGTGCCTAATCAACTTGGTACCAACAGGTGTGAAAGCCTTCCTACAAACAAGCCCTCCCCCACCCCCAAGCAAGCTTCCCTTAATGGGCTCCATGTGAGGCCTGTTAATGGGCAAAGAAGATCTTCGTGTCCCATTAACATTGTGGAGGGGGGAGGGAGAAGGGAGTGTTAATTTAGATCATCCTTCCCCACACTGCCAGGGAAGAACTCAAATTGCAGTCTAGTTAAGCCAGAGAAGGCAGGATGGTATAGTAAAATTAGATGAGGAGGCGAGTCCTGGGTTTTAGTACTGGTTCTGCCATAGCAAACTCCGTGATCTCAGGGAAGTCATTCAAATTTTTGGGCCTCCATTTCCTCCTTTGTTTAGAGGCTCCTATGAGATGATCTCCAAGGCTCCCTGCTCTGGCATTCTCTGATTTCTTTTCTAGAACTGTTTGTTGAGTACCTACTATATACAAGGTACTTTGCTGACTTTCAGGGGAGAGGGCAACATTAATAAGATGCTTCCATGGTCCCCTAAGACTAGTAAGACTATCGAATCATAGATTTAAAGGTGGATAGAACCTCAGAGGTCATCTAGGCCAACCTCCTCATTTTACAGAAGAGGAATGAGAAGTTAAGTGACTTTGTTCAAGTTCACAAAGGTGGTAAATGGTTGATATGGGCTTTGAACCCAGGTCCTCTGATTAAATACTCTGTTTTTCTCACTATATCATTATCATTCTATCATTTTTATACTAGTAAACCATGAGGCAGTGTAGTAGAGAAGAAAAAACATTGGATTTGTAATTAGAAGACTTGGGTTCAGATCTTGCCTCAGTTGCTTACTAGTTTGCGACCTTAGGCAAGTCACTTATCCTCTGTGGGCCTCAGTTTCCTCATCTTGAAAATAAGGGGGTTGTACTAGGTGATTGTAACCCTTTCTGCTCTAAATCTATATTCTGGAAGTATATTCTACTGTTTTCCCCTACTGATTTCTTGATGCCACTACCTCTCCCAGCCTGGATTTCTGTGAAGCAAATTTAGCTGCAGTAAAATATGCATGACTTTGGTTCTCTCTTGCCCTGATTCTTGCAATCAGCTCATAAATATTATGCTTTTTTAAAAAAAGGTATTTATTACTAAATACTGTAAGGGATGAAAAGAAATAATAAAGAGGAAGGTTTACGGAGCTTTCAACAGTAGCGGATTGAGTACTAGGCTGGGAGTCAGGAGACTTGGGTTTATAGAATCATAGCTTAGAACTGGAAGAGACCTTAGGCATCACCTAGTCTAATCTCTTCATCTTAGAGATACGGAACTGAGGCCCAGAACTCCTGTTCAATCATTTACCCTAAGTCATTCAGATAGTAAGCAGCAGAGCTAGGTTCTGAATACAGGTCCTCTGACTCCAAATCCTTCCCTGTTTCCTTGTACCCTGACTCTGATCAATATAAGAGACATGCGATTTTGGCCATATCACTTCATTTCCTTGAACCTCAATTTTCTCATCTCTGAAATGGTGGCATGAGTGTTGAACATCATAAATTTAGAACCTGAAAAGTCTAACTTCTGGACTAGATGGATTTGTAGGAAATTTTTTTTTAATCAAACTGAAAGAATAGTTAATACCCATACTATACAAATTATTCACAAAAATGCAGAAAGACTCTACTACACTCCTTTATGAGACAAATATAGTCCTAACATCTAAACCAGAGAAAGATAAAAGCAAAGAAACAGAGCTACAAATTATTTTCATTGAAGAACATAATTTTTAAAATTTTAGATAAGATCCTGGCAAAACCACTACAGCAATTTATCTAAAAGATACTTTGCTACAGTTGAGTTAGATTTATACTAGGGACTCAAAGATTATTCAACATTAGGAAAACAACACAATCATATTAAAAAACAAAAACATCTCAAACCACATGATTATCTGAATTGATTCAGAAGAGACTTCGACAAGACACAATATTCTATATGTTAAAACCGTACAAAGTATAGGCATAGAAGGGATCTTTTCTTAAAATGATTAAAAAATTATCAATTTAAAACCAAATGCTAGCATTATATGCAAAAGAAAAACACTAGAAGCTTTCCCAATGAGTACAGGAATAAAGCAAATGTGTCTCCTTTTCCTACTGTTATTTGACATGGATTGAGAAATGCTTGCAATCGCAATAAGATAAGAGAAAAAATTAAAGGCATACAGATAGGAAAAGAGGAGATAAAATGATCCTTATTTGTTTATGAAATAATGGTTTACTTAGAAAATCCTAGGGAATCAGCAAAGAAACTAACTCGGACAACAGTTTCAATAAAATTACAGGCTACAAAACTAACTTACAAAAATGTACAACATTCTTGGATATTGATATCTAGATTTCAAGATAATCATCTGTCCAAATGCCAGGTATCTCCATCCTTCTAGATTCTGTTTTCCCAGCCAATACTGGGATTTGGGAGCCCTAGACTAGAAAGAGTTTCTAAACTCTTACACCCTTTCTACCTTCTTCACATGAAATTACGGGCAGATAGAAACCTTGGTCTTGCCTCTGGTTCCCTGGAGAAAAAAAATATCCTATTCAACCTATAAGCATTTATTAAGTACTTCTATGTTCTAGGAACTATGCTAAGCACTGGAAATACAAATATAAACAAAAATAAAAGCAGTCCCTGTCCACATGGAGTTTACATTCTCATGGGGAGAGGAAAGGTACTAAACCACACTTCTTTCCCATGGGTCTTGGAAGGAAATCCACCTGTATGAATTGTATGGAATAGAATAATAATAATGAAAAAATAATAATAGTAGGCCTTTACATAGCCATTTAAGATTTGCAAAGCACTTTGCATATATTATTTGATCCTCATGACGACTGTGAGAGTAAATCAGCCCAAGAGGGCTCGTGCTGGAGAGCAGTGAAGAAAAGTATCATGGAGGCACAGACAGGCACGTGGTCCTGAACTAGTATCCTCCAGAGAAACACTTAGCTGCCTCCCTCAGGGAGGAAGTAATAGAGCCCAAACTCCACAACACCTTCCCCCATTTAAGTGCAAACTCAACATTGCAACTAGCTAGTGAATTTGCTTCAGTTAAACCAATCAGGACAGAAAGCACAAGTCAATAATGGTGACCAATGTCACCATATAGAGCTACCAAGCACTTCGGGCATGAAAGATACATGACAAGTTGCTTGTGAGTATAAAGCCCCGGCGAGGGAATTTTGGAAGCCAAGCTTTTTTCTTTGGACTTTGCCACTATACTTTATCACCTTTTCCCTCTACTTCTGTGGCCCCCTTTTTCCCATTGGTGAGTTCCTCCCAGGACCTCCTTTTTGAAGAAGGGCCCAGATCAGCCATCCTTCATCCTTTGGACTTTGCCAGATGCAAGTACCTTTCCTCTCCCCATGAGAATGTGAGCTCTGTGAGGACAGGGACTGCTTTTATTTTGCTTATATTTGTATTTCCAGTGTTTATCATAGTTCCTAGCGTGTAGAAGTAATTAATAAATGCTTATAGGTTGAATAGGATAATATTTTTTCCTCCAGGGAACCAGGGGCAAGACCAAGGTTTCTACCTGTCCATAATTTCATATGAAGAAGATAGAAAGGGTATAAGAATTTAGAAACTCTTTTTAGTCTGGGTCTCCCAAATCCCAGTCTTGGTTGGGAAAACAGAATCTAGAAGGATGGAGATACCTGGCATTTGGACAGATTATTATCTTGAAATCTAGATATTAATATCCAGAAATGCTGAAAAATTTAATCTGTTTTGTTAACATTTTCTCCATCACTTCCTTAAATCTTGACAACCAACCAAACAACGATTCAAGCCCTGCTTGGTAGCATTTGCTGATTTCTAAGGGCATGTGACCTTGGGCACTGCACTTAATACCTTAATGCTCAGAATGAATATTTAACAACTGGGCTCCAGACAACAGGTACAAGTTGGCTCCAGCACACCCCTGCTTCCAGTTCATTGTCAGAGCTGAGATAAATAAGGTGGGGTGGGGTTATAATGAACAAAGGATGCCTTTCACTAGATCAGCTGGCTATCTCCACTTGCTTCCCAATGATCAGATTGATAAGTCACTCTCATATGCTTCCATTTCTCCCCAGGGGATTGGTTTACTAGAATTCCTCAATGTAGTATTAAAACAGAAAAGATGTCTCACCTGTACGGCAGGCACATTCCCTCAACTCAATGAGTTAACAAGGGAGAATATAGCTAACTTTACAAGTAGATGATTGCCTCATAGTAATACAGCACTTTTTATAGTTTACAAAACCTTAACTTTTATTTCCTTACTTAGAATTCACAACCCTGTAAGATAGAGAGGATCATTGATACAGAGCTGGAAGAGATCTTAGAAGCTTTCTAGTCCAATTTCCCCTCTCCCCTAATTTGTATGGATGAGGAAACTGAAGTCTGGAGTTATAAGTGACTTGACTAAGATCCAGTTAGTGACAGGCATGATTTGAAATCAAGTTCTCTGACTCCAAATCTAATGTACTTTCTGATATAGATATCTTAGGTTTGTGTTCCAGCTCTGTCAACTTACTTGAGTGAACACAGGCAAGTCACTTTACTTTCTGTGGCCTCAGTTTGCCTGTGAAATGGGATTGGGGGGTGGGGGCTATACTAGATCAGGGGTGGGGAACCTGCTGCCTTGAGGCCACATGTAAGCCCTCTAGGTCCTCAAGTGCGGCCCTTTGACTAAATCCAAACCTCACAGTTCATGGTTCCCCACCTTTGGACTAGATGATTTCTAAAGTCTAACATCAGCTCTACTAAAAAAAAAAATCTCATTATTATTATCCCCTTTTTTCAGAGAAGGAAATGGAGGTATTAAGTGACTTGCCCAAGGTCACATGCCCTAGGTGCCGAATACAGATGTGAGAGTTCAAAGAAGGGATATAACTTTTGTCTGATGGGGACAGGAAAGGGAAGTCTTCCTTGGGGAGATGGCTTTAGGTTTTCAACATGTGTTTTCATTTTAATCATTGAGAAATGGCCTAGAAAACGTATACGTTTGAACTAATATGGTTTGGGCTCCCTAGCAATTTTCTCTGAGATAAAGATAGCCTCTTTAGTTGGTTTGCTTTCACAAGAAAAGTGTTAAAATGTAGGCCAGGTGGATAGGGATTATTTCGGTATTTGTATTTCTGTCCCCAGGGTGCCTGACAAGTAGTGGGTGCTTAACAAATACTTCTCTTTGATTGAAACTGTTCTAATGACGACTCCCTCCTAGTGAAAATAAGTCCAAGGTTTTCACTCGTAACAGGTGTTTCATTTGTAACGTAATGTCTCCCTAAAGGGAGCAGTGAGAAGTGATACAGGTGCAGCGTTGTAAAGTGATCTTTTAATCCTAGGAGTAGAACCTATGATGACATTGTGAGATCATTGAAAAAGGTTATAAAAGATGTAGAAATATGGTAATATTGGGATTAGACTGAGAGAAACCAGATTTTCCCTCCTTGCTCCCAGGTACAGTTGATGACTCGAAAATTCTTAATATAATAACAGTAGGTGATAGTATTTAGACATTTATCACCAGACCCCTCTCTGTGGAAGCAGGGGAGGAAGAAATTTGGAAAGAGAAGGAAGGGAGAAGGAAGAGGAGAATTGGAAGAGGAGGAGCAGAATTGGAGAAGAGGAGGAGATTTGGAAGGAGGAGGAGGAGGATTGGAAGGATGGAGAAGAGGAAGATGAGAAAGAGCAGCAGCAGTTGATTAGAAAACTGGAAGCTCTCATGGGAAGAGATTTGCCAGTAAAAAATAGCGTGTAAATGAAAGTGCCACATAGCAAAACTGGGAAAAAATTGCTTTGCTCAAGTGTCTCCCCAGCCCTTCCTGCTGTTAGGTAGATAAGAGAAAGAATAAGGGAAGGGACTGGATTATAAATTTGCAAGTCACCAAGATCAGCAGGGTAAACAACTGGTGAAGTGCTGGAGTTTGGGATTGGTCCCATATCCGGCCTCACTGGTGATCTCAGCTGCCAGTTCTATCCAGGCCCACTCTATCTTTGCTTCTGATTGATGCTCTGCCTTACATCCCCAACGCTCAAGCCCCATCTCTATTCCAGGTCTTGGCTGCAGCCACCACAGGTCCCCAAGATCTCTTTCAGCCCTGCCTTTAAAATGCACCAGCTCAGTAACAGGGGCATGAACTCATAGCACAAAGTTTTGGTAGACTTCTTGCTCTATTGAGAATATGCAGGCTCTCTGTTCTCAAACACACAAAATGAATGGCACAGAATGATGGACTGGAAGTCTTTTTGATTGCAAAAGAAGAGAAAAGAGTACATTGGGAAATGTATGTCTGTGGACAATTCCTACCCTCTCCATTGTCTCAAAGACATCTTTCCCCAGTCACCTTTGAGGAGGCATCATGAATACCTCTCACACACTAAAAACAGAATTTGTCCTCTCTTGTTAAAGTAGAAGGACTACCTTTGAGTTAGTAGGGTCTTCTAGGGATTGGGTTCCCTAAATCCACTGCTTCATTCATTGCCATTATTTTCTTCAAGACCCACAACTAACTTTTTGTTCGTTCTCTCTGAAAAGTTGGAACAGTTAGTCACCTTTGAGTCCTCCCTCTATGTAAAATATGGTGAGAAACTACTAAGGAAGAAGAAACAATATCATCCCTACCCAGAAAGAACTTATGGCCTTGGGAATAATAGGTCCAGGATAAATCAGGAAATGCAAATCAAGTCTCCTCATGGTAGATGCCAGAAGTAAAAGGTTTAAATTTAACTCAAAGTCCAAGAAAAATCTATTTATACATTTTCTTTAAAAAGTAGATTAGCGCTCAAAGTGACTTTCAAATGCATAAACTTGTTTTAGAGGCAAGCTGGCTCCTTCAAGAGACTCGTTTCCATTATTCTTACCAGTTCATAGAATTGGTTTTGTTGCCAACAAGCCATCATGGTTTCCAAAGTTACACTGGGGTGAAAACAAGACTGCATTGCCCTCTGAGTGTAGTCTTTAAACCTTGCAGGGTTATCCTTTTTTTCTCTATTTTCTTTGATTATACTCAAGAAAATACAGTTGGCAATTCTGTGCTGATTTGGGCAACTAGGATGAAGAAATCATGTCATTTGACTCCTACAGAGGCTAAATGAGTCAAGTGAAAATCTGAGGCCAGACGTTATTGGTGAAACTTGCTCTTAAAAATTAAAAAAAAAAGTTAACAACTTTCAAGCAATTTAGCAGCCGATGCAACATTTGGAAGAGGTTGTTTTCTAGTTTTTTGGGCCAGAACAAAAGAGTTAAGTGCTGACCTTAGAAGATGAGTAATACTTCGTAGTTCAAAGTGGCATGCATGGCTGAAGGAAACTGTCCAAAAGTCACTGGGGCTTGGAAACAAGAAAAATAATAGCAAATGGGTTGTCATAGCTAAGTCAAAAAACAAAACAAACAAATAAAAAAAACTCCACAATAATTGGAGGCCTACCAAAAGTAAGTAGGAAAGAAGTGATGACATACAAAGCTGAGAGACAATGCAAGATTGTTATGAATAGTAATTGTGCATTTAAAAATACATGATGAATATACCCACCACTTTAGTAACAATGTTATCAGTGTGACAAAAGAATACAAAATGGTTTTGAACAGCAGTGAAGTATGGTGAGTTTAGGCAACCGCAAAGGACAACGGTGAGTAGAAGCAAGGTTTGCTGATATAATATAAAATCGGAGAGTAGGGTTTAATTCCTTTTTTGTCTTTTATCCCTAGAACCTATTATACTGCTTGGCATAAGATAGGTGTTCATGTTTATTGATCAACAGTGGAAAGAACCCTGCATTAGAAGGCAGGAGGTGTGGATTCTTATACTCTTTCTTCTATTTTCTTTCTAGCGAGGTTAAGGTTAACATTTCTCTAGGCCTCAATTAACATAACCAGGGGTGGGGAACCTAGGGCCCTGAGGCCACTTGTGGCCTTCTACATCCTTGGCTGTGTCCTTTTGACTGACTCCAAGTTTTATAGAACAAATCCTTTTATCAAGGGGATTTGTTCTGTGAAGTTTGAATTCAGTCAAAGGGCCATACTTGAGGACCTAGAGTGCCACATGTGGCCTTGAGGTGGCAGGTTCCCCACCTCTGATCTAAACTGTAAAATGGGAATGATAATACCTAATCTTCCTGAAACTAAATACTGAACCAGATGGCCTCTTCTCACCTCTAAGATTTATGATTTTACTGCCCACAAATGTAACCCTAAAAGAGTTGGGAAATAAGGGACAAAGTCCCAAAGCACCCGAATGATGCTATTTTACTCAGGATGGTAGGGCCTTAAAGATCATCGGGCCAATGAGATTTTATAGATAAGGAAATAAACCTAATGAGGGGTTGGATGACTTACTCCAAGTCACAAAGGTAGCAACTAGCAGAACCAGGATTCCAAATCAGGTCTAACTTGAAAACCAGATCTTTTTTCACCACCACACTCTGCTGAGTAAGAAAGCCCTACTAACAGTACTCCAGCACTTAGAGAAATGACCTCAGTGGTTTGCTTCTTATAAATTACAAGGTACTTTTGCAAGGTCCTCCAGAGGCTAGAACAGTGGACCGAATCTAGCAAGATGAAAATTAACGGAGATAAATTTAAAGACCCATTGAAGCCATTATTGGCTTCAATAAATCAATTGCGATGGGTGCAGAAAAGGTGAGGAATGAATACATAGTTGTTTCTGTGTAAAAGACATGAGGACTTTAGTGGATTGCAAGCATATGAATCAATTGTTTAACCTGGCAACCAAAATAAACACCTAACAGGGTATTAATGAATACAACACCTTGGATTGTGTTAATGAAAGTACAGTGTCCACAATGAGGTGGGTGATGTTATATTCTGCCCTAGTTAGACCATATCCAGAGTATTACATTGAATTCTGGGATTCCTGTTTTAGGAAGGACATCGACTAGAATATGTCAACAGGACGAAGGCCACAATGATGAAGGGACACAAAATGATGTCATAATAAGCAGCTAGTGGGCACAGTGGATAGAGCACTGGATTTGGAATTAGGAAGACCTGAGTTCAAATCCAGCCTCAGACATTTACTAACTGTGTGACCCTGGGCAAATCACTTAACCTTACTTTGCCTTAGATTCATCATCTATAGAATGGGCATACTAATATAATTGCCTCAGGGTTGCTGTGAGGACAAAATGAGGAAATACTTGTAAAGTGCTTTGTAAACTATAAAGTGTTATATGTGCTATCTATTATCGTTATTATTGAGTGCTTTAACATTTACAAAATGATTTCTCATGATGGTTCTTTGAGGCAGAGAGCACAAATGTTTTTATTCTCCATTTTACAAACGAGGAAATTAATGCTCAAAGATACTGTGTGCGGCCCAAGCTCATATCACTAAAAAGAGTTAGGACAGGAAAAGGCGCTAACATCTTCATATTCCAGGTTCAAGGCTCTTCTTACCTAGTGTGCCAACAGTAAGAAACAAAGTTTCTTCTTTAAGACAACATTTTAGAGTTTGCTGCCAAGAATTACTCATATACATTCTTGATGGGTCTGTCAAATTATAGCTTCCCATGTAGTTGATAGTTTAGATTTGAATAAGTGTATCTTGAAACATCTTTTTCTAATCTCTCTCATCTCTCCACCACTTAAATACACACATTCATACACAAACATAGACATACACACCCACACCCACACACACATACAGACACAGAGGCTCTTCCTTAAAACAAAACTATATTATATGCAGGATTAAGATATATACATTGTTGGGGGGGGATGTTAGCTCACAGGCAAATACACTAATTAATATTAATAATTAATAATTAATTGAAGACATTAACTCAAAAAGATAAATTTACCCAGGGAACTTAGCTCTGATAAACCCTCACATAAAAGATCAGAGAAGGGAAGGCTGGCATCTTCTCAGATGGAAAGAAGTGCAAGCTTCAGTTTTTAAGTGAATTTCCTCTGAGAAGAAAGGATAGAGCAGCAGAACTTTCTGGGGATCCTAAAAAAACAAACCAAAACAGAACAGTGTAGGCTGCGTTCAAACTGTTGGTTAAGCCAAGAGAGAAAGAACAATAGTAACATTTATGCAGTGCTTTAAGATTTATAAAATGTTTTCCTAGCATATAAGGGAGAGAATGAGAGCACAGAGGACAAAGTTACGTTGAGCACTTGTCTCATGTGAAACTTCCTTCCTCTTCCTTTGGGCAGTCTCTCTCCCTCCCCATCCTTACAGTCCCATTGTACAGGTGCTATTGTTCATATCAAATATTGCCAGCAATGTTATTTTCCTCAAGGAGAAAATTTTTAGCCTGCACTTTGATGTCTCATGTTCCCTTTGTCTTGCAGACTACAAAAGTTACCCTGTTGTCTTCCTCTCTCTCCCTACTCCTGCTCAGCCCCTCCCTCCATCTCCCCTTGAAGCCTTCTTAGGAACCATAACCCTGACATTGTTTGAACTTTGTATACCTTAAGTAATTTAATTATCCCTAATTACTAAAATAATTACTTCATGATTTTCATAACTTATTGCTGATTTTAATGGGCTTCAGTCCTGTAGATTTATGTTTTAGGTAGGACTGGGCAAGAAAAAAATAGATAACTTTATTTAGCAGTGCAAAAAGACTAGAAGATACCAAATGAGGGGATCTTTCAGCAAAGATGGTGAAGTGTAAGGTCCCAGCCAAGCCCAACTTCCCTGAAAAAAATCTAATATGAAAAAGTGCCATAGGAAGGAAAGATTCAACAAAACCAAAGAGAAAATGCCACTAAGCTCTTCAAGTCCATGAAAGATTTCACCATGAGACCTGAAGCCAACCTGATATTAGGTTAAGGGTGTGCCAGGGGATGATGGCTAAAGCTTGTGGGCCTTTTGGGAGGTGACCGCACAAAAAAATGGAGCCAAGTTAGCATGAGTGGGATTGGGGGAAATGGATTTAAAGCACTTAATCTTGGGTCTTGGCCACACTAGGTGATTATGCCTAAAGCTGAGAACCTTTTCACTGCTGACTACATAAGGAAGTAAGGCCAAGACCCACACAATTGGTAGTTGGGGGCCGTCCCAGATGATGTACCAACCAAAGGGGCAGACTGTGTGAGCTGTGTTTAAGCTTCTGAATCACAAGCTAGTAATATGAAGGAGGCAGGTTTGGCACCCAGTATTTCCAGCTAAGGACTATAACAGAGGATATGAGACCAGGACCCACTTGCCCCAATCAGACCCAGAGCAGAACAGTGGAATCTACAATGGAACAAGGGGCAGCAGCCAATTACTTATATAGTGGTATCCTACAACAGGACTACAGCAAGAGATAGTATCGTAGAATAGTCATCATACACACATATGAACGAGGCAAGGGATAGGGCCCTAACATGAACACAAAGTTGAAATAAACATATTGAGGCTAAAGACCTGAATTAACAGAAGAAAACTACTAATATAATGGAGAAATATCATGGATTAAAAGATTACCAAGATAAATCTCAGAGAAAGGAAACAATTCCAATAATTACAATGTGATGTTAAAAAAATAGAATGGCCACAAGGACTCCAAAAGCAGATAAAAAAAAATGGATGATGTGTTATAAGAGATAAAAAA
>CM053627.1:126191472-126238881 GCA_028646595.1 Phalanger gymnotis | reverse complement strand
TGTTATAAGAGATAAAAAAAAATCGGCACTTGGAAATTGAAGAAACAGCACAGAACAGAAGGCAGAAAACCTTCCTCAAGTAGTTAACACCCTGAAATATATATATATACATATATGTGTACATATGTATATATATGTATATATATATAATGGAGCAAAAAGTACTCAATTATTCAATGACAACACAAAATATTAGAACAAACTCAAAAGACTAAAAATTTCAGAATATGAGGTATCTATTATCAAAAACAATTGAACTATAAAACAGTATGAAGAGATAATATAAAAATTACTGGCCTCACTGAAAACCATAACAAAACAAAAATTCTGGACACCGTATTTCAAGAAATCATTAAAAACAAATATAAACCTCCTCCAATTGTCCAGAACTATTCAGTCCTGTGGGTAAAGTAAAAATAGACAGAATCCACTGGTCAATTCCTGAAAGAAATCTGACATTGAATACATCCACAAGCTTTGCAGCCAAAATCCAGAGCTTTTAGGTCTGTGCTAGCATCCAGGGAGAAAGAGATCATGCATCGATCAGTCAGGGTCATACAAGACTATGCAGCAGCTACCTTAAAAAAAGGAAATCCTAGAACGTAATAAACAAAAAGCAAAAGAAAAAAAGGCTTACAATCATAAACAACTTATCCTGAAAACTTGAATATAACCTAAAGGGGTGTGGGGAAATGAATATTTTCTAAAATAGAGGTGTTTTACACATTCCTGTTGAGAATATCTAAGCAGGGTGGTTTTTAAAATGCAAAAACTGGTGACAGGAGAAATTAGAAAGGTAAATGCATTTGAGCAATTTTAAGGGGCAAAAAGATGATCAAGTATTTACATTCAAAAAGAAGAAACCATTGTTCCCTCAGAATCCTATCGTTTTCATGGGACAATGAGTTAGCACAAAAAGATTGGCTTAGGTTCTGAGTATGATTTAGTGCTGTTTCACTTATTTTAAGAGAGTAAAGCAAAAATACACTAGGAAAGAGGAGGAACTTAGTATTTCTTAAAACTGGGGCTAGATAGATGATACATAAAACATTTATTAAACACTTGCCTTGTGCCAGGCATCATACTGTATTGAGGATACAAATACAAATGAGCAAGTCAGCATTTGCCTTCAAAAACCTTCCATTCTAATGGTGGAAGACAGCAAAAATAGGGGGGCTAAAACATGGGGAGGGGTAGTACATGGTGGTAACGTGTTGTAGATGGCTGGGAAGTGAGGTGGAGGCTTGGATGCAGGAAAGAAATGTAAACGCTCATCTATCAGAGCCTATGATTCTAAGTGTGCGGTCCAAGTTTCCAGGTAGGAAGAGATAGAAGATGTTCACTGGAGTAGAGAAAGGCACTGTTTCAGAATATATGAATATGTACTGGAGGTAGTGGTCATCTCATAAATCTCAATCTTATTTGAATCAATCAAAGGAAGATTGAACACATACACAGAACTTAGTATAGAAATACATTCAAGTCAATAGGAAATAAGCAGAGGCACACAGAGGTTAGACTAAGGATTTAAGAGGCTGAGTAGAGTTTAGGAGAGAATAGTTACAAGCAAAGCAAACTTCAGCTGTGATAGACTGATTTTAAAGAGAGGATTAAAATGAGAAAAAATAAAAACAATAAAACTAGTTAGTAATCTGGGTCTATCAAAGAAGTAAGATCAAATTACTCCAGTTGTATATTCCTATTGTTGATCCCAATCCTTTTCTGTCCCTATCTACATTTTTTTTTTCAGAGAGGTAGATAGGAGGCAAAGAACACAATAGGATGTGGTGGTGAGAAAAACAATTTTGATAGTTATAATAATGAATATAAATGGAATGAACTCATCCATAAAAGGAAGAAAGGTGGCAGAACAGATCAGAAAGCGTAATCCAACAATATATTGTTTGCAAAAAACATATTCACAGAGAAGCTGGAGTAGAATCTACTGTGAAACAAGTCAATCTAAACAAGTAGGGGTGGCAATTATAATCTCAGACAAAGCAATAATCATAATTGAAATGATCTTAAGAGACAAGCAAGAAAACTACCTTATACTTACAGGCACTACAGATAATAATATAAATATTAAATGTGTGTAAGAAATGATATAAGATCTAAGTATTTGAAGGAAAATCTAATAGAACTTCAGGGATAAATATGACAGTAACACAAAAATTGCTGGAGACTTTAATGTGACACTTCCAGACCTAGACAAGTCTAACAAAAGTATAAATAAAAGAGTTAAGGACTTGAAAAGAATTTTTGAGATGTTAGATGTGTTAAATAAATCCTTGGTCATTAGTGAAGAATCCTAAGGAGAATATACATTTCTCCACCTTGTATGACTTTATGAAAATAGACCATGTGCTAGGGTATAAATGAATCATACTAATGTTGAAAAGCAAGCACAGATATTAAATATGTCCTTTAATGATCACAGCACCATAAAAAGTATTATCAAGAAGAGGAAATTTAAAGCACATAGAATATATGGATATAAATAATATAAATGTGAAGAATGAACGTTACATAGAACAAACTGAAGAAACAATAATTATATCAAAGACAAAGAAAGTAATAAGGCAACATAAGAAAAAGTAGCCACTTTGAAAAACACTACCACTGAATGGTTTAATTTGATTTAACTGAGCAAGGTTGACTGATTGCTAGTGTAGATATACCCTTAGAAACAAATAAAATATACTAAGAGTTGCTTACCTTTTTTTAAAAGGAGGAAAAATGATAACAAATGAAAAGGTATATTAAAAGACTTTATTCACCATAGAGAAATTTTACAAATATAGCTCTTAAAAATTATGTTTTGATCTATTATGTATTTCATGTCATTAGAGATTTATATAAATTTGGAAAAAAGACTAAATGGATTTATATACAAATCAAAACACAACTGATGTGTAGAAATAGGTAACACATGATGAAATCATCACGAACATCATTGGGCATTGTAGATTTGCCAGACAACAGATATATGCAATATTAATTTCACAAATTGTATCCAAAAGAAAACATTTCATGACAACAAAATTGAGTGCTGCTTAAATTATTTATCTTTCAAAATGTCAACGTATGTAAACTTAACTGCATTGTTATGCTGAAGAGGAATGAAAGGCAATGTCTACATAAAGATTTCAGTCATTTAAAACTTTCAAAACTAAGAATTACCAGCTAAGTTTCAATAACATGTATTAATCCCTTATCATGTATACATTTTTTGGTGTTTGGGGATTTCTTTTAAAAACCCAAGTTCTAGAATTTAAAAAAGGTTAACCTTGCCATCGGCAGAGCAATATGTGTTACAATCTTCTTGTCTACTTACACCAGGATACAAAAGGTACATTATAGTGCAGTTTTTACATACAACCTGAATTTAATACCCTATCTGTTGCAGAAATACATATCTGCTTTGTGCTCTTTCAAATCAAAACTTGAAATCAAGAAAATACATTTATTTTAATTTCCTCATTCTATGGAAACTAACATGAAAATTAGAATCTAAACACATAAGGCCCAATTTCAGCAACAGTTCTGCCTATGTTATCTTAAAGGCTTGGGAGAAAAAAGAAAATACATGCATTATCTCCTAGCTTCACTTTCCACAATAAATTATATGTGTATTTACTTCATTAAAAGAGTTAAAATTACACCTAGAGGTTATTCCAGGTTTAAGAAACACATTATCATACCAATAATAATTTATTGATATATTTTCTATCTGATCCATAAGTAGAAGATATAAAAAGATAGTAGACTACATAAAGATGATTCAGACAAAGGAGGTCTTTGGAAACATTTAATATTAAACATCAATTGAATCCATTAAGTCTAATGAGACCTGAGAAAATGAGCTGCTTTATTCATTTTCTTTTAAAGCACATGGCTTTGTCCTGGTATATTGGACAAGTCTGAATTGAAAATTTAGTTGTCTAAAAATCTTATGGTTCTTTAGTGTATGTAGATATTATCATATTGACCATATCACTGATGTACATCAAAAAATATGGTACTAAAATACATGGTGAAACCAAAGTTATTTTCCTTTTTCTAGAAAAAAGTGCCCTCAATTCAAAATTTACTTTTTTTTCTTTTAGGAATCATATTATCAATGAAATTAGATCACAGTATGATTTGAAGAATGAAATGGAAAGGGCAAAAAACTATCCCATTCTACAAAGAGGTCTCTTTGTTCTAGGTAGGAACACAGAAAAATCCATATCCTGGGAAATTTACTCCTTCTGAATGACACATGTAAATTTCAATTTCTATGGACCAACAATATCTAAGAGAACTCAATCAAGTATATTTTATGGGATATCATACACAGTGAGGTCTGTTATCTGTCCTTCAGTTAGATCTGGATTAGGACTTCTGCCCACCACCAAGATGAAAAATGATATTCTTTACGAGGTACCTTCTGAATCACCAAAAGTTAATGATTATCACTAATAAAGTCTATTTGTACTTTATTCTAATTGAAAATTGATCTAACCACTTTAATTTTGTGAAATTCTCTAACTAAATGTTTATTGCATTATTATCAGTTCAAATAATTGATGAACCAGGATATCCTATTACTCAACCAGGGAAGATAACAGTTGTTACTGTAAAGGAATTAAATTTTTTAAAATAATGCATGTGTATGCATGCATGCATACATGCATGCACACACATGATTGCACATACTATTTGACCTGAGAGAAATTACTCTAGGTCAAAGAAACACATTACCATCCCAGGGATATTTCCTTGGTCAAAGCCATACATTAATATCCCAATTAGATATCTATATATGTATATAGATATAGAACATCTATTGTTATTACTGTCTTTCTATCCTGCTTAAATTTGAGAGAGGAGCTGGCTGATATTATATACTTTAGTTCCCCAAAGGAAAAGAAAACAGCCAGTTCCTTTCCTAGTTCATCGGGAAACTTGATAGAATAAAACAGAAAGAAAATAATAGGGTTTTTGGCAGACATACACATTGCTTCAGTAAATTGGGGCCTACATGTTGAGATGTTTGAAACACTACATTATGAAGGGTTTGGCTCCTTTGGAGCTGATTGTTTGGATTTTCTGTCAATTGACCAGGAATAAATACTACAATGAGGATCTTCTTTAATGAGGTTGAAACCCAACACTCACATTATCTACTTTAAAATAATTTACTGTATTTGAGTGGAGCCTTGTTCACAATCTGGAGTAAACGGAATATTTTGCAAAAAATAGAATCACAGAGATTAAATGCAAAGGAATCAACAACAGAAAGTCACATGAAGGAAGCACTTGTTCTATTTTTAAAATGACTATATTTTTTCATACAGCCATGAAAAGCAAAAACTAATAGTTTTATATTTCTATTCCCTTTTTAAAAGAATAATTCAGTTATAGCAGACTTTTGCAAGATGGTTTATTTTGCTCACACTAAGCTGTCTTTAGAATTCATACCATGGTGTGTTGGAAAATGGAAGAAATGATCCAGTTGGCAACAAATATATACCATTTAAAACAAAATTTGAGGAAAATCCACAAATTAAAAACACTAATGCAATTGAGTTACAATAAAATCTACTGTAGCCCTAAGGAGAATGAGGTTAACATGGGATAATAATAACTTTGTTGATTTTTATTTAGTGAGTGAAGTATTTTAAAAGACATTCTACCAAATAATGACAGACCCGCATCAGAGGAGGCTGTCATAGTTACAAGATTTGTTTAGGGTGAACAGACAAACTAGATTAACATGAAATTGGAAAGAAAAAAAAAGCTGTTTTAATAATTAATTTATTATGGCTTTTTGCAACATGGCAAAATACTACAGCTTAAAGCAGACATCATCTCCTCATAGAGGAGGAAAAATTTTTTTTGCAGTCAAATTAAAATTATAGTAAACAGGTCACCTAAAACCTTAAGACCCACTTATTCAGTTGGGCAAAAGTGACTCAACAGCCTCATAAATTCTAGAGATAGTGAATTTCTTTTTTTCTTCTTTTTGAGTGGCTCAATTAGCTGGATGAATGGAAAACATAATGAAGAATTTAAGTCCAATTACAGATATTTCCTATTAAACATAGTGGACTGCAAAACAATTTGTCTAGAACTCAGAAGAACCACAGCAATTATAATAAAAGTTTGCAGTGTGCCTGGAAAAAAAGAAAGGGAACTCTTAAGGTGTGTAGGGAAATTAAAGGAATGCAGCAAAACAATGAGTTCAGAATCTTTTTTATTTGTGATTTTCTTCCACCTCCTGGTTATTCTTGCGGAGAACTGGTAGAAGATGAGCCTCAGTGTTAAAAATCCAGTGTTCCAGTGGAAGGAGATCATCATCAGAAAACAGCACATACAGATATCTGGCAAGAGAGACCCAGGTGTATTAGAACTGTATTAGAGGACTTACATCATATAGTAAATAGAACAAATCAATTAATTCAATAAGCCTTTATTAGAGACCTCTGATGAGTTAGGCACTGTGCTAGATATTGGATATAAGGACAAAAAAGAAATAATGCCTGCCCTCAAAAAGTTTACATTCTATCGAGGGCTAAAAAATATTTTCATATACAAGTAAATACAAAATACATGCAAAATAAAGATAAAGAAGCAGGAATTGAATCAATTGCACTGTTAATACGCATTGTCCTACAAGAGCTCAGAAAAAACTAGAAGAAATAACTAACTGAAGTGACATAAGAATCACAGGTATCAAAATTTTGTATTCATGATGTAAGGAAGTAATGAAGTGAGTTTAAATGTGAGTTTAAAAAAGTATAGAGTAGCGAACAATTTCTACAAAAGATTAATCATTGCAAAACTCCCAAAATATAAACCTTCGGTGTAGTCAAAAATCCAAAAATGAACCAAAAAAAATCCCAATTCCTGAAACCCAATACATGGTTTCCAACTATTATGCCGACATAAATAAGATTTAGATGTATTATGAAATTTTATGCCATGTTTTATTTTCTACACTCAATAATTTCAGACAAGTGAATAAAACCTTTGTAGAAATTACAGGATCCCATTCATGTTTTACACATGCTAAAAAAGAAAATGAGTGGACTAGAACAGAGATTGAAAAAAATTAAAGTATAAATTTCCTTTTTCTTTAAAATGTATTCAGTGTCATACCAAACTAACAAAAATTGCATAGACCTTGAAATAAAATACAAAAAGTCACCTGGAAGAACAGAAGGTCAAGAATATCAAGGAATGAATGAAAAAAGTTTGAAGAAGACAGTCTAGCAGTACCAGATCTCAAATTGTATTGCAAAGTGGTAATAAGCAAAACAATCCGGTACTGGCTAAGAAATACAGTATTAAATCAATGGAATGGATTAGGTATGCAATCCACAGCAATAAATGATAGTAATAGCCTAGTGTTTGATAAATGCAAAGATCCAAGCTTTTGGGACAAGACCTCGCTATGTAACAAAAATTGCTGGGAAAACTAGAAAGCAGTTTGGCAGAAACTAGGTACAGATCAACATCTCACACCATATAACAAGGTAAGGTCAAAATGGGTACCTTATTTAGACATAAATGGTGGTATCATAAGCAAATCAGGGGAGCATGGGCTATTTTACCTGTCAGATCTATAGATAAGGGAAGAACTTAAGAACAACGGATAATTTTGATTATATTAAAGAGTATTTGCACAAATAAAAGTAATATAGCCAAGATTAGAGGGAAAGCAGAACACTGGGAAAAATTTTTTATTATAGCAAATGTCTCTAACAAAGGCCTCGTTTCTCTAATATATAGCAAACGGTGTCAAATTTATTTTTAAGAATATAAGTCATTTCCCCAATTGATAAATGGTCAAAGGATATGAACAGGCAGTTTTCAGAAGAAGAAATCAAAGCTATCTATAGTCATATTAAAAAAATGCTCTAAATCACTATTGATTAGAGAAATGCAAATTGAAACAACTCTGAGGTACTACCTCACACCTATCAGATTGGCTAATATGAGAAAAAAGAAAAATGACAAATGTTAGGGGGATATGGAAAAAAAAATGGGACACGTATGCACTGCTGGTAGAGTTGTGAACTGATCCAACCATTTTGGAGGGCAATTTGGAAGTATGCCCAAAAGGATATAAAACTGTGCTTAAGGTTTAACCCAGCAATACCACTACTAGATTTGTATCTCAAAGAGATTAAAGAAAAGAGGAAAAGGACCTGGAAATTGAGGGGATGCCCTTCAATTGGGGAATGGCTGAACAAGTTGTTGTGATGGAATACCTTTGTACTATAAGAAATGATGAGTAGGATAGTTTCAGAAAAACCTGGGAAAACCTTCAGAAAAACCATATGAACTATGCAAAATGAAGTAAGCAGAACCAGGAGAACACTGTATACAGTAACTGCAATATTATACAATAATCAGTTGTGAATGACTTAGCTATTATTGGCAATACAAGGATCCAAGACATTATTGAAGGATTTGGGATGAAAAATTGTATCTACCTCCAGAGAAAGAACTGGTGGAGTCTGAATATTATGTTTTTTGCTTTTATTTTTATATTTTAAATCTGTTTTCTTTTGCAACATGGCTAATATGGAAATGGGACAGCTAGGTGGCTCAGGGGTTAGAGGGTAGGACCTAGAGTCAAGTAGACTCATCTTCCTGAGTTCATATCTGGCATTAGACATCAGCTGTGTGACTTTGGGCAAGTCATTTAACCCTGTTTGCCTCAGTTTCCTCATCTGTCAAATGAGCTAGAGAAGGAAATGGCAAACTACTCCAGTATCTTTGCCAAGAAAACCCCAATTAGGGTCATGAAGAGTCAGACGCCACTGAAAAATGACTCAACAAAGATGTTGTTTGGCATGACTGTACATGTATAATCAAGCAAATTGCTTGCCTTTTCAAGAAGAGGTTAGGCGAGGGAGAGAGAAAGAGAATTGGGGACTAGAAACTTTAAAAAATTGTTTTTACATGTAATTTTAAAATATAAAATTAAAAATTAAAATGTTGAAGAGAACTTTTCTAGAATGTGAGGCTTGGTGCTCTCCCCTCTAAAGACTACAGAAATTTATCTGAAATATTAATTATTAATTTTCCCTTATTTTCCTGAGATTGAGAAGATTCATAATCAATTGCTGACTTACACAACCAAATGGATCAAAGTGAAAAATTTCATTTACCATTAACTGAATCTAAAATATTATTTTTTGACTTTAATAATTCCATTTTGTTAACAAAGACTTTGGTGCCTATAAATTGTTGTTGGAAAAGTTATATTATTTGACAGAATTTCCAGAAATCTAGTAGTTTTTTTTCCACATCAAGAAAGAAATATCACCTTCTAGGGAATTCACAAGTACTAGTTCATCCTAAAGAGGTGTCCAAAAGATAAATGGGTACGTTGCTCACACCTTGCCATTCTATTTCGGATTTCTTCATCTTTTCTTGGGTGTTAGGGCTGATTAAGTGAGGAAGGTCTTGTGCTGACTTCTGAATTCTGCTTGTCCCTTTCTTGGTTCCATGACTCTTAGTACAGCATCTCTCACTCTCCCAGGGAACCAGAGATGACAGCAGGACTTTGATTAATGACTAGATTTATTTGTTTTGCTGCAAAATAGGGTTACTGGCATTTCAAATACTGTTGGTTGTAGTGAGTGATTAAAGGACTACAAGACTTAAAATAAGATGCACTCTCAAAGCAAGGGGCCAGATTAAAAAAATGGACAATGTTCTCTGGTAAAAAAAAATGCTATCTTGCAATCTCTAGAGATCATGCCTCATCTCCCTAGGCAGAGGTACAAGTGATACAACCTCAGCTAACACACCAAATCTAACCAGTCTTACCTAGATTATGCCCCATTCCCTGTCCAGATACATACCAAAAAATCTGGGACTACTTGGGGCATTTTTGACATCTTACATCCTGTTTTGTATATATAGCTAATTTCCCTTTACTCCTCAGCCACTTTCCACTTCTTGCTTTGAGAACTATAATCAGATCAATGCTACCATTGCTACAACAAAAGATTTGACCACCAAATGCTTTATGGTCCACGTGCTATCCCTGTGACTCAGACCAAAATTCCCTTCTTTGACCACTATTTCCCTATATGTACCTATATGTTATCTCTTCTTATTAGAACGTAAACTTCTTGAGGTCAAGGACTTTCTTACCTTTGTATTTGTGTCCCTAGTGCCCAGTAATGGGGTCTGGCAAATAGAGGCATTTAATAAATGTTTTTTAATTGAGCGATTCTTTCATTCTTTCTTAGGACAAACACAGACATGGATTCCCCTACCTATACTTCCCAATAATTTAAGTCTCTTAGACAAGAACCTTTAGGAATCCATACAGTTTTATAAGAAGTAAGAACAGGAGAGTATACCAATACTGGAATGACAATCTTAAATTCCTGATCCAACTTCAAATTATCATTCTTGAAGAACACTTAAATAACTCTTACATACATTTTGAATCAGCAGAAATATGCAACTGCTACAATAATTCCAGGGCCAGCATGATTCTGACATCATTCCTCATATGCTGAACTCCAAACATTACCCCGGGGCTAAATCTAGGGCAGTTGACTCTAGGCTACTAGCCAACATTTTCCTTGTCCTTATGTATTGGTTATGAGATGCTGTTTATTTGCATTTTTGGTATAATTTCTTATCCCCAAATAAATAACAATTTTCCTGTTGGGAAAAGGATGTGCCAGGTGGATGGCATGAGTATTCTGGTCTATTTGTCAAGCTAAATTTTTCTTTTTAAATTACCAGTTGTCATTACAGTTTGTGAATGAGTTTCTTATTTGTTTGGTAAGCTAAAATCAATTCAGTATAGTGCAATCATTCCTTGGTCAAATGATAGATTGTAGACATGTAGAGACTCCACCAAGGCATATATAGCAATCCTAAGAGGATTCACTTAAAATTGCCACCTGCCTTAGTTCAGTTCATTAAGGAAGTTTATCTGACATAGCTAAAGTTTCCATTGCTTTTTACTGGATAATTTTTGAGAATGTTTTGGGGTGTGTGTGTGTGTGTGTGTGTGTGTGTGTGTGTGTGTGTGTGTATAGGCATGTTGTTTTAAATCACTGAAAAGGCTTAATGTGGTTATTCTGGATGGAATTTATCATATTCTGCAGGTCTATAAGCCTCCTTGACTTCTCTAGAAACTGGAAAGCTAAAATACTCTTGGTGGGATTATTAATTACCAGGTTCCACCAACTAGCCAACTCTGGGCTGGGTATGCTGTAGAACACGGCTACACTTTCTAGATAATGATGACCAGATCTTAACTCCAACTTATTGCAATCCAGTTGAAGCATTCATCGTCCATAATGTGCAAAATCACTGAGAATACATGAATGTGAATAAGAAATGGTCCTTGACCTCAAGACGCTTAAAATTCAGCAAAACATCCAAGGGAGATACACAAATATCAGTTAGAGTGTGATAAATGCTATAAGAGACTGGGGAAGAGAAATGTTATCTAGGCTCTGGGACTTTCATAGAGGAGCTATCACTTGCATCGAATCATAAAGACTGGGGATGGTTTTAACAGGTAGATATAGAGAAGAGGACGTTCTATGCCTCAGGGATAGCTTGAGCAAAGACAAGGAAGCAGGAAAGATGAGTGCACGATGGGGAACGGCATAATACAATGCTAGAAAGTATGCTTCTAATAGGTTAATGACTCTGGATGGTATTTAGTGGTATATTTTTTAGAACCTGGGAATGACAAAATCAGAGCTGTGCATTAGGAAGATTTTTCTGATGCTAATCTGTAGGATAGACATTGTAGAAAGGGCAACCCTTGAGAAGGCCAATACAATAACATGGGTGAGAAATAATGAAGATTTAAACTCTAGCATAGGAATTAGAAACAGAAAGAATGTGAGAGACATTCTGAGTTTAGAGCTGAGGGAACTTTGAAAGTGAAATTGAATATAGGTGCTGAGAAGAGGGGAGAGATTATTGATACTCAAAGATCAGATAAAAAACATTTTGAGTAGCCACTGCATACAGGGCACTGTGGAAGAACAAATTTTAAGCTAAAGGCTCTTCTCTCAAAGAGCTAACAATCTAATAGAAGAAAATGCCAACACAAATATTATGAGTATGGGTGATTGAGACCATGCTGATATAGTGGGCAGAAATAGGGAAGCTATGGAGAAGGAAGCTATTTAAAGAAAAATGATTAATTTTGATTTGAAACAGTGAATCTGCAGTGCCAGTGGAACTTCTAGCGGAAGATACCTAACAAGCAGATGGAAACGCAGATTAGGAGCTTAAGGAAAGATCCTGAGTCCAGAAATCTTGTTTTTTATCATTTGCATAGTGGTGAGATCTAGAACTGTGCAAGCAGATGAGATTGAAAAAGGAATAGTACATTTATACAGAGGAGGGCAGAGGATAGACTCCTTGGGGGAAGGGTGTTTGATACTGGCATTTAGGATTCATAAAGAGGAAGAAGAGTAAAGAAGGCAAAGAAGGAATCAATAGCAAAAATAGAGAGTACAAGAGTTCAGAAGGATGAGGAGCTCTGAGGTCAAAGGATATCATGAAGTTGATAATGAAGTTATTAAGGATAAGATTGGGGTGAGGAAGAAGAATGAACTGCATCACCAAATAATTGATGAATACAGATAGTGTGCCTTGGAGATCGGTATAAGGCACTGACAAAGCTAGGGAGTATGTTTAGTGGCAAGAACACATTTGAGAAGAGGTTTCTCAGTGGTAGAATAAATTCTATAAGAAACCAAAGGCATATCCACTCTTCCTGGTCTATTAAGTTGGAGAGAGTGACAGGATGAATAGTTACTATTATGGTGAATTGTGAGAGATGCTGTGTTCCCAAGGGAAGACAATGTTTCAGTTAATGTGAGATGGGTGGAGTGAAAGAAGAAAATATCAAGGATGATAAGGGAATTTTTTTTAATCTATAGTAGAATGGGTCTTCTAAAGGGCACAGTAGAAAGGGATAACAGAAGAACAGATAAAGAAGAATCAAGACTAGATTAGGTAAAGCTCATCTGGATAGGGTTAGTAATAAAGGAAAAAATGATAGAGGAATTAAGTAATACTTATAACTAAGGTGGTAATTTTGGATGGCAGGAATTTATTTAGAGAAGCAGGAGTCTGGGGGTAGGTTGCAGGGGTAGGTTATTGAATGGAGATTAGTAACAAGTAGGTAGAATTAATGAACATGTTTCTAGAATTAATGAACCCTGAGATTCCAAACAGAAGAGTGGTAAGACGTAATATAGCTGTAGCAGTTTTTATGTAGATTAGAGTTTTCTGGTGAGCTCTCTGGAGCCTAGATCAAAAGTAATGGGGTGGTGAGGAAGAAAGAATGGGCAGAGAAGCTGTAGTATTCACTTCTATAAACTGGATTCTCCAAGTGATTCAGACTCTAGATAAAACTATCACCACATTACATCTTTTAACAAGAATACAGAATTTTCTAAAAATCAATTTAAATTCATTTTGTTAAGTTTAAAATAGTAGCTTTTACCATTAATTAGAAAGTCATATTATAGCAATCATACCTTGCTTTGTCTTTTCTTAATGATAAATAAGCACCTATAAAGATAACTTATCAAGCTTATATTAATAAATTACATGAATTTTGGAATGTATTTTACTTACTTTAGGGTCTCTGCCAGGAAGAAACTCTGCTGTACATCGTCATAACTCTCTTGCTTTAGATAAACATCCCTGAGGCCAGAGTAGCCTCCATCTACCCGGCAGTGTTTTTCCAGTGCCTACATTTGAAAGAGAAAAAAAAAAATCACTCACATTTAAGCAAATGAACCTTCATTAATTTTTATTATTAGCTTGCCAGATCCAAATCTAATTACAATTTGAGTGGAATGAGAATCTCTTGTCACAGAGTTTTCAATAAGAATTAAAAAATGCAAACCAAAAAAGCTAAGCAGAAGTTTGACTTAAAATGTGACAATGTGTCTCATCCTATATAAGAAGCGTACTTAGAGATTGGCCTACAAATTGAAGGAATATTCTCAGGATGACATTTCTCAGGATTAAGACCACCATCATTAGGATGCGTGGATTCATTTCACTACAGCTAGGTATATAGGACATAGATTTCATATACAAATAAAAGATATCAAACAACAAAAATTCTGGTTCTATAGACTTATATGCTCAGGGGAGTAAGTATGGTATAATAGTAGAGAGACTGCTGCAGTAGAATTCAGAAGGCTTTAGTTTAAAATCTACCTCTGCTACTTGTAGTGTGACATTAATTCAAGTCATTTAAGCCAAACAGGGTTTTGTTGTTGTTGTTCATTCTTTGTTCTCAGTGAGGACCAAGGATGTCTTGACTTGCATGTGAACTGGATTTGAGTAGGAGCTGGGAAAAGGCATCAGTCTTACTCCCTCCCTCCAGTCAAAATCAAAATCCAGGGGCAAGACAAAAATCAAGAAAACCAATGAGGGCCCACCATGCAGTGAGTGACCTTGGCCTTTTTATATTAAGGTCTTTTCCAGGAGGCAACATCCATTCAGTGAGTAAAGGCTAGGGAAGATTTGAGACCAAAGATGGCCCAATTTACCATCACAAGAATAGCAATCTGGGAGGGGAAGACTCCCAGGGTTTCTGTCCAGAATAGAAAATAATTGCTATTTATATTCATTCTAAGCCATCAAAACCTAAACAATAAGCAACCGAGGCTTGAGACTGAGGCTATTATTGGTCATTCAATGAAAGTCGGAGAGATTTGGGTTTAAAGGCTAGTCAGGTAGCTCCATTTGAAACACAACAGGCTTATTTAAAGCCTGTTTTTTCAGCGCTATATTTCAAGAAATCATAAATGAAAACTGCACAGGACAAAAAGTAAATTGTCCAAGCTTTGCAAACCTTAAAGTACCGTATAACTTACTATTAAGTCAACTACGCCTCAGTTTCTCCACATATAAAGTGATTATAATACTTGAGCTATCTACCACATAGAAATGCTGTGAGAAAAGTGATATGCAAGCCTAAAAGAACTATATAAGAGAAGTTACTACTGTTAGTCCCAGTCTGACCTTTCTTTCACATCAAAAAGTCAAATAATCCCTCTGGGCTTCAGTTTCCATCTCTGGAAAATAAGGGGATTATATAATCTCTTTTTCTCCAAGTTCAAAATTTTATATATATGTGTATATATATACATATATATATTCTCATTTTTCTCTCTATAGAGTTCCTTTGTTTTTGAATTGGTCACTGTATTATCAAGCTCTTTATAGACACAAAGAATACAGGCTCCCACAAATGCCTAAACTAGCTGGATCCATTATATGGACTTATAAGAAGCTGTAACAATGCAAATCATAAACAGGAAAAGCTGACTGACAAACAGCTAGAACACCTCACACCAATAAAGAGAAACAGCCCTTTACAAAAAAGTAATAACTTTTCCAATTTAATAATTTTAGGGATGTGGACTGGACTTTTGATTTCCCAGTTGAGGGAATTTTCTACCAATTTAGGTTGGCACTTTTTTTTGGAAAATGTAGTCTTAGAGAAGTGCACAGAGCACTGAGAAATTAAGGAATTTGCCCAGACTCACATAAGCAGAGGCAGGATGAACCCAGGTGTTCTTGGCTTTGAGGCTAAGTACTTCTCAATTTAATTTAAGGATAATTTATAATTATTTTCTAGTTCCTCTTTTCTCTGAGATAATCCGCAGATAGCATCTACAATATTAATAATATTTATATAGCATTTACTGTGTGCCAGCATTGTGCTAAGTGCTCTGTAATTGTTCTCATGATCCTCACAATAACCCTGGGAGGTAGGTGGTAAGATTATTCCTATTTGCAGATGAGGAAGCTGGGACAGAGATTAATAAGATTTGCCTATGGTCACATAGCTAGTAGGTTTCTGAGGTTAGATTTGAACATTATTATTCATTACTATTGTTATTATTATTATTAGACAATGGGTAAGCAAGCCCTGGGCAGAGTAGACCAGAAAGTAGGCCAGTATCCAGAAAAAAAAGGACTTCAATTTCTGATATGTTCTTGGAACAATGCTTACTGATGCTGATAACAGAACTGAAATACGCAAAGGTTTTACTGGATAGTTCGACGAGTATTTCAATTGTAGTCCTGTGCTCATGACTCAGTAGTGATTGCAGGTGAACCAATCAATGCTTAAATGTGGGAAGTGTAGAGTGAGGAGTGGGGATGTAGCAGCTTGTGAGAATGACTGTATTGGCCACCAACTGGAGAGAGATGTTAATGTTACAACTGTCTACTTATAATGAAGGCTCCGGAAATAGGAGCTTGGAGAATGTAGTATTTGGGTGTGACAGTAAAACTCACTAAGCTTTTCACCAGACACATTGCTTTGTCTGGTGACTATGGTTTTTTCCACCCAATACTTCGTCGGCTAGTTAAGTAGACGGGTTTGTATTTATACAAGGGACTTTAAGTCTGGAATCCAGCATATCATCTGAATTTCACACAGTTGAATAAAACATTTTCACTGTACATAGATGGTGACATCAGTAATCTGGTTTTAATTCTTAAAATATGGCAGAAGGACAACATGAAAATATCAATACTTTCAACCAGGAGGCAGAAAACTTAAAGAAATCATAAAAAAATTAAAACTGTATTTTGTTTTGATGGTCTTAGGTCAAGTTATGTTCATTTTCAATTTGTTCATAATACCTATCTTTTATTTCAGATGTGCATGTCCAATCTAATGAGAACACGGAATCCATAGAACTAGTTATAAGGGAAATAAAAAATTCCTAATACTGAAGCACGGAATAAAAAAGATTGGGAGACCAAATAAGGAAGCTTTTAATTTTTTTTTTAATTTAGAGACTCATAGGACAAGGCATTATTTCCTTAGATCCATGGCCAGAGAATATGTGGAAAGACATACATGGCTAAAACAGGGCATTAGGTCTACAGCTCTTCAGAAAGGTCGATGTAGAACATTTGTACTGGCCTGGCTTCCTACCCCCTGGAACTCAGGGCGAGGGGAAGTAGATTCTGGAAGGCTGAGATTGTTTTGTTAAATGAATTCCCTAGCTAGGAGAGCAAGAACTCAGATACCTAATAGAATGGGATCAATCTGGAAATAAGGCAAGAGCTAAAAGAATAGGTATAGCTCTCTGTAGCTTCCATTTAGGACCAGGGTTAACTCATAAGGCAGCTGTAACTTGTAAACCTTCTTTAATTTACTAAAAACCTCTCTCCTTCATACATGTAACACTACTAATAGCTAGAAATTATAGAATACTTAAAGGTTTGTACATTTGTTATCTCATTGGATTCTTACAAAAACTCTGTAAGGTAGGTACTATAATTATCTCCATTTTATAGATAAGGAATCTGAGTTGAAAGAGGCCCAAGTCATAGCTAGTTAAGTGTCTGAGGACAAATTTGAACTCAGGCTTTCCTGATTCTAAGTTCAGCTCTCTTTCCTTGGCACCTAGCTGCTTGGTAGTAAATCCTTCGAAAAACAAAAAAAATCAACAACCTCATAAATTTAAGGAAATTTGCACGACAGTGAGCCTTATGTAGAGGGTGGCAGCAGAAATCAACAGATAAAACAAGCATGTCAAATCCTTGGGTTTGCTGATGGAAAAAGAAAAAGTGGAACTATGTGGGGGTCTTGGGTCACTGGACACTTTACAGATTTTTAAAAAAATTTTTGGATTTGTTCATGCGCACGAAAAACCAGGTACTACCTGATCTACAGATTAACCAAAGTACAAATAATATCAAGCAGAGAGGTGTGAAATATTTGGCATATTTCACCAATGCCAAATATTCCCAATATTCCCAAGTATGGCTCAAACATGATTAAAATATAATTGGGAAATATTTGAGACAGAGTGAAAATAGCAGAACCATGAGAACAATGCACAATGACTGCAATAATGTAGGTAAGTAGTGAAAATGATACGAAAAAAAGGACTGTCACTAAACATTTTGAAAAATATTCGGAAGAGGCTCAGAAGAGTTGTAGACAGGCAAGCAGGCCAGTGTTGGTATTAGCATGCTAAATATAATATATATTTAAAAACAACAACAAAAGAAATTCATGATTTAATATGTAAGCCTCTTTGTGTTCACTGTATATGGCAATATTCATGTTTGCCAAATTTATAACAAAAAAATTACAAAATACAACATAAATATACAACAATGACAGTACCTCAACAGCTTCCCAGGCCCATTTTCGGTACTTTGGATCATGGGTTAATCTCCACATGTACATGTAAGTCTCAATCACTTCAGGTCTCAAGATGTAATATTTTTCACTCTGCCTTGTAGCAATGGCTTCCACTCCACCATCAAATCTGAAAGCTTCTGGTCCCAGTTTCATTGCTAAAGACCATAAATGAAAGCAACAATGGTTAGTTAACACATTGGATTTTAGTTTTACGACTTAAAAAATCTCAGAGATTGTCTTGACTATAATCAGAAAAAGATAGTAAATCAAAAACTCTGAAACTCCTCAGGTATGGCACAATTCCATCCATTCCATTTAATACTTAATACTGACTAGATACCCTAGCTGAAGTTAGTCATAAATATATTTTAGAAAATGACAAAAGACCCTCACAAAACCCAAACCCAATTTACTTTCCATGTATTCATTCATCATACATTTATTGAGTAGCTACTTTCTATAGGCAAGGTACTGGGAAGTATTGTATCCTAGCTAGCTCAACACCAGATTGGAGGCTGAGAATTCTGATTGTGGCTAAAGCAAATTATTTCTCTTGCCTGCTGCATTTCAGTTCCCTTGTATCTAAAAAGAAGATAGTACTTATGACGAAAAAGAGGCCACTTGGCTTAGTGGAAAGACCACTGAACTTGCAATCAGAAAACCTGGATTTGAGGCCACGTTTTCTCACTGACCAACATATGGCTTTGGGCACAAGGCACTTAACCTCTTTATGGCTCAGTTTCCTCACCTGCAAAATAAGTTTAACAATACTTATATTTCCCCCATGGGATTGTTGTGAGAAATGTGCTTTGTGCACTATAAAAGCATAATACGAAAGTGAGTTTATAGAGATGAATGGAAGATCTCGATATTTGTTAACCCAGTGTCAAATGTGCCATATATCACAGTTTTTAAGATTAAAACTTAAAAGAAGGGAAAGTATTATATAATTAACTATTTGGTTATCTATCTTTTAAGCTTAGCAGTGTTGACATATTTAGGAAGTATAACTTAGAGAGACCTGAGTTGTTCTCAAAGGCTGTTCTCTTCCAATGAAAAAAAGTATAACCAGGTCCAAGGCTAAGCTAAAAGGCTTTCAGTCTGGGTCCAGTATGTCTATTGTTCAAGGACCAAAAGAACTAAATTCAGAGAAGCTCATTACCTAGAGTTTACCCTAAAAATGATTTTTCTTTTCTGTCAGAGAAGTACACAAAGATTGCCTGTTAAGGCAGTGAGGGGTTTTGATCTATGTCAATGGAGAGAGTGAGTGAATACATAGAACTAGAAATCAAAGTCTTTGAGGCTCTCAAGTATGAACTAGAGCACTTAAAAGGTCTGTTAGTATACTTAAAAACAGTAATGAAACACTTAATTTTTCTTATAATTAAGCAAAGCCACGTAAGAGGAATCCAAAGAGAAATATGGTACTTACCAGTGCGGTTATATGATTCATAACACGTGCGGGCGATTTCAGCACCAAGTTCGATGTGATGCTGTGTTAGCTCTGGCGAAGCACAGGCTGCACCAAGCGCAAACATGCCTCCAGCAAAACAAGTCAGGTGACCCATTTTGTGTTCTAAAAGGCCACCTTTCCACTCTGCAATGTAGGTCAGACCACCACTGGATTTCCGGATTAAATGAGTCTCAATGGCCTAAAGAGGAGATTTCATTTTAAAATTTAAAATTTTAAAGATTTCATTTTAAACCTTTGTCCACTTTCCCAGCTATACAAACAAATAAATAAATCTCCAGGATTTAAAAAAAAAGTATTGAATTGTTGTTTATGGCCCTTGTGATTTTTTGGATTCCAATGCAGCTACAATATCCAATTTAGTCAGCAACCCATCACAGTGAGTAGTCTGAGGCATATGGAAATTGTGACTTGTCCATGATCCTAAAGCTGGCTATAGAGTCAAAAACAAAATCTGAACCCCAGTTTTCCAGACTATGTACCTAGTCTATTTATAACATCAAACTATTTCTGTGATACTAACAAAAGAGTTTTAAAAACATGATCTGAAATTTTATATTGCTAGTTTACTTTGTTTCCAGTCAAAGGTGGTCAGGATATGGTGGGAATGTAGCCAAAGTTATGAGTTCAATCCTAGTTAATTTTGCTCCTGATCCCCGAGATGACCTGATCTCAGTGGCTTTCCAAGGAGAACCATTAATCATAGGGAGGTTCGTGTGTGTGTGTGAGATGGGACCCATCAAGAAAGTTGATGGAGCAGTGCATATCCATCCCTAGGCTAGGAAAAAAAGAAAAAACAACATTCAGTGCATAGGTCTTACTAGTGGTAGGTCAGCAGCATCTTCTTTGTATGTGAAATCCACTATAATGTCATTACAATGAGAAAAAAAATTGGGAAGTTTCCATGTATAGTTCTCATATGTAACCACAGTTTTTACAAATAAACTTTGAGTTAAATTTCTTAACAGGAATGTTCTGAGTTTAAAAGTAAATTATATAAATTGTCATAGCAGGCGCTGCTTCTTTTTTATCTTATATTCCTAGTGTCTAGCACAGTGATTGGCATATAGTAGGTATGCACTTAAATGCCTGTTGAGTGATGGACTGATGTCTCTATCCATTTATTTGTATACTTATTAATTTATTTACTTATTTATTCTGAACTTGACACCACCACCCCGTGAATATTTCCACATACAAAGAACAGAAAAAGAGCATTCTGTATGTCAGTCAATAAATGTCTATTAAGTGCCTACTTCATGCCAGACACTATGCTAAGCTCTGAGGATATAGAGTCAAAAGACAGTTACTTTCCCTCAAAGAGATTACAGTCCAAACGGGGGAGACAACAAGCAAAAAAATATGTACAAACTATATACAGAATAAATAGGAAGGAAATAAGAGAGGGAAGGCACTAGAATTAAAAGAGTTTGGGAAAGACTTCCTATAGAAGATGTGATTTTAGTTGGAATTTAAAAGAAGCCAGGGAAGACAGTAGGCAGATATGAAGAGCATTCCAGGTATGGTGGGCATGAATCTCATTATGTACAGTTTTACATAAATACTTAAGTATGCATAAAGTATACACAAGGTACTTTTTTCAAGGAGAAGAAATTAACAGATGGGAGGATTAGGAAAGACATCATGTATGGGGTAACATCTGAATTGGGCTGGACCTTCTAGGAGGAGGTGGGGAGGAAGTGCATTTCAATAATGGGGAGCAGACAGTGCAAAGGCATGAAATGTGAGACAAATGTTCTGTGTGTGAGGAATAGCAAAGAGTCCAGTTTGGCTATAATTGAGACTGTCTGAAAGGGTGGAATGTATACTAAACCTGGAGAGGTTGGAGTTAGGTTGCCAAAAGCTTTACGTGTTGGGATCTTGCATCTGACATGGATTCAGAGGCAGTAATTCCAACGTCCAGAAAGTACTTCCTCACTTCTGTTTTTCATAATTATTATATTCCATTAAGTCTCAGCTCGGAGGCCTCCTTTCCTATGATTCCTCCCTACCATCAATTTGCTGTTACCGTCTTTTCAAATTACTTTGTATTTATTTTTAATCACTCAATTCCTTGTATTTAACTTTTGTATTGTGTTACCAAAACAGAATGCAGGATCTTAGAAGGCAAGGACTTTTTGCTTTTCTCTCTGTATCCCTACCTCATGGCAAACTACCTTGAACAAAAAAGATAAAAGATTTGAAGCTGGACAAGATCATAGAGAAAGTCTTCTAGTCCAATCCCTTCATTTTCCAGAGAAGGAAACTGAACTGTGAAGAGGCTGAGTAACCTGCCTAAGGTCATACCCGTAATAAGTAAGTAGGTATGGTATTCAAACACAGGCCTTCTGACTTCCAATTCAGGGCTTTTCCCACTTACACATAGTACTTTTTGTATGTGTAATTGAAATAGGACCTTAGAGAGAGAGGAAAAGAAAAAAAAGAATCCTTGTTCTTAAGGAGGGCAAAATATTATAGAAGAAAAAAATACACACACACATACATATGTGTGTATATATAAAAATAAAGATATAAAAATTTTACAACAAAGTGCTATGAAAGTCAAAAGGGAGAGAGTCTATTAGAAGCATGGGGTGAGAGGAAATTAAGAAAGATTTCACAGTGTAGGGGAGATTAGAGTTGGACCTTAAGAATGGATAAGAAATGAAAAGCGGAGATTGGGATGAGGGTTGGAGAGGTGACGTCAGAGATGTCTGGAAGAGCATGAGGAAAAGGCACAGAGTAGGGTGTGTATAGAGTTGCTCTTCCTGAGTTAGCATATGGTTAGAAATAAGGAATAATGATGAGATAAGGGTGAAAAGAAGATTGGAACCTGAAAGTGAGGCTAAGATGCGAACATTATTTGATAAACAATGGGGAGGAACTGAAGAGGATGGCTACAATCAGAGCTGAGTTAGGGAAGGCAGCCTGGAGGCAGGACTTTGCCCATAGTAATTGAATAATTAATACTTTTTAAAAAGTGTGAATTGAATTTTTACTTCTAATCAATCAATCAATCAGTAAGTGCTTATAAAGGGGCCTACTGTGTTCCAAATATTGTCCTAGGCTTTGGCAACACAGAGTCCAAAACAGTCTTGGTTCTCTAAGAAATTATTTTTAATCAGAGCAGACAACATGAATACATATTAAGTGGATCCAAAATATATACAATGTAATTTGGAGGCAGTGACACTTAGAGGAAGGGATCAGGAAATGCCTAATGTAGGAGGTAGCATTTGAGTTGAACTTTGAAAGGCACCAGGGATTCTAAGAGGTGAGGAAGGGAGGGCATTCTAGACATGCACAGAGGTATGGAAAGAGAAGATGGAATGTTTTGTATAAAGGTGAAGAAGGCTGTTTATTATGTATCTCCGGGTCTATTTTCTTCATGCTGCACTTAAGTTCATTAAAATGGAATTGAGTTCATCATCAAGATTGGTTAGATACATAGTAAGCTTATTCTATATTTCCTATTCCCTGACATTTTTATGTATGCCAAATCATAACTAAAATCAAAATGGCAGTGACTGAATGAACAATGCTTATGCTCATGAACTGTGGTTATTCTAATTTTATAGTGGGCTTAGTATTACATTAATATTTCATAGTCTCTTGATATAATGGAACATCTTAGCTGTTTACACTGCTCACAGCACAAACTGCAATAAAGTCTTTCAAGCAGAGACTTGTTCATCATCCAAGAAATTATTCTTTCTACATAGCAACAGTAATCACTTGAGCATGGATAGAGAGGCATTCTTGCCCTGTGATAGGTCCTCAATAAAGTCCTATGCTATTTCTGCCATGATTCTGATCAAGTTACCAGGTCCAAAATCACATGACACCATAACCACAACTGAATTTACAACTGAATAATTTTGTGCGGTCATGGTTTGAATTATTTGGGTCATCACATCATGAAGGTGATTCTGAGTTCTCCAAGGCTAAGGCAGAAGGACACAAACTGTGCTTTTAGCTAGATTCACCTAGTTGAAAAGGGTCTGGTGTCAGACTACGTTGCCTGGGAAGGCTCATCACCTGATGGTTCGCTACTAGATTAATTTTTTTTGGCTATGGTGACAAATGTAACAGGTAAAAATACAAAACGGCCCTTGGTCCTGGGTGGTTCCCTTCCACTTCTGCAGTGAGGGTGGTGGGATAGTAGAAAATGGTGGTAAGGGTCTATGAACGAAATAAAGCCCAAAAGAGAGACAAATAGGCATTAGTGATTCCTCATACATTCTGTATAAAAATTATAGGAAATTTATTTCAAAAAATCAGATACCATGTATTTTGTGAGTGTATACTATTGTCTCCAGGGCAAAGGATTTTAACCAAGGGTCCCATGTGTCTTGGAATGGAAAAAAAAATCCCTTTTATCCTGTATATATCACGTGTGTACATAATTGTTGTGAGGTTCTCGATGGCAGGGACCATTTTTGCCTTTATCTAACCCCCAGTGCTTAGCACAGTGTCTTGCACATTGTAGATGCTTTACCAAGCAAGTTAGAGACTGACTTCATTAACCTTTGGTTTCCTTTTTAATCATGTGTATTTTGTTTTATGCATTTAGAATATTATTTTGCGAAGGGATCCATAAGCTTCATCAGACTGGTAAAGGGGTCCAGGACACACAAAAAGGCTAAGAACCCTGTTCTAGGACAAAACACAAACTCTTTTTAACCACTAAATCCTTTTCCAATATGCTTCAAGGCTATCTTTTCAGACATCAAGGAGCAACTTAATGATTAAGTACCTACTATGTGTCTGCTATGTGGTACTGTGCTATATAGTAGATTCCCTCCCTTCATGTACCCTTTGTTTCAATCTTGCTGATCCCCATACATCCTATCTCCCATGTTATATCTTACAGTTACTAGCTTCTTTCTAAATTTTGGCTGATGTGCTACCTTCTACATGGGACTTCCTAATCCTATGGTTATTGAAATCTGTCCTCCAATTCTACCACATTACTTTTTATTTACTCTGCATATAATTTAGATTTAAGTGTACACATCATTTCTCTCCAGTAGAACCTAAGCTTCTCAAGGGCAATATATATTTTTGTCTTTGTATCCCCTTGTGCCCAGCTTAGAGCTCCCTACATAAATACTTAATAAATCATCATTGAATGAATGCCACATTTAAAAATTTCTAAATGTGGCGACTAAGAAGAAAGAGCTGTATGTGCTTTCTTTCTGAAGCACCATTCCATGAATGTTTTCATTAATTGACATAGAGCCATATCATGCTGATAATGCCAGTGAGGTGGCAAGGGAATACAGTAATCAGAAGACAGTAAGTTTAAGATTGCAAGAAATGTGTTAAAATAAGTAAAACAAATGTACAGTCATGGGACCAAGCAATGGCCAAATTTTATTTTGAAACTGAGGCTAGCAAAATGCTAGGAAATCTGATACAAGTAGTTTTTTTTTCTTCACTTGCACTCTGAACATTAGAAAGCTCTAAATATAATTCCCCGAAGGCTAATTCTTTCTATTACATTTGTGTCCGCCATACTTTTTAGGTGTATGTCATCTTGACCATGACCGTCATATGTTTTAAGTGCAATTTGGCACCGCTTCTATTAAGACAACTGCAGCTTCTCAAAACTGGGAGCTTAATTGTTATATTTTGCTTCCTTACTAGAGCATCTAATGGATTGAGAACTTGTTTTAACTGTTAAGAGAAACAGGAAACACTTCTCTGTGATTTCTTCTTAATGAGTTTTTCCTGTCAATGTGTTCTCTAAAGAGAATGAATTATAAACTGTGGGGGTACAATTCTGGTGATTTGGAACAAATTTTCCTCTAAAATAACTTTTCAAAACTGTCAGGTGTCTTTCTTAGACCACCCAAACAACTCAATTTAGAATATTCAAGCAGGTTACTACCAGAATTATTAGAATGTGGCATAAAGGAAACCATAGGAATTGGCAATATGTGAGATTTCTGTATCAATGGTCTCCCAAAGTAATTCACTAATAATAAAGCCTTTAGTAAATAAGTTATGATGGATTATCTTTTTCTATTCTTCGCCAGTGTCTAATGGACCCGTATCATTATATAAAGTAAGGTTCTAGATGGTAACCCCTGGGGTCTGTGAACTTAAATAGGAAAAATTTATGTTCTCATTTTTTTTACTAAGTTCTAAACTGAAACATCATTTATTTCAATTATTTAAAAATGTTATTTTGAGAAGACGCCCATGACACAAAAAGATTACAAATCCCTGTTCTAGGTTAAAATTTGGCATCTTAAAATGTAAAGAAGAGAAAGACCAGGATAATCCTCATGGTCATTTAGCTGGATCCTGTGTTCATGAGACCTCTGGTAAATCTTGTTGCAGGATTTCTTGTGGTACAGATTCTAACCCTGGTCTCGCAAGCTTCAACTTGTACTTGGACCAAAAAGTTGCTTTTCTCTGGTTAATCTAGGAGGATCTCAGTTATTCATTAGGCTTGAGATATAATCATAAAACTGGATGATCTTGTTTTATTTTTTATTCAAAGTCATGTTGTACCTGGGATATGGTAGGTGCTTCATAAGTGTTTACTGAATGACTAACATATCAGAAAGTTGACAGCCAACACATATGATTAATTCACAAGGGCAAGTTTTAGTGACATCAGACTGATCATATAAGCCTTTTAACAGTGTTTTCCCAGTAGGCTGCTTAGACACAGTGCTAAAACAATGGCTACTCAGTCTTGGTTAGGTACTCAGTTTTACTTTAGTCAAATTACTACTTTTCCCCTACTAATTCTCATTTTGAATTTCTAAAGATATTCAAGGCTTGAGGAATTCATAGTCAACTGATCAACATGTGATACCTGAAGATGCCTAGCACTATTTTCCTGCATTAGGAATAATAAACATATTCAAAATTGTGATGATTACTGACACGATAACCATTTCATGATTATAATCTAGGAATAGTTAACATTTTGGTAGAGCTTTAGTAGAGCTTAGGGTTTGCAAAGTACTTTCCATATCTAACTTCATTTGATGTGGGTAACTTTACAAGTTGTAAGATGTCTTACTCACTTTATCCAATAGATGCATTCTTTAGTTATATGTGAATTATTTTTTGTAAATTAAATGATTTCCCTTTTGACTTTATATTTCAAAGAGCATTAGACCACTTCTTATTTGTTTTTGTATTTCCTACAAAACCACTTAAAACGCACTATGAAAGCCAGCAAGCACTTCCTAAATGCATGTTAAGTTGAATTTCTGATTGATCTTTAATTGGCAGTGATTCCTTGTAGTTTAGCTTTAAACTTCCCTGGCCATCTCTGTCAGCGTCAAGGAAGGAATTTGACATTCACTTCCATCTGTGAACAAAAGTTTAAATGCAATAAGAAGCTCTTTTTCTAAGGAGCCTGGAGGAGAATCCTTTTATAAAATAATCCTTTTATAATGTAAACAAATTTGCCCTCTTATCAATTTGATAAAATTTATTTTTTATATACAGATTTTCTTCAAGCGGCAAAGCACTTGCCAGCTTTCAAAGTGGGAGTACCTACCACTCTCAGACTTTCAGATGGTCATTAGATTAATTTTCAATCTTGAGGACTTTATTCAGTCAGTGAACACAGGATCAAGACTCAGTCTCTTCTGAATTTTAATTGTGGCTTGGTAATATAAAAACCTTTTATTCATAAAACAAAGACTGTCTCCATGTCCAGGTATGCAAATTTTAGTTAAGATTTGAAATGTACTAAAAATCTTAACTATTCTAAGATTAAGTATTTTAAGTATTGTTATTCTAGTAATAAGTATATCAGCCAATGCTGACCTCTACTTCAATGACAACATTCTGTAACTCACAAGTATATAATTTCACTTTTTAAAACAGCAGGTTTAGCAGAAACATTAGAGGTTAGAATTGTATGACAAGATGATTTAAACATTGGGCTTACCTGAACGGCTGCAAAATACATTTTCTTAGCTTCTAAATCTGTCTTGTCTGACATTAGCCATGCCTTCAGCAAATATTCATAAAAGCTATCTCCTAGTCCTCCAACTGATACATGATCTGAAAAGAGAGGGAAGTAAAGAATTTTACAGTGATGCAAATTTCAATTTAGGAAATATACCACAAATCATCAGGAACAAGAATACCAAATCCTATAAGAATATTCTAAGATGAATAACTGTGACTGTCAACTAATACAACGTATTATTATCAGAACTATAATTCATTACCATGATGGTTTTCTAAATGTAAATTTGGATCTAGTAGTGGCTTAATCTTAAGTAAATAAAAATAATCTTGTTCTTAACATTCTATCTATATTAAAAAACCAACCCATTTCTCCTCAGCCTTTTCCCAAATTAAATTTGTACCTGCTTAAAAAAAATCTGAGTCACACCTAAAGCCATGTCCCATAGTCTGGGAAGGGAATTTCTGCTACCATTGCTTAATTGTGGAATTAAAAAAAAATGAAATATTGCTACAATTTTTTCTCCATGTAAACTCTTATTTCAAACATATTTAATTGTTCTATATTATATTTTAGTGGATTCCTCCTACATGAATGAATGAAGGTTGGCATGAAGAGGATTACTGGTAGGCCGTTCTATTTCCATAGCTAGGTGGCACACTGGATAGAGCACTGGGCAGGAAGACCAGAGTTTAAATCCAGCCACAGACGCTTACTAGTTATATGACCCTGAGCAACTCACTTAACCCTATTTGCCTCAGTTTCCTGCTCTGTAAATGAGCTGGAGAAGGAAATGGTAATACCTTCCAGTATCTTTTCCAAGAAAATCCCAAATGGGGTCACCAAGACTCAGACATAACTAAAAATGCAGAAAAACAACAACACTGTATGCATTCAGTTCAGGAACTTCTGCATGGTATCACAGAAACACAATTAATATATGAAGTTTGAGCCCAGTACCTATTGGGGGTCAACTTTCACTATTTATAAAAACCAATGTTTTGGTTTTTAACTTTTAACTCATCCTTTTACTTTCAGTTTTGTCTGTTCCCCCACTATAAAAAATATCCATTGCAATTCACAGGTAAGTTGATTAGCTGATGGTAACTTAACTTTGAAATATTAAAAAACTTTATTAAATCTTTCCTGTGAAATGCTCTGCTTCTTGACTGTATGGAAGAGCTGGTTATATGAAAAAAGTAAATGATTATTAAAGTGTGGTTACTAATATATTTTTCTTTCATATGCTACCATTGCCCAAGTTATCAAAACTTACAATCAACTTCATGTAAGGACCATACCTACAAAAACGGAAATATGACTTCTGGGTAAGACTTATATTTAGTCCAAAGATAGTTTTGGTGACTGAGAATCCAAAACAGTGTTAAATTTTTGGAAATTTTGGAAATCAGGAAGTCTGTTTTCAATACTGGAAGATTCGTTTCTGAATAATTGCTTGAACTGACCTTTAAAGTTTACTAAATTAATCACCATAGAAATCCTTGACATTTGCAAACTAAACAGCCTAACCACAATCTCATCAATAATAAGTCCTGTTATTATAAACATTATTTTAAGAGACAAATCCAATTGATGCATGCTAAAGCAAATCACCGTCCAGTTACTGTCAAAACAACAAAGACTAAATGAATTTACAGGAACAATGGCAATGGTCCAAGCTCTGTACTTCCTAAGCACAGCAATGGTAGTTAAAAACTAGCAAGTCAGAAGCTGGACTTTTTACCCTCTTGGAGTGATGTTCCTGAGACTACTACAAACTAGTATGAGCATCACTCATAGTACTAGAAAGTATTATTTCACCTCCACACAAACACCCCCCCCCCCAAATGAATATAAAAACCTAACGAACACCTTAACATGCAAAGAAAAGAAAAAGGATTATATATCAAACTTAATCTCCACCATGTGCTATTTAAAAAAAATGTATCACTGACACAATAGTATCCACTATGGCCTGATTGTCTGTATTACCTTGTTATAATTCCTTACGTTCTCTGTATATGTCAATGATTTTTATTAAAATTTTTGTTTTTACATCACCTACATTTTCCCTTTGTGTCTCTCTTCTTTATGCCCCCTCCCATATAGCTATTCCTTATAACCAAAAACAAAGAAGAAGAAAAGAAATAAATGTTCAGCCAAACTAATCAACCAATGTGTTGAAAGTGTACATCTCGTGCACTTAGGGATTAAAACAAAAAAGGAATGGCTATATGACTTGATGAGAGAAATTCCTTAAATCATTTTGGAAACTACCATGATTGGCTTCTCCTTCCTTTTCAACCATGAACATCCTTGTATTTGGAGACAATTAATCACAGTGATAGAAACAGGAAAAAGTAAGAGGCTGTCTTTTTGGTAATTCAATAAACAGTGGAATCTTCCTCCACTCTGCATCTGGATGATTGTTTTTGTAGACAACGTTTCTGTGTAAACATATTAGTGGACCTAGAAGATAACTCACTGATTCTATCAGTGAGAAAGAATTGCTTATTTCTGGAAGGAACATCAATTTTCATGCCCAAATTCACTAAATTGGTACTCTAAGAACGTGAAAGTTAATGTCCTTCACAGAATAATTTATTCTTTCTGGATAGGACCAGGCTCCATAAAATTACTCTTAAGCATGGGGTGAGTATTTGAGGATAGAGGTTCCTAATACTTCAAACAGAGAAAAGACCATGAATGAAATGGGTTTTTAAAAATAGAGACAATGTAATATTTTCTTCTTTCTACTTCTTACAGATTCCATTTGATTTATGTAGACTTTTTGTAGTCCTAAACATATTTACCAAATGTTTTTATTCTTTAAATTTTTTTGTCATCCTTTAAAATATAGTAGATAGACATTTTCTAATTAATTTACTTACTTGGTTACCAATTTATGTTAGCAAAAATACATTGCTCTGAAGTTAATATTGTTAATATAGCTCATCGTGAAGACCATATATTTCTCTTTAGTTACTGGTGACAGAATAGTCTGTTCCCATGTTTTTAAAAAATTGAGCAAATAAATACAGTAAGATAGATTTACATAAAAGAAAGGGGGAAAGAGCCTATGTGTTCCATTTTCAATTCATATTTTTCTTCATCTATGACAAATTCCCTGATGAAGAGTATTCAGTATGTCAAACAAGAGAGAAATGATTATTCTGCCAATAAGCATAGAGCCTCTTACTGTGGGCATCAAAGGCAACAAATGAATCTAGAATATTAGTGACAAGCACAGAGCGCTATCTCAGAATAATGCTAAAAGGAAGAAAATGCTAAAAAAAAAAAAGGAGAAATAAAACTCATTAAAAAAGAAGACGAACCAAGGAGACATAATGAATATTTAACAAACTAAGGAATATTGCAAAAGACAACCTCCTTCACAAACTTCTTAAAAATTAAGCATGAAGCCCATTAATCCTTTACTTCATTTTGTTCACGGGAAAATCCAACCTACCAAGGTTTAGGTGATCTGAATTTTTTTTTTTTTAATGAGGGGGAGGGAAAGGAGCAGAGCTCAAAGCAAGTTAATAATATAAAGGGAAGAGAAAAATCACTCCCTTCTGACTGACCTCTCCTCTTCTGAAATTTGCATAACAACATTGGCTATTAATCATTAAACATTAAAAATTGAGGAACTGGGCAATTTTTTATAGCCTGGCTTTTCTTTTTTCATAAGGTAATATGAATTTTAAAAATCTCATTTAGACTACAAGGTTCATAAACATCCAAATCTGTAGCTTCTCCACATTCCTCTGAACATTTTAACCATTTACAGGCTTTTTCTATCACCCACAGTTTCCAGATCCACCCATGTTAGTCATAGTAGGAGATGCAAATAATTACAAAAATATATGTTCTTGACTTACGTTGACCCCACTGTCCACTGCTGGGATTTAGATAGTTGGGGTAAAGGCCTTGTGGTTTATCCAGTGTATTCAGAACATTTCGAATTCCAAACACCTAAAACAGAAGATAAAAATTTTAGAATGTCTGAGCTTCAGAGCCAGAGGAAAATTTACAGATCATTTCGTCCAACTTCATTTTACCTATAGGGAAATGAAGGCTTTAAGAGGTAAAGTAACTTGCCCAAGATCACTGGGATCATAAGTAGTAAGGCTGAACCTCTCCTGACTTACCGTCCAGTGTTCTTTGCACTATATAGCATGTTTTGATGACAAAAATTACAAAATAAAACTAGTACACGACTCATGTTTTTATTTAAAAATAAATTGAACTTTTGCATTTTTTTCAGGGAAAAATCATTTAAGTAGTATAGAATGAAATAACAAGAATTAAGACCCTGGTTCATTCTTAATACAAAAAATGAAAGACATTTATCAATTCAAATGTCTTAATGACAACATTGTTCTAAAAGAAAGTTAATTGTCAATTTTATTTGCATGGTTTTTATTCACATTGCAAAGAAGACTTTATAGTGCTACTTTTTCAAAAAAAGGAAGATACTGATAAGAAATTGGGCTGAAACAATCAGTTTATTTATTAGCAATGACAAGGACTGTCACATCATCTAATGTTGACTTAGGAGCACCACATTAGTCAATTGTGAGCTTTAAACCTCAAGGTTAACAATCATATGCCATCTTAATGTGAAGTTCTTTCATAGATTCAATCGTTTCAGGGCAGAGAGCACAATCATCTGTATTCTACAAAACCAACAATGTCATGTTATATATAATAAACTGTACTGTGTACAGCTAGTTTCCCTCATGAAATTACTTTGCACAGTTTGTTTTAGTTTATGTGCATACATGTTATTTTCTCCTAAAAGTACATACATTCCTTAAGAGTAGGGATTATTTTATTTTTGTTTCATATATTCAGAAACCAGCAAACAGAAAGTGCTCCATAAATGCTTGGTGAATAAACAGATCTGTACACAATGAGAAAGTGTGTGTGTGTGTGTGTGTGTGTGTGTGTATGTGGATATGTGTATAACATTGTTGACTCATTCTATGGCCACTTAAACTCCCATATCATTTTCTAATGTTTGATTAACTATGGTTCCTCAATTTTGTGCTCATGAAGTCAATTTAAGAAAAACTCAAATGAAAGATTTTTATCCCCATTAAATTTTATTTTGTTATCGTACATAGTTGGTGGTACATGCAGGAAAAAATTCAAATTACTGTGTAGCCCTAGGGAAGTCATTTAACCTCTGTTGGCATCAGTTCCCTCAACTGTAAAATAAGGCTAATAATAGCACCCTACTTCACAGGGTTGTGAGGATCAAATATAACAAATATTTGTAAAAGCACCTGGCACAATGCCTGGCACACGTTAGGGGCATATTTCATTCGAATGTACTAGGCTTTCAAAATCTTTTTGGATCTTGAATTTGTTGTTTACAGATATCATAATTGTCAGAATCTGGACCCAGAGTTGGGAAACCCAAGTTCAAATTCTGATTTTGACACTAAATAACTATGTGACTTCTTACATATCCCCAAGAAGGCCTCAATCTCCACCTTCACCTTACCAGAAACTAAGCCTCCATTCTTGGCTTCCAATGGCTTTGACAAATATGCCTTTTGTCTATCTAAAGGCAATATTGCTGCTTAAATTAGAGGTAGGTGGCACAGGTCTGTTGGACTTGGAGTCAGGAAGACCAGGGTTCAAATCCTTACTCAGACACTTAATAGTTGTGTGAATCTGAGCAAGTCAGTTAACCTCTCAGCCTCAGTTTCCTTATCTGATCTCAAAGGATTATTGTGAGGATGAATTGAGATAATATATGTAAAGCACTTTACAGACTTGGAAGAACTGTATATATGATAGTTATCATAATAATGAGGATAATAATGATGCCAGGGAAAGAGACTACCACGTTATTTCCCATTTCCTGAAGTCTCCCCACCATTCCTTCTTTTCAATCCTTCCATTTTCCAGTTCTCCTTTTTATATATCTTTTCGTATTGCAATGTAAGCTTCTTGAAGGAATTCTATCTACTACTGATTGACCGATCGATTGATTGATCCATCCATCCATCCCCACCAATAAGTTTTTTAACCTCTCTGGGCCTCAGTTCCCTTGGCAGTAAAATAAAATGGGGATACAAATACACACACCATGCACAACCTACCACACAGAATTATTGTGAGAAAAACTCTTTGAAAGCCATGTGAAAGTAGTTTATTATTATTTGTTATACCACATTATTACTTTCCAAATGGCTTTTTGGTTCTTCTTCTTTCCACATACACCCTGCTCCCACCCCCAGATCCTCATAATAATCTTATGATGTATGTGGGAATTTTTATTATCCCCATTTGACAGATGAAGAAATTGTAGTAGAGAAGCTAAGTAATTTGCCTCAGGCCACACAGGTAATTAGTGGCAGATCCAAGACTAGAATCCAAGAGTCCTGATTCTCAAATAGCGTTCTTCCTAGAATTTCACTGTCTAGGAATCATTAATCTTGATTCTAGGAAACAGGAAGTCCTAACTGAAATCCAGCCCCACAGCAAACACCTGGTAGACATATTGACCTAGGGGTCCCATCTCATGCTCAATATGTTAAAAACAGAATATATCTTTCCAAGCTTCCAGCTCCAAACTCATTCTTCTTCCAAATTTCCCTATTTTTTAATGCTTTTATAGATCTTTTAAAAATATCACATAGATTTCCATCTTTATCCCTCTTCCCTTTCCTTCCCAGACAGCCATTTGCTATAATGAAAAACTCCCCATTTCTTTTGAGGGTACCACTGTATCTTCAGTGACCCAGGTTCACAAATTTAGGGCCATCTGCAGCTCTTCCCTCTCCCTCACCACTCTACATTCAATCAATTCTGAAGCCTCCTTGAAACTACCTTCACAGCATCTCTTCCATCCAACTCCTTCTTTCTATTCACACGACCATTATTCTTATTTGAGTCCTCATCAAACCATCACCTGGCCTCCAAATTGGTCTCCAAGCTTCCAGTCTTTGCCCTTTCCAATCCATCTTCCACAAAGCTGTCAAAATAATTTTCCTGGGATACAGTTCTAAATCCCTCACTCTCCTTCTCCAAAATCTTTAGGGGTTGCTTACTCCCTGAAGGATAAAATGAAACTCCATACTCTAGCATTTGAAATCCTTTGCTATCTAGTTCCAACGCATTTTTTTCTAGCCTTATTTTTAACTTGCCCTGAAACTCACTCTACAGTGCTGCCAAAATGGATTCCCTGAGATTCCTCAAACTCAACACTATCTCCTATCTGTGCTTTGCACAAATTGTCCTCTAGGCCTGGGATATCCTCCCTCCTCACTTCTTCCTTTTAAAGACCCCCTAGTTTTCTTCAAGTCCCGCTCAGATGCCACTCTGTACACTCAATTTGTTAATGCTCTGTCCTTATTCAAATGACTATATATATATATATATACATATATACACACGTATATATCCATATCTATATCTATCTATCTATCTATCTATCTATCTATCTATCTATCTATCTATCTATCTATCTATCTATCTATCTACATGTGGGATTTGGACTCAGGGTGCATTATCTTGAAGTCCAGAGCTTGGTTTATTATACCATGCTGCCTCCCTCAAATTATAGTTCATTCAGCAGGGTAATTCTGGTCAAGGTATTACTGGCAGACCAGAAAGGGTTATCTGGTAAAGCTTTAGGTCTGTTGATGCTCTCATTCCCTACTTCTCTTAACTCTTCTTGCTCTAGGGAAGGGGTCTTAATCTTTTTTTGTGTCATAGTCCCTTTTGCACTCTGCTGAAACCTACAGAACTCTTCTTATAAAAATGTTTTTGTCTGCATAAAATAAAATACGTAGGATTACAAAGGAAGCTAACTGTTAGCAAATTAAGAGATGTAATTTTTTTTCCTGTGTAAATTCATGGATCCGCTGAGATCTATCCATAGTGGAGGTCTGTGGACCCCAGCTTAAGAAGCTTTGTTCCAAGGGATTTGCTAGTGTTATTCAAGAGAAACAGAAGTCCAAAATCTTTGGAAAATTCTTGTGCTTCCCAAAGAAATGAAAATAGTTTCTTCTCACAAGAAACTGAGGACTGATTAACCAAAAATATCACATTGGTAAATGCTATTTAAGTAATTTACTATTTAATCCCCAAATGTGTGTCTCTGCTTTATGGAAATCAAAAGAATTACAGAATTTCGGAGTTAGAAGGGACCTTGGTGGCTACCTAGTCCAAGCCGTACCTAAAAGGAATACTGACTCCAATATACCTGACATATGCCCAGAACTGAGAGATGGAGTATCTTGTTCACGGAACAGCCAGGAGGCCACTGTTACTGGATCAAAGAATACATGGTGGGGATAAGGGATAAGACAAAGTTTGGAAATGTAGTGGAGGTGGGGAATAGTTTATGATGACCTTTCAATGCTAAAAAGAGGATTTTGTATTTGATCCTGGAGATGACAGGGAGTCTTTCCTTGTCTCATATAGATATCCCTAGTTACTTTAACCCCATAGGGCAGGATGTAAATACTTTTTTAAAGAACAGGATACATAACAATGTCCAAAATTCCAGGAAAATTTTGTTTCTAGATTTTGTTGCTTTTGAAATACAGGTTTTGCTGGGGATTCTCACCTTTTCAGCAAAGACTGGATTCCCAGATAAATGGCTCAAATGTACAAACTCCAAATGTAAGGTTCCAAATTCTGCCAGAATACTGCTTCCTCCAGATGCCCAAGGCCAATTTCGACCAATCCCGCTAAAGAAAGAGAAGGAAGGAAGGGCATTTTAGGAACCACAAATTCCAGTATTCAAGGTTCTAGTAAAGTTAAAAGAGGTTGAATTAATTTATTCAGTTATTTGTAAATGTGCAAATACACAAACATTTTGGATATGCTTTAACATAATTATTAGCAGGTAAAGGATGTAGGGTGACATTTTCTTTACTTGTCATCCACAAGTCACAACAGAGCTTCCTATCCTTTTTCAAAGCTAAAACATAGCCAGTGGGGCTAATAAAATCAGACAGAAGTTGTCTAAACCTCATTGTTAGTGAGCCAGCAACTCATTTAGAAGGTGAAGGTGGTTCTCTTGTGACGTGATGTCTAAAACCAAGTAGAGTTTTTTAAAAATTTTAATTAAATTTAGGTTGTTTTTGGCCCAAACATCAAGTGGAACTTTAAAGACAAGACTGAAAAAGAAGAACTTTGTGGTTGGCTAAATTTCAAAGCTAGGCAATTCAACATGTGCCCTATTACCACAAGAAAAGGTCCTCATCAGATCAAGGTACATTCTCAAATACTAACTGCTTGCGTTGTTCTGTTTTCAACATCAGCCTTCCCCTTCTCCCCCATCCCCATTTCTTCTTACCTACCTTTTTGCTTCTAATAGTACCTCAGTTCCTGGGTGATTGAATCTATTCACAATAATACAGACAACATCACCCACATGACTTGTGTGCAAATATGTATATGTGTGTATAAATATATACGAAATTTGAGGCAGAAGCTTTTTGAAGTCAAAAGCTAAGGAATAAAAAACACTGATGATTATGTTACTCATGTTTTATTCCTGGAGCAGGAAGTAAAGGAACGTTAAAAAAAAGTGAGCAAATTTTTGCTTTATACTAATCTAGAGACATTGTCAAAATCTTTGAGACTTTGAAGGTAACTATATGCCTAACTAGCACAGATGAAGAATGGATCTCCAAATTTTAGGCCAAATATACACATCTGAATGAATCTTAACAGGATTATGTATAATTCCTTTGAGTTTTTGAGTGATTTTAAAACAATTGTGCTGGGCATTTATTTTAAAGTTTACTTTTTAAAATACAGTTATCAAAAAATTCAGGTAGGTAGGTGATGCAATACCAGGCATGGAGTCAGGAAGAACCATCTTCCCGAGTTCAAACCCAGCGTTAGACACTAGCTGTGTGATCCTGGGCAAGTCACTTAACTATGCTTCAGTTTCCTACTCTGTAAAATGAGCTGAGAAAGAAATGGCAAACTGCTCCAGTAACTATGCCAAGAAAATCTCAAATGGGGCATGAAGAGTTGGACATAACTGAACAACAATAACAAAAAAGTTCACATTTTTATTAACACAGCAAAATTATTTATGAAAAGTAGTTAAGAAGACAGCATGATGATATAAAATGAGTATAAACAGATAAAAGTTAATAAACATCAATTTACTTATCTAGAAGATAATCAGATTTTTAAAAGAATCTGCCTTTTTGGAGGTTTGTTTTTGATGCTATTAACCTTTTGCCTATTTCACTGTTTGTTATCATATTCTACTGGGTCCCAGTTTGCATATCTCTAAAATCAGGGAACAGAACTAGATAACTTCAAAGGTTTGTCCTAGCTTTCAATCCCAGTTTGTAGAAAATGATTCTATTCCAGAAATGTAGTTTTTACTTTATTCGTAAGTTATATTTTAAGCATTTAAACAACCACCTTCCTATGTTTGTTTCCTACAACAGTGAATAAATAAGAAAGTTGACTGATTTCTGATCATTTTAGACTAGTCTTCTATCCCTGTATCAATGATAAGTGAAGCTGGTTTTTATTTAGTTTTCACCTATACAGATATAGTTTCATATCCTTACCACACATTTCTGTTAATAACCCAAATAACCTTTCCTTTTATTCTTCCCCTTTACATTAGGCTAAAATCACAATTATCTATCTGCCTAGAGGAAAGTAATTCCCCTCCTTCCCCATCCCCCCCCCCAACAGATCTAAATGCAAATCAAACAAAAAGTAAAGAAGAAAATCACAAACATCTGCTTCCCAGAAAGAAATTCAGTATTTTGCCCCTCTCAAAAGACCCAAATATAAATCAAGCAAAAAGCAAAGAAGGAAAAAGGGGCAGAATTCTATATATTATATTTTAATTTATTTTAGGTTCATTCCTTAATTTTAATTAGGTCCTGGAAACATGGGTCAATTCTTATTATGATGGCTGACTCATACAATAGAAGAATCTAAATGTGGACCTGCAAATTGTATTGACATATGGAAAATGTCACAATATAATTAAGCAGAAGGGATTATAAAAAGTCATTTGTTGAATAATACTCATTATTTCTTATTTATTTTTACTCTCCTTTCTTTTCTACCAAGCAGACTACAGCCCAGCAGGAAGCCCTTTCTAACCAAAATATTTAAATTTCCCCAAGCCTGAGAAGCTATTAGATCAAATTCAGCAAGCTTCATAAGGACAAATTTCAGCCTGGAAGCTCATGTTGCATTTAGTAAAGAGGTAAAGAGTGTTTTAAGCAAGGAGGCAGGATACTTAAGCAGCACAGCTTTCTAATACTTTATGAGTCTGTGTTTCTCAGTGTGACTTCACAAATTTACTTGAAATACAGAGAATCCCTGGATCATATAGATCCACATAGGGGACAAGGACAGTGACTGGTATAGAGAGCCCTCTACCAATGCAGGTTGGCACCTTCTCTGCCAGTTGCTGTCTTTGAGAATTGTTCAGAGGCCTGAGAAGTTAAGGACTTGTCTAGGATCACAAAGCATGCCTCAGGTGGGCCTTGAATCAAGGACTTCCTAGTTCTGAAGCTGGCTCTCCATCCACTGCCATGTGGCATACTCATATAAAAGCAAAACTAACAAAACATATGCTAAAGTACAACACAAATGATTTTTATATTATCCAGGGTATCATTTTCTCTCCAATATTATGAATATCAGCTCTTTAAAAATAACTTAATTATGGTAAGAGGCAGGTGGGGCATGGTGGGTAGACCCAGCCTCAGATTCAGCAGACCTGGATTTAAATCCTGCTTCTAACATACTAGGTGTGTGATCCTGTGCAAGTCACAACTTCTCAATGTCCCAGACATTTAAGTTCTCTAAATTGCATTAGAAGAAAGAATTTCCCCAAAAGGAGTTCCCTATATATCAATGAAATCATAGATCTACACCAAAAGGAAAAAGAAACTCTAAAACAATTTCCATTATTTGAGGGGGCAAGGAGGAGCATGCATCTTCTTGTCATATCTCTTTAGTTAGTCAGTCAATAAAATTTGATTATGTGGTTTTCTATTTTTTCCAGGGGGCAGCAAAGTGGTGCAGTAGATGGAATGCCTGGCCGGGAGTAAGGAACACTCATCTTTCCAAGTTTGAACCCGAACACAGACACTTAGCTATGTGACCCCAGGCAAGTCACTTAACCCTTTCTGCCTCAGTTACCTCATCTGTAAAAAGAGCTGGAGAAAGAAATGGCAAACCACTCCAGTATCTCTGCCAAGAAAACCCCAAATGGTGTCATGACTGAGAAATAACTGAACAACTATTTTCTCCAGTAGCAAATACAAAATGCTCTTTTTAGCATTGAAAGCCTGTCATAACCTAGCTTCCTCCTACCTTTCCAGTTTTCTTACACTTTACTTCCTGACACATATACTCTGATTCAGTGAAACTGGCTTCCTTGCTGTCCCAAGAAGAAGACACTCCCTCCCATCTCTTAGCTCTGGGCATTCTCTCTGGCTATTCCCCCATGCCTGGAAGGCTCTCCATCCACTGCTCCTGCTCTGACTACTGACCTCCCTGGCTTCCTTTAAGTCCCAACTAAAATCTCACCTTCTACAGGAAGTCTTCCCCAATTATTAATTCCAATGTCTTTGCTAATTATTTCCTGTTTATCCTGTATATAATTTGCTTTGTATACATTTGTTTGCATGTTGTCTTTCCCATTAGTTTGTAAGTTCTTGGAGGTCAGGGCCTATGTTTTGCCTCTTTTCCATATTCCCAGTACTTAGCACTTATTAGGCACTTAGCAGGTGCCATACTAATAGCTCTCTCTTGGCTTATTCCAAACAGAAGGAAAAGCAGGTTATTTTTTTCATTCCTTTTAAGAGATCTATGCATTAATGATATTTAAGATGAGCTTAATTAAGAGCATGATTCCAGGACACTTGCTTACTAACAGCAACACCACTGAGGAGAGCAAAGCAGAGCTTATAATGCATACTGTTATAATTATAATGGTTGTGTTTATCATTACAAAATTATTTTTTATACATAGGTACAGTATAATCCAACAGTTAGCTAAAAAGCAACATTCTCTTCAGACAACACAATTGCCTCACCACAAAAATGGAAGCTAAGGGAAAGGGCAAGAAATTACTTGAAGACAGTTTCCTTGGTCAGAGAAAGAGGCAATAATGGTGACTGAGTGTGCCCGACTGGTCTAAGGGACATGAACATTTTTTTTGCTAAAGCTATGAGGGGCTGGTAGACCCTAAGACCAGGATTCATTACATGGTTGTAGTTTTAATTAAAAAGAAGGCAAGCAGGTTCCCCTTCGTCTGGTTAAATTAGTGGTGAGATTCATCCCTGGCTTTCTTTTAGTTGGCACCAAGGGAAACCTTTCTCATCTGTGTAAAATGAGGATAATTGGTCTCAATAATCTTCGAAGTCTTTTCAGATCTGAGATTCAAAAGTTCTAACCATATCCATGCATGGGGAGAAAAAACGGCCACCAGGTCTACAAATTCGGTCTTACTCTATTCTCAGGAATTCTATGCAGGGAGATCATGGACATTGAGCTGATGTTCTGGGATAAATAGAAATTGCTGTTGTTCAGTCTTTTCAGTCATTTCTGGCTCTTCATGACCCCATTTGGGGTTTTCTTGGCAAAGATACTGGAGTAGTTTGCCATTTTCTTCTCCAGGTCCTTTTACAGACAGGAAACTGAGGCAAACACGGTTAAATGACTTGCCCAGGGTCACACAGCTAGTAAGTATCTGAGGCCAGATTGGAACTCAGGAAGATGAGTGTTCCTGACTTCACTCCTGGCACTCTATCCACTGTACCAACTAGCTACAGGCGAATACTCTGTTCCCTTGGGCTGGGGTTCCTTGGGGTCCTGCCATAAACAAGACAAGGCACTATGATTATATGGAATTCTAAGGTAAAAATGGATAGTTTTTAAAAAGGGGAACTTCAGAGTTACCTGACTACAAGTTTTTGCTTATTGCTTTTATCTGTTTTGAAAAACAAAAATTTGATATATGGGTTATATCTAGGACAACTTTATTGTGAAGGATAGCTTTATTGTATTGGACATCTTACAAACACTTAGCATGCTTTTGGAAAATATTTTTACAAAAGAACAATGCCTTTACATGAAGCCCATTTACACATTACTTCCTCTCACAAGCTTTATAAACAAACTTGTTGACTAGTTGTTTGGCCTTTCTTTTGCATAGGCTGTCCCTCCCATCTGGAATGCTTTTCTTCTTGACTTTGGCCTAGTTCCTTTATTGCCTCAGCTGACAGCCTTCCTCCTTAGATGAGGCCTTTCCTGATCTCCCCAGTTGTGAATACTTCCCCTTTCAATTCTCTAATTCCTTTGTATTTATTTTATGGGTATTTTGTTTTAAACTTGGTTCAACTCCTTTGTTTTACAGATTTGATTTGAACCTGGTTTTCTGATTCTAGATTTGCACTCCTTCCATTATACCTTCCATTATATTGCTTTTCATGTTTCTGTTCCACCTCACCCCATAGTAAGATTCAGGTTCCTTGTGTGCAGGAACTGTCTGGTATTTATTTGTCTGTGTATCCCCAATGCCTCACATGATGTCTGGCCCATATCGGGGCCTTAATAAATGATTCTTGAATTTTCATGAATACATATTATTATGATGATCAATAATATAAAATGAATACTTATATTAGTATATTACTTTTCATATACATGATCTCATTTGACCATAACACTGACCTTGGGAGGTACAGTAGATAGTATGTTATTTCCCTCATTTTGAAAGCGACCAAACTGAGGCAAGGCGACTTGTCCAAAATCATACACAGAACAACAGGACTAGAACTAGATAGAGTTGGGCTTGAATTCCAGCTCTGTCACTAGGATATACTTTACATCTTGGGGTTTCCTCACATGTAAAGTAAACATGTTGAAATAGATAATCTCTATAAGATTATTTATAATTTTCTATTTCTGGTTAAGGGCAGCTAGTCGGTGAAATGGATAGAATCCTGGACCTGGAGTCATCTTTCCTGGCCTCAGCGACTTTCTAGCCCTGAGACCATGGACAAGTCACTCTAACCCTCTTTGCCTGAGTTTGCTCGTCTGTAAAATGAGCTGGGGAAGTAAATGGCAAATCACTCCAGTATCTTTGCCAAGAAAATCCCAAATGGAATCACAAAGAATTGGACATGATTGAAATGACTAAACAGCAGCAAGAAAATTTCTGTTTAAAGGTACACCTTGACTCTTCGCTCTCTCTCTTATTCCATATGGCCGATCAATTTCTAAATTTTGTCATTTCTACCTCTACAACATTTCTCATATTAGACCCTGCTCTCTACTCACTCAGCCACCACCTTCAGGCCCTTATTACCTTTCACCTAAACTACTGCAACAGCTTCATAATTGGTCTCCTTGCCTCAAGTCTTTCCCTGTTCTGATTTATTCTCTACCCAGATGCCTAAGCGATTTTCCTTAAACAAAGGTTTGAACATTTCATTCTTCTGTTCAGTAAAGTTCAGTGGCTCCCTATTACCTGGAGGATAAAATATAAATTCTGTTTCCTTTTTAAAGCCCTTCACAACCTAGCCTCACCCTACATTTCCTCCCTTGCCACACTCTACAATTCAACCAAATTGGCCTTCTCATGGCTCCTCACATATGGCATCCCTTCTTCCATCTCTGTGCCATTGCATTGGCCATGCCCCCCTTCCTAGAATAATCTACCTCTGCCTCCACTCTAACTCACCTCTACCTCACAGAGTATAGCTCTTTCCTTCAAGATGCAGTTCAAACACTATCTTCCACATAAAACCTTTCCTGATTCTCTCAGTTGCTAGTGCCCATCCCCTTAAATTACTTGTATTGATTCTATATAAATACACACAAGTTTCTTTTGTTAGAAAATAAGCTCCTTCTGAAGAGGGGTTGTTTATTTTTTTGTATTTGTATCCCCAAAGCCTAGTACAGTGTCTAGCACATAGGAGGTACTTCTTAAATGCTTGTGGATTAATTCATGAGTTCCTATAAGTCCTATAAATAGGAATAGCCTGTATATAATGTTGCAGGTTCCAGAGATAAGAAAGGTGAAGCCGGAAGACACTAAATACTTCACACAAGGCCTTACAGGTAATAAGGAGCATTACTAGGATTTGAATCCAGGTCTTCTGACTCAAAATAAAGGACTAAAAACTATGCAACCTCCCCAAGATTTGTATTGCAAGATTAAATTCTAACAACATGAGGTATTCAAAGGAAGATTCTATTAAATATTGTCATAAGGCATACATTTTACCTCAAATGAGGTCAGTGTGGGGATATTTCCATAAACAGCAATATACATCATCTAGGTAGCTGTCAAGGGTTTTGTTTAAAAAATCTGGAAAAGAATTTAAAACTTTCTTGTCACTCTATATTCATCCATCCACTCTCCAGTTCTGCCATTTTTTACTGAAGGATTTTGTCGTTTTCTTTTTTTAAATCATAATGTTTTCTACACTTCTTTGGCTTTAAGTATCAGCAAACTGAGGGCAATGACTGGTTGGTACTGACAACACATATAATGAAATAAAAATAACTTGCTGTCAGATTTTGACACTCACAGAAAGATACTGTCTTAAAAAAAGAGTGAGCTGGTGAGCCTTTTACTAACAGCATGCACGCCACTTTGTCTCCTTAATTACAGCATCCATTGCCTCTCTGTATAATTAGCAATGTGAAAACTTGGCTTGGGGATAATGGGGCAGACATATTGTTTAGATTCCTGAGAACAGAACTGGAATTAAGAGCAGGGGGCAGAAATTAGAAGGAGAAAGATTTTGGCTTTAATGTTACAAAAATATCCTAAAAAATTAAGAGATGTCTGAAACTGTAGTGGGCAGCCTCATGAGGTACTAAGTTCCTTAACAACAAGAGTCATTCAAGCTGATGTTGGATGACCACCAGCTGGGATGCTGTAGACTAGATTCACTTCAGACAAGGATTAGAGATGATCTGTAAGGCCTCTTCTGACACCAAAAATCACTGTATACTATCAATAACACATTATCATATATTTATACCCTACTTTTGTCAATAAAAGGAAGGATGTACAATTAGTTGCTGACTTCTGAATGTAATATAAGTAGGCATTATATATTTTCTCCTGTCCAGGGAATGTTTAACAGATCATGAGGAATCAATTACAGAAGTAATACAGTCATTTTACTAACTTCATGGTTCCATACTAATTCTGCTAATTCCTTTCTTTCCCTTTAGTTTACCAGCAACTCATGTATATGAGAGGTCCTGAATGTTGTTTTGAGTATTCTCAACTGACAAATTTTAAATAATATACTTTACTTTGGTGACAGTTCAAGTTACCAAGCATAAACACCTAAAATGCTTTGGATAAAGATTTTTATAGAAGAATTTTAATTGAGACACACTATTTAAAAAGTAATCTGATTAATATATAAATATTGTATTAAAAAGAATAAAGACTTGATTAGAAATTATTTTCATTTTTCTGTTTAGCAATTCTTAAAAAAAGGAAAATCATTTAATAATGAATTCCCTCACCACACCCCAGAGTTCTTGTGTAAATAGAAGATCAGTAAATAAACTTCTTTCAGATTCAGAGTCCAAACTATAGCTTGTTCTGGAAATCCATAAAGGAATCTAATTTGAAACAGAAAAATGGTATATATGCATAATACAGTAAACTCTTGAGTATCTACACAAATGACAAGAAGCACATTTATATAATTCAAAAGAGCAGATAAGCCAGTGTTCTTTCTTTTTTGTTTTAGAATGCAACAGGGAAGAATTAGAAACCTCATGAATAACAATAATTCTATTCTTAAGGATACAAAAATAACATTTTCTTCTTTGTTTATATGCATTTAATAAATTCAATTGCAATTAAATAGTTTTTGCTTTTCTACAACTAGATGATTTCTAAAGCTCCTTCTCTAAATGTAAGATTTTATATCTTAATTTCCTAAAACCAGTATTTCATAAAAGGAAGAAAGACTCAGCAAGTATTTTCAAAATTAGTGCCCTTAATAAACAAAAATGCTTGTATTAAATAATTAGCATTTAGAAAATGTGGAAATAGAAGCATAATTAGTTAATTAATTAAACTGTTCCTCTTCACTGTGGGCATTTATTGAATTTCAGGTTTTTGCCATCATCTACACACATATGTTTGATTAAATCTTGTTTATCTATACTACTGGGAAGAAGAGGCATGAATAATTAAAATAAGCAAATTATGTAAAAATATATTTCTAAAAAGCAGAATAACTGTACAAAATCTGATCAAGGAAGAATATACTTATGCATATTGAGTATCTCCCTAATAAATATGTAAATAGTCACCATCTTCAGTTTACTGATATTTAAAACGAAAGAAATCATGAAAACATTTGATTGTTTAGTTAGGCAGAATTTCTGCCTTATTCCTACTACTGGGACTTGAATGATGCTGAAGGGATACTGGAAATAAATGTATTCATTCATTCACCCATTCACTAATTCACCCATCCATCCATTCATCTAATCAATAACGATTCAACTTGTTTAGAATCTATACCTCATGGGGGTACTGTGAGTCTCAAATGAGATAATATATAAAGTGCTTTGCTAAATTGAAGGTGTTGTAAAAATGCCAATGATTTTTGCTATTATCTTAACTTTTTGTGTTGATCTTCTCATCTACTTATCACTAACACCATTATTATTTTTTAAATGTAGGCTATTCCTTACTTGAAGATGCCCCTAGAAGGGGAACTAAGACATGGAACACCAATGATTACTTCACAGGGCACTTGCTAAGTTCCATACAAGAGAGTTTGATGAAAGTCCTATAAGAATTAGAGGAAGGGATGACTACTGGTTGAAATAATTTGAGAAGTTTCATAGAGGGTGTCGTATTTGAGCTGAATGTCAAAGAATGGAGAAGGATTTTTTTTGGGGGGGGGGAGGTGTATGCGCAATGGGCAGCATAAGACAGTGAGAAGAACACCACAAGCCCAGAAGCAGAGGTGGGAAAACATAAGGTATGCTCAGGAAACAACAGTTACCCTGTTGTTCTGGAACCTAAGAGGTATACTGTAAGGAACTATAGTTAGAAAAGCATATTGATAATGGAAGGCCTTGAATGTAGCCAATGAGAAACCACTGAGAGTTTCTGAGTGGGAAAGTGGCACGAACAAAGATTAATCAGGCAGTAAATATAGAATAATCTAGAGCAGGCACAGTACACAGGCTTTGGAGAGGTCAATATTCCTAAATATTATTCAAAATCTAATACTTTGAACATAACGCTGTTATACTCATATACTTTACTAAGAATATTATAGTTGGGGGGCGGAGCCAAGATGGCGACAGGAAAGCAGTAACTGGCGTGAGCTCCCCACCAAGTCCCTCCAAAAACCTATGAAAAAATGGCTCTGAACCAATTCTAGAACTGCAGAACCCACAAAGGGGCAGAGGGAAGCAGGGCTCCAGCACAGGTCAGCCTGGATGGTCTCGGGGTAAGGTCTGTCCCGCATGGAACTCCCAGCCCCCAGCTGAGGGGAGCGGAGCTGAGCCGAGAAGAGCCCAGCACGTGAGGCAGCGTGGCGCAGCACGGCACAGCAGACCGCGGACCAACGAGACCTGGAGTGGAGCGGAGGGTGCCCTAGCATGCAGAATTACTGAGCTGTGGCATGTACCAGACCTCACAACCCACAAACAGCAAAAGGTTAGTGGGGAAAGCGGCGGGAGGGGATCGGAGTTTGCGGTTCGACTTCCACCCCGGAGGCAACGGAGGCGGGGCAGCTTTAGAAATTCAGCTG
>CM053627.1:126152025-126190972 GCA_028646595.1 Phalanger gymnotis | reverse complement strand
GGGGGGGGGTGGAAATGGGGAGAAAATCTGTAATTCAAACGCATGTGAAAATCAATGCTGAAAACTAAACATATTAAAAATTAAAAAAAAATTAAAAATTAAAAAAAAAGAATATTATAGTTGAGAAGATTGACTTCTTAGTGATCATGAATCTATGAATAACCAAGATCCTTAAAAATAATGAATTCTTTTTTAGGATTTAATAAGAATCTACCCAAACAAAAGAAATCAGGTATGAACAATAAACTATAGGCTATGTTTTACAATAGTAGATATTCTGGGTTGGGGCCCTTAAAATAAAAGGAACAAATGCAGCACAAGATGGCATAATTTATTTGTGACAATTAGTGGGCTCTGGGACTTCCAGAGAATATGGGAGAAAAGCCACGACAGCTTTCCTTACTACATGTCCTTAACTTTCATTTGCAATTTGTGGTTGGTGTCTGACTATCCAGAAATATAAAACTATAGCTGGCAGCTAAAGACTCTAAAAATTGATGGTGGGGGAGGAGAATAGTAAAAATAAAGGAAGAAGAGAATAGGAAACACCCAGCCTATATTGAAAGGCATGTGTAGTCTTCTTAAAAGAAAGTGTGATGTGTTATTATAATTACTTATTAAGCAAAGAACCATTCAACTGACCAAGAAATGCTGAAATCCTCTAAGTCCCTATCATTCATAAATCCATAACTTAAGAAGGCCAAGAGAATTTCAAATATCCTCAAGTGCACTGTCAACATTTTAAAGATTAATAGGAAACTGAGGGGTCAAGCGAAAGGAGTAACATCTACTGCTAATCTGGTTAGTACCAATGAAATAGAACCCATTGTGAAATTCATCATTCATTGGCTAAGATTGAAGGATCACTGCCATATAAATTAGTTTTTTTTCCCTTAAAAAGGCAATGAACCCCTCCTTATGACTTAATTGGCCTAGGGAACTAAGGTTCAAACTGTGGGCATATCTTTCTTGTCATGTAAAATCCCAATGAATGATAGTTGTCAGTCCTCAAGATTGACATATTTTCTCTTGCTATATTCTATTGTTACATACACCCTTCTGACTGGGAAGGCCAAAAAGTAGAAGGGCAAGGTGAGGTATGTCCAACTGAACCAACGTTGCATCTTCAGAATATCATTTCCATGATCCCGTTGAGTAAACAACTTCTGCTAAATATTATATGGTCTATGAGTGTCTCGCTTTGCTCTGATCCTAAATCTGAATCACTGGGCTGGCTTAACCTAATTAGGCCTAGTATAGAACAAATCACTCAGTCATGATCACACAGCTACAAAGTAGTGGAGTGAAGACTTAAACTCTGATCTCTCGATGCTGAGTACAAGGCTCTTTTCGTTATTTCAAATTGGCTTCTAAGTTTCTCAGTCACATCCTTAAATAGACTAAAGGAACAAAAGTGCTTCATAGTATGTTGCTTTGTCATATCTTCCACGTGGTTGTTTAAGTTTTTAGAGAATTATTTCCTTCGTTTTTCTCAACTGAGTTGTGGGCAGCGATCATGTTTAGGCTCTTATAGCCTCTCTTCCTCACATTGCGCCTAGCATAGTAAATAATAAATATCTGAACTGATATAGACATAAAGAGAGTCACTTGATAACTGCCTCTCAATCTCATACCAATTTAGGTTATGTGCAGTTCATAACGAATGCATATCTGACATTTTAGTTTAATGGGCACACACAAATAAGCCACTCCACAGCCTTCAAAATTATGCCAGGCAGGAAAATGGTTTGTCATATATCCTTACAAAAAATTGTTCTACAATATTTAGAAAACATCCTAAAAATGCTAATTTATTTAGTCAAAATAATTTAATAAAGTTGGTCACAGAAACAGTCTACTGGCTGCTTTTCTTGTAATGGGCAATAGTCTTCAATCTGTCAAGATTACTTGTTACTGATAACATAATAAAGATCCAATTTGTCTCAAAATTAAATTAAACTTTTAACATTTTTTAAAACAAAGTGTGAATAATCAATAATGGGTAATTAATATGCAAACAAACTCTCAGCAGCCTACTAATGCTGACATTAATAAAAATAATACTGCTAAATCTCACAGTAACTCTCCAACTTTGTTAGAATTGAGTATTGAATCCTTTGAGAAAATGCTGAGATTAAACTGTAAAGGCAAAAATATCATTTGTGGTTTCTAATTCAGGCTAATGTTTTAGATCAATATTAATGCTTTGTATCAACTCTTATAGTGGAAAGAGCAAGACCATACTTTGATATAGAGAATTATAACCAGTATTTTTCTCTTAAGAAAATAAAGAATGACTTGTCTCTGGCCAAAAAAGAATGATCCTGTTCCCAGCTGTACCTGAATCCTTCCAACTGTCACAGGTTCATAGAGATGTAGATTTAGAGATACAAGGGAACTTATCACTATATTTGATCTCTTTATTTAACACATTAGGAATCTGAGGTCCACAGAGGTAAAGTTATTTGTCCATGGGTTATATAAGTTGTAAGTGACAGAACCAGGATTCAAAGCTAGGTCTTCTGACTACAAATCTAGTACTCTTTCCTACTAGACCACGTTGCCCCCTTCAACTAGAATTCATTTAATACTGTCAGTATCGTCAAACAGCCAACATTCTTTAGCAACTTGAGCTTGAGTTTCATTAAAAGTCAAGGATTGGACTTCAATTGAGATTCTGTGAATTAAAGGTGGCTCATGGCAATAAGGAATCCTGGTTGGTTGAGTTACTTGATCATTCAAATAATACCAGAATAAAGGTTAAAGGACACAATCATTTTTCTTCCTGTGGTAGAGTCTGTTTCTGGACAGACTCAGAGGCCCCTGAATTGGAGATAAGGAATACAAGGGCAAGAGCCAGCTATTCCAGAAGTCGGTTGTTTCATTCTCAGATAGAATAATGGCGAAATAGTCTATAAGATGTCAATGTTATCAACTGGTGTTTCTTGGTATTCTCTAAATTGGGGCTCTCTGTAGTACAGTATACTTCTGTAGGAGCGGTATCAGAAAAAAAAAATGTACTTATTCTAGTTTGGATAAACTTCCAAAAGAGTGTAGTCAGAAAGTTTGGGTAACTGACATTTATATTCACCTAACAGATGTTTTCTGGACAATGTGTTGCCACTTCACTGTCAAGACTATTCTGCAGTAGGAATACACTGTCCAGGCTCTTTGTTCTGGACACACCCAAAATCCAGCATCAAAGACAAGGTGGATATTTACAAGAAGCTAACTTCACTTGGATTAGTACTTAGGCGAGAAGACTGCAATGTTTGCTGGTAATTTAAAAAGTCAACATGAGAGTTTTTATAGCATCCAGTGACTTTCTATTTATCCTAAAACTTTCTGAGTTTTTACAGGGATTTATATAGTTGCTTTTGTGATGGTTGCAGGGCTCATTGATTTTAACAGTTTCTGAGACCCCTTGTGTAGTTATTTAGACTTGGATTCATTTATTAACTAACTACAAAGCATTGTTAACTCCAGGCTAACAATGCCGTTAAGTTACACACTTATTAAACCTTACTTTTCCGCCCTACCCATTAAAATTTTTAAAATTTATTTTTAAATCTTACTGATATGTTTTGTTTTTCATTACAAATATTTGCAGATTATGCTCACTTTCTGGGAAGTCTCTTGTTAAAAAGTAAAACAGTTAAGTAAACCTAATAATACAGGGACTACATCTGAAAGTACATGTATTTTCATATACTTTTGAGTAGCTTGTTTTTCTTCCCTTAAGAACTGTCTATTCATATACTTAGATCATTTATCAATTAGGAAATTATACCTATTCTTATAAATTTATAAGAAAAAGGGTTGCCCATTCGTTGTTAACATAAGTGATTTGGTTCTTTTGGTAGTGTAAATGTATATCTGGGGAAAAATGAAAAATGAGGGATGATTCAAGGATAGCCTATTTATTTGTTCCACTGCCTATACAACATCAAGACAACACAAGGAAAGTTCCCCATCAAGTTAGGTTATGTGGGTAAGCAGTATAGGTCTCCAATAAACTCACCTCTTTTAATTAGGTGATACTTACCATGCTGCACACATACCATTTCTGGGCTTATGGGCTTTATGTTTAGAGTATTGGGCTTATGTTTAGAGTATTCGCTCTACCTAGGATGTCCTCTTCCCTCTCTTTTGTTTATCTGAACCCAACTCATAGGCATAGCTCAATCCTAACTTAGTCATGATGCCTCCTTTAGTCTAGCTATTAGTAATCTCCCTTTCCTTTGAGCTTCTACCACTTATACAGTTTCATAGCATTTAATGTTCCCGTGTGGTACGTTTTTTCCTCTACTAGACTGAGTGTAAACACTTTGAGATTAGGAATTTCAAATGAGATGAAATGTATATGTTATTAGAGATAAAGCACTTCACAAATTTTAAAGTATTGTAAAATGTTAGCTGTTATTATTATTAATATACTGATGTTGTCAGAATAGATTAGAAATGACCAATTTTCCTTTTAGCTCTAGCTTTATAGGATTCTATGATTATGTATTATACTTCTCCATCTTACAGAGTCTCACACAGTGTTAAGCACATTAATAGGTGATCAATGAATAAATGTTTATTGATAAATATTTAATAGTAATAACAGCTCATTTAGGTAACATCTTCGAGGAATGAATCCTCTGCATGAGTTAACTTTCCTGAATAATGAAATGTATTTCTCAAAATGTTAAAATTTATAGACAAACATCTCACACCATATATCAAGATAAGCTCCAAAAGGGCACATGATTTAGAAATAAAGGGTGACATCATAAGCAAATTAGAGGAGCATGGAAAAAAATTACACGTAAGATCTTTGGATAGGGGAAGAGTTCATAGCTAAACAAATGAAAGAGAGGGTCACATGATGTAAAATGGGTAATTTTATTAACAAAATTTAAAAAGTTTTGCATAAACACATTATAAATATAATTAATGCAGCTACCATTAGAAGAGAAGCTGGAAATTGAGGGAAAAAATCTGTAGCAAGTTCCTCTGATAAAGTTCTCATTTCTAAGATACATAATTTATAATAAAAATACCTCAATTACCAAAAAAAAAGTAAATTATAAATGTTGGAGGAGATGTAGGAAAATAGGTACTTTAATGCGCTATTGGTTGAGCTGGGAACTGACTAAAGTATAAAAACTCATGTTATTTTAGTGAATCTTGAGGGAAATCTTTGTAAAAAGTGTGATGTGTTTTGCTGCCACATTAAATTATGTATACATAAATACAATTTACCATTTTCTTAAGGGCTCAGGATTATCATTACAATTCCTTTATATTTGCTCATTTAACAGTTATGAGGCACTTACTATGTGTAAGGCACTATCATACTCCTGGAGATACAAAACTGAAATCTACCTTTAAGGAGTTTATAATCTAATGAACTTAGAGGGAGGATGAGACATGTATACAAGTAATATATTCTGTCTTATATTATAATTAAGTGCAGAAGAAAGATCCAAAGTACTGTGAGAAGTACGAGGAAGAAAAGAATACTTCCTGCTGAAGGGATCTGGGAAAGCCTCATGGAGCAGATGACACCTTAGGCCTTGAAGGAGGGAAGGGAATTCAACAGGTAGAATTTATTCTATACATGGAAGGGAACATGAGTAAAGGCATTGTAGTGAGAGCAATATTCTAACCTCCCAAGTCCTTGTAGGTTAGAATAGTTTTTCCTTAGAAAGTAGTGAAACCATCCTCAATCACCCGATTGGCTCAGGTCACTAAAGGCTGAGTCTACTGACATCACTTCCTGATCACATGAATATAAAACATCCAGGAGGAGCTCTAGGAATGCTCTGATGCTTGGCTGGTGGACCATGATGATGTTTAGGGTATTTTTCCTACCCAGGATATCCAAGGTCAGAGAGAGAAAACTCCCTCAGCTGAATTAATTTAATGTGTCCTCAATGCATATCCTTGTTGAATTTCTCAAATCTTTTGTTAACTGTAGAATGACCTACAAGTGTCTCATTTCATTCTACTATCAAACTAGTAGGGCACGGACCTGAGTCAGATCCAACCTAGAAGCAGCATGGTAGGATGAGAATAAGGGTGGCTTTCATTAGAACACAGTATAAGAAAAGTAGTGGTTTGTGACAAAGATGTAAATGGAGGTTAGAGACACATTAACGTACGTCTTACAAAAATTTTGCTTACTAAAAAACTAAAAGGGAACTATTGAAGGTTTTTAAGCAAAGGCCTGAGTGTGTACATGCTTGCGCATATGCATTGGAATGATTATGTAGACAGCAATATGAAAGAGATAAGAGGCAGCAGCACCAATTAGGACAAGGAAAGAGTCCTGATGAAAGGTGGCTATCTCAGATTATTGCATTGTACTTCTGAGAGAGCCCCAACCTAGACGACCCATGGAAACACTAGTCAATAACATTGATATCTCATAGACTAGACAGATTTCAGGACTGGACCATCTTGGAGAGGAACAAACTGATTTCTTCTATAGACAGACTAGACCTTACCCATCTACTCTAAGAGGAAGAATGACCATGGTCTTTAACCCCTTTTCAAACAGTATCTGCATTGCCAATTAACAAAACCATCTAAGCTTTCTTAGTACAACCAGTCACCTTTAATCCACAAAGTATGTCAGGTCAATAATTCAGACCAAGGAAGAAAAGAAGGTAGAAAGAAAAGAAGAAGGAAAGAAAGGAAATGAAGAAAAAGAAATATCCAATCTAAGTGCAAACCTTGACTTCGAAGGAGAAATGTCCCTAGGTGTTACTAAAGAGTTAGAGCCATCGGGTCCATGTTGTTAGACAATGTTGGCCATTGAACTTTTCTGAATCTCAATTTCCTCATCTGTAAAATAGAGATGATGATAATAATGATAATGATGATGATGATGATGATGATGATGATGATGATGATGATGATGTGAGGCTTAAATGGGACCATGTAATTTATTGTTATTCCTTTCTGCTGAAGGGAAGCATTTTCTTCCTTGACTGGGGTTATGTTCTAGAATCTAGACGATGGTGCTTGCTGGAAGGGTTACCTCCAAACGAGTAGGTGGCTACTATTCTTATGTGTTAGCTGCTCTTATATCCTAAGGGATCATTTCTTTATTTTTTGCCAATGATAGGAGAAAATACCAGGTACTCTATTATCTCCCAATCTGCTTTATACTAGAGAAAACAAAGTAGCTTATAAGTATTTCAAGTTTAGTTCTGCCTTTAGTAGAGACCTCATTCTTAGCCAGGATTAGTATACCTTCGGCCATCCTACTTATCTTTCTTTTCATTAGGTATAAAAGAAAGAAAATGGTGACATTATTGTCAGAAGTTCTGGACCTGAATTCTAGTTCTAAAATATATTAGCTGTGTAATTTTAGAGAAGTCTCTCTAATCTCCCTGAGCAGCAATTTCTTCAAATATGTAATATGGATAATACTTGCATTCCCAAGAGAGGCATTTGGGATTGAAGAACTATTGGAAACTATAAAATGTTATAAATCAATGTGTCATTATTATTATCATCAGCTAAGTGTGTAAAGTCTCAGCTTTTCTAATAAAGCTGGCTTAATAGAGTTTGATAGGTACAAGATTACTCAATGCATGTTAAATGTGAAATATTCAGAAAGGATTATTTGATAATGAATTAGGCAAATGCCAGGATTTCTTCCCTTTTTCCTCCTTCCTCCCCCACATCACTTTGGAACCCAAATTTTCTTTTGGAAAATTCTAAGGACTGAATGTTAAATTCTCACTAAAACCAGGCTCTGATCAGAAGTGTTCCCCCCCCCCCAGTTTGGTCTTTAAATATTTCTGTGTGGAATAAAAATTCCATATTATTTTGTGTTATAGTGGAAAGAGAGGCATCATAATGCAGCGCAGAAAGAACTGGTCTTGGAGCCAGGAAGACGTTGGTTCAATCAAGTGTTACCTTTAACATCTACAAGCTTAGTGTTCTAGGCAAGTTGCAGAGAAGGGCTGACCTGAATTGGTAGAGGGAGTTCACTTAGGAATTCCCTAGACTAATGTGATCATAGATCTACTACCAATACTGGAAGAATGAAATTGGGCATTGGAAGAACTGGATTCAAATCTTAGCTCTTTTACTTACTGGTTGTGACTTTGGGCAAATCACAATTTTTCTAGACTTTCATTTCTTCATCTGTAAAGTGAAGGGACTGACTGCTAAATTCCTTTCTAGTTCTACATTCTCTGACAGTAGGATGATTAAACAAATTAAGTATTTTCCAGGTGTTCCTAATACTTTTATGCCCTCCATGATTAATGCTGCCACCACCACACACAAAATTCTGCCTCAACACATGGAAACTCTACAGAAGACCGAAATTAGGAGTGAACTACAGTTACCACATGATTCCTTTAATGAGAAAAAACCTATAGTAAATATAAAATGATGCTTTATTTAGAAGTTTTATGAACACATTAATATACAAAAAGTATATCTCTAGTCTTTGTCAGTCTGTCTCATAAAGTTTCCTGAAAATGAAATTTTATTCTACAAAGGTAGCAACATTTAGAAACATGCAGGCAAAAGAGAAAACCTACCAGGTTGTCCTGACCTCTGACATGGAAATATTTTGAGAGAAGGGGAATGACTGAAAAAGCTGAAGACAGAGACCAGCTTTTGCTTGCACTGATTTATCACCACCAAATTCCTTTAGGATAGTCTCAGTGCCTGAAGCTTCCCTAAGGCCACAAGCTGCTGGATCATCTTGTGCAGGCAAGATTTTAATATATATTCTCTCTCTCTCTGTCCCCCTTCCCCCAAATCTCCAGTCTCCCTTCCTCCTGGATTGTTCCCTAGAAAATAACTTTCCACAAAATGGTATCCTTCCTCCCTCCCAAAAAAATCACCCCTGAGGGATCCCTGGAATTCTTTGGTAGTGAAAGTGGTGGTGGAGTCCTTCCAGATCCTGTCTCAATTTTAAACAATATCTTCTCTTTTCAATTAGGGCAGAATTCCAAGGAAGGCTAAGGATCAAAAGATCTAATGCTAACAAGGTTGTTTGATCCCTTAACTGCGTGGACTAAAAGCTTTTTCATTACACATGTTCAAACTCCTTCCAGCCCCAGAGTTTTAAAGAGGCATTGTCTCCTTGTTAATTAATCAAATGAAAGACAAAACATTCAGTGCATTTTAGAAGTTACTTAGATGTTCACTTTGATTTCCAAACTCAGATTGTTATATTCATGTTAAATGTTAAATAAATGAAATTGCAAAGCTAAACTTGTTGATTATTGATATCGATTCTTGAAGTTACCTGGAAGATCACTGTGTGATAATTACTTATTGATTGCTCATTGGAATATTAGTGCCTTGATAACTTGGTGAAGAAAAAAAGCTGACTTAATTTTAATCTTGCTAATATCTCATCTCTGAGTTTTGTTGAATAAAATTATTACATGATGAAAATATCACAGGAGTACAGAATTTCATATAAGGTCAAATCAGTTACCTCTAAGTACAGACAACATCAACTATCTTTACAGAAGTAACAACGTTTGAGGTAACTAGTCTTTTCGTTGGTAGCTAAACATGGATCACCAAAGTTCTGTGGTTATAAAAGAAACCTCTGGTCTTAAGAAAGGTTAATGAGAAATTGGATTTTCTCTGCTTCTTGACAAAATAAATAGGTAACTGAGAATGTAAAAAGATATTAGGAATTTAAACACACACACCCACACCCACACACAGAATCAGGAGATATTAAAGCCTTATAAAACATGGAGAACAAATAGAAACCTAAAGATGACTTGAAAATCTGTGTTAGTTGTAATTCATTTAAATATTTATAAACACCTATAGCATGCCAAGAATTGTACCAGATGCTGATATGACAGAAAGAATCCCTGCCTTCCCAGAACTTACATTCTACTCACACAATAAGCTGCTATAAATTCAAATGAGGTGTCACTAGTAGTATAGTCCATATCAATAGAAGAGGAATTTCTCAAAGCCTTAGAAATTAAGATCCAGGACCAAAGAGTAATTTAGTTTAATGAAGCTGTAAATGTTAACATGTGCTTTCAATCAAGTACGGGTAAGAATTTAGTACTAATTCTGTCATTATGGTCATATATGTATATTTCCTTTCTTTCTCCACATTCAGTTTCACAAGTTTGATTAAAATGACACTGAAAAGCTGTATCTTAACCACTACAGCTAAATGCTTACAAAAATAATGAAACCTTGAACAGAAAGAGAAGGAAATAAGATTTTGAGGCATGTGACTTAGGCAACAAAAAACTAACTGAAAATAGAACTGAAACACTTTTATAAATAGGGAATAATTTGGAAGAAATATTAGACTTAACAAGGAAAATACTGTTGAATGTTTTCAAAGTGCTTATTATGGAAAGTTCTTCTAGAAGATACTCAGCATTTTATTAGAGAACTGAAGTGGTTTAAGTAAAATTCCTTGTACCATTTATTTTTCTAATATGTCATAACATTTAAAAATAAAAAAAAATTCCTCTAGGAGTCCATTATTTTCATTCATTCATCTCATCATTAATATTCTAGTATAACATAAATCATTTAGGTCTATAATAGAGCTAAAATTTTAGAACACAAATAGACTACAAAAACCTAGGAGATAAGAGAGAATAAACTATTTTTCACTAGGTTTTGATATCAAATGGACTAAAATACAGAATTAGAAAAATGAAACAAAAAGTGTGCAACTCATTAGAGCTAGGTGATTCTGTGGATAGAGTGTTGGTCTGGAATCAGGAAGACCTGAGTTGAAATCTGGCCTCAGGCACTTACTACCTGTGTGTCCCTGGGCAAGTTACTTAATCTCTATTTGCTTCAGTTTCCTCATCTATATAATGAGGCTAATTACAGAACCTGCCTCTCAGCATTCTTGCAAGAATCAAATGAAATAACAATTGTAAAGTGCTTAGCACGGTGACTGGCACATAAGTGCTACATAAATTTCAGTGATTGTTATTATTTTTATCATTATAGTGTCAATATTTTAAAATATAAAAAAAGAAAACAGCACATGGACTGGTAGGCTGGTCATGTAATGAATACCACATATAAACTATAAATTTTTTAAATATAAGATTTATACTAAAATTAATTTGAAATATTTAGCTAGTAAACATTTTCCCATGTGCAGTGCTTTAACCATCTGGCCAGACTTGATTTTGTGTGCATTTTAACTAAAATTCTTTTAGTTTTGGGGGACTATGTGTGTCTAGAATTGAAATAAAAAACAAACTTGATTGCCTTTGGGAGGTAAGGCATGATCCCAAGCTGCTTCCTGCTTTGAAAGGGCATTTAAAAAAATCCACTAGAATTTTATACAAGAAGTAGCAAAAAAAATTTTGGAGATGTATTCTTGGAAAAAGAGGTCGGACTGGTCACATGAGCAAAGGATGCCACGCACAGGCATAGTACTATCCTTAGTGCTGCCCTAGTACTTTGGAAGTACACAAGAAGTGTCATAAATGACATCATCAAGTATACGTATGACCATAAGAGGAGGTGAAACTGGTGATATAGTAAGAAGTTAACAGATGGCAAACCTGAATGTTATACTGGTGCCCATAAAATATTAAAGACCTATTGGAAGTCCTCCAGCAAGTTAGGTAGGGCATCTGTGCAGATGTTTATAGAAGGATACAGACACAAATCACCACAGGATCAGAGGACAAGGATAGCTTGTAACCGGCACAAATGGAGGTAGTACTAATGTTGGAGCATTAATTGGTATCACAGATTCATCAAAGCACTGATAGAAAGTTGCGATAATTCTGCTAGATCTTATTTTAGGACTTACACAGTGATTTATATTTATGTGCAATCAGAAACACTTGACTGGAAACACATTAGCCTTTAAAAAAATTCCATTAATATTTACAGATGGTTTTTTAGCCTCATCTTTGAAACAATTAGAGAAAGAGATTCTACTCTCTCCCTAAGATTTTATTGTCTTTATTGTGTAATTTTTTTTAACATTCTTACTCTAGAGAAAGGAACACAGAATGTTAGAACTGAGAGGATCTCCAATCAATCCAACCTATTCATTTTACAAAAAGGCAAAGACAGGTGAAGTGACTTAACCAAAATCATTCTGCCAGTTAGGAACATAACCTAAGTTCCTGATTTCCATTTTTCCCCACTACACATTCCCTGGCCTTAACAGCTTACAGTCTAATTTACACTTAATTGGGTAAAAAATGGAGAGCATTAATGGTTTTTGGACAGGAAAACAACTTTCTTAGAGTTTGGAAGATGAGGTAGATGGTGACACAAGAAGCCTAGAAATAAGCCTATGAAGAAAGATGAAAGAGAATGATATTGTTTAGAATAAAAAGGAAAGGTTCGGCAACATCTAGGTTACTGTATTAATAATACAGCTCTTTCTCCTACTTCTTGATACTGAATGATTTGAAACAATTTCTGTACAAGCAAGAAGATCCCAAGTTTAAATTTATTTTATCTCTAAGCCATTAAGACAGCTTAAGAAAGACTTGAAGAGGTTATATAATAAGGTACAGTGTGAGAAATGCATTTGAAATTTTTAAGAAGCTTGTTCATTCAAAATAAGCAAATGCTGATAGGCACATTGCTAATGTGCAACACAACTCCATATTGTACTTTACAGAAAATATAGCCTTCAATGATGAAGGAAAAAGAATCCAATAAGAGGGGGCATTTTCTGATTAAAAATAAATTTATTTCAAGAACCGTAGTATGAAAATTTCATGTGGTATGAACAAAGATGAATTTATATGTATACATATACACACATGTAATAATTGGCTATTAAGTGCTAAGATCAGTGGTGGGTACTACATAGCCCTTGATGAGGTCTAAATATTTTTAAAAACTAAAATCCAGGAGGCAGCTAGGTGGTACAGTGGATAGAACACTGGCCCTGGAGTCAGGAGGACAGGAGTTAATCCGGCCTCAGACACTTAACTACCTGTGTGATCTTGGGCAAGTCACTTAACCCCAATTGCCTTGCTTTCCACTCTTAGCCCCCCTCCCCGCCCCCCGCCCCAAAAAACAAACAAACTTAAATCCATGGAAACTCTTTATTTTGCTTATTATGTTACAACTGAACATTGTAATAATATATATTGCCAAAACAATACATCATTTTATAGGATAGTTTCCCCTCCTTCAAATCACACCAAGAAAAATTAGGAAAAAAAGATCCTTTTATTTCTAAAGTATTTCAGCAGAATATTTAATGACAGCATTGAAAATTTATCACATTTCCTATGATTTTGATAAGACAATAATACCCAGAATTTATATACTGCTTTCAGGATTGCAAAGCACTTTCTTGTTTGATTCTCACAGCAATCTTTGGATGTAGATTCTATTGCACTATTTCATTTTATAGATGAGGAAACTGAGAGAAGTTAACTGACTTGCCCAGAGTCACACAGCTAGTAAGTGTTAGAGGCAGTATTCAAACTCAATACTTCTTGATTCCAGGTCCAACATTATGCACTGTGCCACCCAGCTGCCTATATGATGCTTAAAGGTAAATTAAACCTCTTCAAAGAATTTTGAAGAATCTAAAAATTAGGCCATATTAAGCAGGTCATGTTCTTGTAGGAGTAATGACTTTGAGAAAGACCTAGTTTAAATCATTCTAGAGCAGTGGCTCATTTTGGGATACATGGATTCCCAAAGGGTCTGAACATAAATTCTAGGGGGTCTCTGAATTTGAATGGAAAAAAATACATCCTTATTTTTACTAACTCCTGAATCTCCTTCAATTATGCAGTTTAAAACAAAATTATTTTCATAAGGAAATGGTCCATAGATTTCATCAGACTGCCAAAGGAGCAGTCTATGATACACAAAAAGGTTAAGAATGTCTAAGAATGAAGAGATATAGTATGAAGTATGGCATGTTGATCATGGCGGGTTTTGAATTTCAGAATGTATCAGTCAAAATGCAACACTAAGACTACAACACTGTAAAAATATTATAGTATAGCATAAAGTTAAAGACATTATTCTCAATAGACTTTATCAGATCACCAAAGAAGTCTATGACAACAAAAAAGGTTAAGAACCTCTGTCCTAGCGACTTGTAAAAAGTTCTATTACCATAAACTTTATTATTAATGACAACTGATTTCTTTCCTAATACACTAACAGTGAAAAATCATCTTGTACAAAGAGAATGAAAGTACTAAGGCACAATAAGAATTAATCCAAGAATAATTAAGCATATAAGTGAATAATTTCCATTATAGGTTGGTATAAGTTAAAGTTGGTAGCTTTGGCTTTTTGATAACTTTTGTCAGCAAAAATTCCCTCCATGATACTCACTTTCTTCTAGAATCACGAGGAAAATAAATACATTTATTTATAGAAGAATTTTGTAATTTAAAAATTAATCCATGATTTAAAGTAATTTGTAATTTTAAAAGGTTACTTCTTAATCATGTACTTTTTAGATGTTATAATTGTAGTTTGTGTTTATAAATTTTATTTGCTGAATCTTTTTTTCAAATATAAATATCAAAATATCAAGTAAATTTGTTAAAAGACAGAAGTGAGATCGACATTTCTTGAAGATGAAGATTTCTGTTTACCCATAGCAACTGCAACATAAGCAATTTATCCACATCAGCTAACGGTACCTTGCCTAAAGGCTTCAAAACATTGACTAGGATCAATGATCTTTCAGGATGACTAAGTACTATTGAGATTGAGTCTATCTGAATGTAGGTTTCTCTTTGAAACAAAAGTATTAATTACCAATGCAACTGTGACATCTCAAACCTCTTCTAATTACTTTGGCCCAATAGTTCCTTTACTTGGTCTAGATCAGGGAACTTAACTTGGAAGTCTGTGAACTTAAAAAAAATAGCTATTTCAGTATAATTGATTTCCTTTGTAATCTTATATATTTTATGCATTTAAAAATAGGATTCTGAGGGTGGGGAACAGAGTGTTCAAAGGGTCTAGGACATAAAAAAAGGTAAGAACTCCTAGTATAGATGGAGATAACCAACTCTGTTGTTTTTAACATTAATGGACACTATTTTCTAGATCTCTTGATCTATTTCATAATAAAACCAATAATCTACAGATGCAAAGCCCTGTATTATATTAACTCATTAACTATAATATCACTACCGAGCCATTTAAAAAGATACTGGCATAGAAAACTGACACAAGGAAGAATTTCTTTGCAAGGATTTAAGTAATAATCATATTATCTCTACAAAAACCAAATTTAAAATCTTCTTGCAGCACAACTAGAAAAATGTATGGATATATCAATATTATTAGTATTTGAGACCAATCTGAAATGAATCAGAATCTACCTTATGTAACTATACAATACCATCACTGTAAACGGTCAGAGGATAAGATAGAAAAGGAGGGTTTTTCCCAGACTGTTAGAGATGAATAGCATTTTGAAATTTGTTTTATAATGTACGTATACATTTCTCGAGGCCTGAGCTCTTAAACATGTGTAGAGGAAGTACTAACAGTACCATGCACAGTGGTAATAATTATTCTTCTCCCCTCAAATTTAAAAACATGAAATTAAATGTCTGGAGTAATAAACAATTTCTGGATGGTTCGGATCTTGTTTTCACTATTCTCCAAAATTCAATTTCTCATTTCAGTACCCATTTTAGGGTTTTCCAATAACTTTAAAATAACCCTTCAGCTGTGCTGTTTCATTATGTACTTTCCTCTGGTGTCCCAGATGCTGACAGTTGCTATTAGGATTCTATTACTGTTTCACTAGTTTGTGGCTGACCGTTTATTATAGAGGGAATACACTGACAAAGACTTTGAGAATTACAGACACGTGCATACACACTGTGCAGAACATATAAATATTATTCACTCCAAAATCTATTATTCCTCAGGGCCAAAGCCAGCTTTATGTGTAGACTGAATAGGTAACTGCCTGTAGAGTATGAGTTCAGGGGTACTAGGAAGGTACTGGTGGGCCTCCTCCCAGTATCTCTTCTGCCATCTGTCATGATGCCTAAAATCCCACCATTATAGATGCATTTCTTTCAGTTCTCAAGAATGCCATTAAAATAAAAATGCACCTAGGTGGATTATACATTAAACCCTTTTAAACTAATCCCAGGGCAAGGAATAGGGGAGAAGCTAGAAGCAGGTAGGATACAGAAAGGGAGCAATGGGAGGGCATTAAAGATAAACTTTACCCACTTCCCAAAAGTCTGCAGTCTTGGAATAGGGGCTTCAAAACTAACGTGCTTTATGGATTTAGGTGGATCTAGGCTGCCCTAAAGTTAATTTATTGACCTGAAGCCTCTGAAAGAACCAGCCTAATGTGTAAGACCTATTAAAATGCTGCATCTACAATTTATGGAAACTATCATAATCAAGAGAGAGTTTGATTTTTGAGTTTTTATATGTTGGGGTTTATGTTTCCCCATATTTTTGTTATGCACTTAGCATAGTACCTGGCACACAAAATCATAGGATCATAGACTTAAGAGCTGGAACGGACCTCGGAGGTCATTAACATCAATGCCTTTATTGTACAATTGAGGAAAATGAGACAGACAGAGGTTAAGTGGCTTGCCTAAAGTCACACAGTTAGAAAAGTATGTGAGGCAGAATTTGAACCTAAGCCTTTCTGACTCCTAGTCCAGTGCCATATCCATTATTCCATGCATCTCTCAAGGCACTTAAGAAATTCTTATTGATTTTTTTGTGTGGTAGGCTACAAGACATTAGATACTAGAATCATAGAAAGACACTTTGTATCCTTTGAAATGTTTTTTTTTTTTGGTTTTTTGGCAGGGCAATTGGGGTTAAGTGACTTGCCCAAGGTCACACAGCTAGTAAGTGTGTCAAGTGTCTGATGCTGCATTTGAACTCAGGTCCTCCTGACTCCAGGGCCAGTGCTCTACTCACTGCGCCACCTAGCTGCCCCTAAAATGGCTTTTTAAAAAAAGTTTACATGCTTTTCTAAACAGCACTTTCATTTAACAAAGAAGTATGGTTAAGTTAAACAAAAGAACATATTGACAAACTCTGACAACACATAATGTGCCATTCTAAACAATATTTCTCCACTGAGGGAACAGAGGTTAAGTGTCATTTTAAGTCCTTTGGAGTCAAAATTGCTCATTGCATTAATTTGAATTCTAATGTGTTTTCGTGTGGTATTCCTTGAAATTATTGTGATCAATGTGTATCTCATTCTCGTTCTGTTTATTTCACTCTGCATCAGTTATACCATCAAACTATGGTCTTGGGACCTCTTTACACTCTTAAAAATTATTGAAGACTACTAAGCTTTTGTCTATGTGGATTATATCTATCAATGTTTACCATATTAGAAATTAAATAAATAGTACATACTAATTAAAATAACAAACCTATTACATGTTAACATGAATCATGTTTTTAATGAAAAATAACTATATTTTCCAAAATAAAAAAATTACTCAGAAGAGTAGATTATATATATTTTTGCAAATGTTTGTATTGGTGCTCAAAAGAAGACACCTGGATTCTCATATCTGCTTCTGTTTTCCATCTGTTGTGATGTCATTTCATCGAAGTATATGAACTATATACACACATGTATGTAATTAGAAAGGGAAAGAAGTATTTTAAGAGAAAAACAACATTTTAGTATTATTACAAAAATAGTTTGGATGTTTTAAACCCATGATAAAGGTCTCAGGGACCTACAAGAGTCTTCAGACCACATGTTGAAAACTAAGTTGAAAAATATGTTCCCAACTTTTTCTAAATTCCTAAAATTCACAATTTCTAATGGCATAAAAATATTTTATTATGCACACACATGAAAATGTGTTCAGTTACTCCAAAATGGATGGGCTTTGTTTCATTTCCACCCCCTTCTTTGCTATAATCTAAAATGCTACTATGAATACTTTGGTATTTATGGAACTTTTTCCCTCTGTCTTTGACATCCTTGAGGTATATACTTAGGAGTAGGATGGATAGGTCAAAGGTGATGGCTAATTTACTTGTAAAGAAACCATTTAGTTACTAGCTCAAGAGTGTAAGACAAAGAGAATTATATAGTAAAGAATGAACAAGAGCTACAAAATCCAATATTCTAAAATTACATTTTGAATTAATCAAATGTAACCATAACTAATTTTATGCTATTTTATGTTCTTTCATCAGGGAAAGCAGAATTTTAAGGAAACAGTCTTAAGTATTTTTATAGTGTACTCAGAATGAATCACACTATTTCTAGAGATGCACTTCACCTACTATTTAACCTCCTTTTATTTTATATCAGGAAAGAGAAAATACATTTCTGCTTTAATTATGGAAAAATGCTAGTTGATAAAGTCATTATAGTAATTGCAATGGTTGTGTTTATTAATTTGTCACAATTAAGTCAATAAGAGCCTTACTAATGTCCTATTACTTGATTAGTTTTGAAAGTGATTATCTTAAGAACTCTACTTAATTGGAAGCCTCTCAATTTACAAGGTACATTAAACTCTCAGTAGCATCTTAAGATTATTCAGCATATGCAGGTCAATTACCAGTAATCACTGTTTTGTACAAATGTTCCATAAAAAAAAAAAAAACTACAGTATGACACTGACAAAGAGGAAAAGGGAGTTTTAATTAATATCGCTAAACTCCAATTGACATTTTCAGGATAAAAGGGCATCTCTAACACTTTTACATATGAAGCTTTCCTGAAACTGGTACTGTTGCTAAAAATTGAGCAAAGAGAAGCCAACAGCTCTCCACCTTACAGATGATGATAATTTGTCATGATTGCTAAAGCACCAAATTGTACTGCCTGTACTCATGCCCAGCTGCACATTAATTTCCAGATTAGTAAATTACAATTAATTCTCTTAGCACTGCTCTGTCACTTTTCTTCTAGTTAATAAAAGAGGCCATAATCAATCACTGTTACTTCCATTTTGCAGAAAATATCTACAATAGACATTATTTCCAAATATGAATCATCACCAGCTGGGTATTCATTCACAAACTGACAAGAATGATGGCTTTTTTGGCATTGGTTGTAATATAAATGAAGTTTATATTACTGTTTCATATCAACTTCCCAATTCTAATGTTCTCTGAGGCAAGGAGACTACATATACAAATTATATTCATAAGGTAATTTAAGAGCTGGGTTAATTATTATTCAGTCACCTATTGTAATAACTTCAAGTACTTTGTCAAGCTTTATTAATAAATTTTTACTGTAAGAAATATTTGAAAAATTTGCTACATATTCATAACTTATCACCTTTTGTGGCAAGTTTTTTCAATGGCAATAAAACTCTAAATAGATAATACCTGGACTTTACTGTGGTAAAAAGACATTACTATAACCAGAGCATTCAATATTATCTTTTAAAATATTTAATATTTAACTTTTCCCCAATTACATGTAAAAAGAATTTTAATGCTTTTTCCCCCCAAAATTTTTATTTCCAAATTCTTTCCCTCCTTTCCTTCACCCCTACCCCCCCACTGAGAAGGCAAGCAATTTGAAATAGGTTATGCATACGTAGTCTTCCAAAATATATTTCCATGTAAGTCATTCTGTGAAAGAAAACACAGACAAAAAACCACCAAGAAAAACAAAGAAAGTAAACAAAAAGTATCTTTGATTTGCATTCAGGCTCTACCAGCTCTTCCTCTGGAGATGCCCAGCATCTTTCATCATAAGTACTAAAGAACTGTCTTGGATCATTGTATTGCTGAGAATAGCTAAGTTATTCATAGTAGATCATCATACAATATTGCTGTTACTGTGTACAATGTTCTTCTAGTTCTGCTCATTTCACTTTGCATCAGTTCATGTACATTTTTCTATGTTTCTCTGTGAGCATCCTGCTCATCACTTCTTAAAGCACAAATAGTAATCCATCACAAACAACTTGTTCAGCCATTCCCCAATTGATGGACATCCCCTCAATTTCCAGTTCTCTACCGCTACTAAAAGAGCTGTCATAAATATTTTTGTACACATAGGTCCTTTTCCTTTTTGATTTTCCTCTTTAGGTTACAGACCTAATAGTGGTATTGCTTGGTCAAAGGGCATGCATGCCTTTACAGCCCTTTGGGCATAAATACAAATTGATCTCTAGAATGGTTGAATCAATATACAACTTCACCAATGCACATTAGTGTTTTAATTTTCCCATATCCCCCTCCAACATTTGTCATTTTCCTTTTCTGTCACATTAGCCAATCTGACAGGTATAAGATAGTAGCTCAGTATTGTTTTAATTAGCATTTCTCTCATCAATCATGATTTAGAGCATTTTTTCATGACTATGGATAGCTTTGGTTACTTTGTCTGAAAACTGCCTGTTCATATTCTTTGACCATTTATCAACTGAGGAATGGCTCTTATTTCTATAAACTTGACTCAGTTTTCTACATGTTGGAGAAATGAAGTCCTTATCAGAGAAACTCACCATTAAAAAAATTATTTTTGGACAGTAATAATTACCAACTATGCATTTCCCTCCATCCTATTTTCCCCCATTTTATCCTACTCTCTCTCCTTTTACCCTGTCTATTCTCAAAAGTGTTTTGCTTCTGACTTTTGCTTCTTCCAAAATACTCTCCCTTCTGTCAAATGCCCCTCTTCCTCTAAACCCCTTCTTTTTCTACTTTCCTGTATGGTAAGAAAAATTTCTACACCCAACTCCCAACTGAGTATGTATATTATTCCCTGTTTGGGACAATTCTGATGACAGTAAGGTTCATGTGCTCCCCTCCCCACTTCCCCCGTTTCCCCCTCCACTGTAAAATCTCTTCTGGGCCTCTTTTATGTCAGCTAATTCATCCCATTCTACATCCCCCTTTCCTCCTCTCCTAGTGCATTCTTTCTGATCCCTTAATTTAATTTTTTTAGATAATCATACCAACATATTCAAATCACACTTCTGCTTTCCATCTATGTATACTGCTTCTAAGTGTCCTAATGAGAAAATTTTTAGGAGTTATAAATATCATTTTCCCATGTACAAATATAAACAGTTTAACCTTATTGAATCCTTTATGATTTCTCTTTCCTGTTTATCTTTTTGTTCTTCTTTTGTATCTTGTGTTTGAAAGTCAAATTTTCTATTCATCTCTGGTCTTTTCATCAGAAATTCTTGAAAGTCTTCTATTTCATTGAATGTCCATTTCCCCCCCTGAAGGATTATACTCAGTTTTCTAGGTAGGTGATTTTTGGTTGTAATCCTAGCTCTTTTGCCCTCCAGGATATCATATTCCAAGTGCTCCAGTCCTTTAATGTGGAAACTACTAAATCGTGCGTTATCCTGCCTTTGGCTCTATGATATGTGAATTGTTTCTTTTTGGCTGCTTGCAGTATTTTCTCCTTCATTTGGAAGTTCTGGAATTTGGCTATAATATTCCTGGAAGTTTTCATTTTGGGATCTCTTTTAGGAGGTGAATGGTAGATTACTTCAATTAATATTTTCCCCTCTGGTTCCAGACTATCAGTGAAGTTTTCCTTGATAATTTCTTGAAAGATTATGTCTAGGCTCTTTTTTTTTGAGTTCTTAAGTTATCTCTATGCATTTATTTTCCAGGCCAGTCTTTTTTCAATGAAATATTTCACATCGTCTCCTATTTTTTTCATTCTTTTGATTTTGTTTGTTTCATGATATCTCATAAAGTTCTTAGCTTCCACTTGCCCAATTCTAACTTTTAAGGAATTGTTTTCTTCACTAAGCTTTTGTATCTCCTTTTCCATTTGGTCAATCTTACTTTTTAAGGAGTTCTTTTCAGTGAATTTTTCTATATCTTTTTCCATTTGGCCAATTCTGCTTTTCAACGTATTCTTCTCTTCATTGGATTTTTATACCTCTTTTATGGTTTGGCCTATTCTGGTTTATAAGGTGCTATTTCCTTCAGTATTTTTTTGTGCCTCCTTTACCAAACTGTTGACTCTTTTTTCTTGCATCACTCTCATTTCTCTTCCTCATCCTTCTACTTCTCTGAATTGATTTTTAAGATCCTTTTTAAACTCTTCTATGGCCTGAGACCAATTCATATTTTTCTTTGAGGCTTTGGATGCATGAATTTTGACTTTGTTGTCTTCTGAGTATGTGTTTAGATCTTCCTTGTCACTGCAGTAACTTTCTATAATTGGAAATTTTTCCTGTTGTTTGCTCATTTTCCAGCCTATTTCCTGACTTTTAACTCTATGCTAATGTGGGGCTCTGCTTCCCAAGTGGAGGGGGCACTGTCCTATGCTTAAGGTTTTTTGTGCAGCTGTTTTCAGAGGTAATTCTGGGGATTTGTTGGCTCTTCCTAGTGGTATAATCTAGGGAGAAGTATGGTTACTACTCTCCTATACCATGCATGCAATAGTTAGTGAGTGACCACACATTCTTTCTTCAACCCTGGAACTATGACCAGGGTCCCTACTCCCCTATGGCAGCAAGCTGTGCTGTGCTAATGTTCCTCCTTGCACTGGGACTAACTGCAACCCAGATGCAAGTATAGGCAATGCAAGAGAATTCTGTTCCTGGAGCCAGCAAAGTAGCCCCTATAAATCTTTTTCTGACTCATTGTCTGATCTTCTTACCATCTTTGGGCTACAAGGTCTGAAAACTGCCACTGCTGCCACTGATTCAATGGCTTCCAAGGCCTGCTCCTGGTTTGCTGGGGCCCAGTGTGCACTCCTCTCTCACCCTGGTGCAACAGACCTTTCCTGCTGACCTTCTAAGTTGTCTTGGGCTGGAAAATTGTTTCACTCTGTCTTTTTATGGGCTCTGTTGCTTTAGAATTTGTTTAGAGTCATTATTTAAAGATATTTGGTGGGGCTTGGGGGAGAGCTCAGGTTAGTCCCCGCCTTTGCTCTATCATCTTGGCCAGTCAGGAAGTTTTGTCTCAATGTCATCTTTTACATTATTTTTGATACCCAACTTCCTGGTTTTAGCACTCAAATCACATTTATTCATTCGGTAGGAGCCACATAATGGGCTCTAATTCCTCTGTAAGAATGGATAAATATTCATATTTCTTAAACGTTTGGAAGAGGGGAAAAAGAGAGGTAGAAATCATGCAAATATTCAATAGGCAAATACTCGTCATGGTCAATTTGTTCTCTGATTTGGCCATCTTTGCGTAAAAATCTTGGTTGATTGGATATTTAAATCAATTGGATGGTCAATATAAGTCCATTCATTCCATGCACCAAAGTATAGTCTGACATGTAATCAGTGATGAAAAGTCGAGTTTGCAAAGTTGATTACTGGCACATTAAAAATCTGTGGAAGCCACGTCTCAGAAAAGACTACTGTCACTGCTGATCCATGAGGCTGCTGAAGTGTATGCTTTGACGTGTTCCAAGCCTGAGCTCTACATACAGAATAAATTGAGTATTGAGTCCAACTGCCAGAATTGATTAGCTATCCAAAGCCATAATAGGATCTAGATTTTTCTTTTTAAAAAAAGTTTGAATTATGTTTTTCTTAAAATTCTGAGAGGAAATCTTCCTTAAGTTCTTGTTCATGGCAGGTTAGAGTACATCATTTTGGAGGGGCCCTTCCAGTCCTCAAATTCTATGATTCTAAGTGAAAATTTCATAAATAGCCTACTGTAAATCTCTATCCCGATTCTCTTTGTGACAAAGAGAAGTCTCTTTGTGACACCTGGACTGTCTGGGGATCAAATTCTGGATCCAATTCAATAACTAGCAAAGAACTCCTACTTAATAAGTTCAAATGATTTTTAAGGGACTCACATAGACCTCTGAGATAACCAAATAAAAAATGGAATTAGCTAAATTTCTAGAAAGAGATTGCTCGTTATTTACATGTTATTATTGCAACTTAAGACAAAGTACACTACACTATTTCAAGAGCGGATAGAACAAAAGCTCTCAACATACCTTCCTCAGTTGTGAATTGCAAACTAAGAGATTTAATTAAGTCTGTTGCCCACTTTCCTAAAATGGGGGAGGGGTGCTATTATTAAGAGGAAGCTTGGCAATTATGGCTAGTGAGCATCTTCTAGTCCTGTTTGGATAGATATGGTTTCTTCCACTATCACTGTGGCTTAGACTGCACTGACATGTAGCTGGGTAGAATATTCCAGGTTCCTTTAGCCTCCCCAAGTTCCAAACTTTCCATAACATGTGAGTGATTGCAAAGCTTCTTCTGTTTGCATTTGCTTTTTCATTAGCCTTCAAGAAAGGAGGCTGTAAAGTGAAGTTTTAGTGCATGCCAGTCTGCCATTCTTATTGGCCTACTTACAACAATCAAATCCCTTTAGCATACTCTAGTTACTACGCCTGACACTGACTGTGATCTGAAGCTTCTTGAGGGGATTAAATTATCTCAAATGATGCCTCATTTCCCTCCTATTACTCTACCGGGAGTGATAACCACCACCTTTCTTTGTTTCTTCCTTTGCTATGCTTTCAGGTATGTGACCAGGTCATCAGTTCCTAACAATGAAATCATTGTGACTGAAACCCTAGTGAGTGTTCCATTTTAAAAGCTCTCCAGTATAAGAGTTACACTGAAGTGTTCATTAAAAATGCACCTGTTTCCCTCTGCATTGAAATGGGTTTCAATTAGTTTCCATTCTTACAGGATGAAAATGAAAGTTAGAGAAAATAAAACACCCAAGAGGTCATAAAATCTTAGAGGGTAATTAATGGTTGAAATTACTTGCTTTCAAAAGTAGTAGCAGATTATTTAGTTAAAATTAAGTGGAAATTTTGGGTAATTATTTGGATATCAATAACATTAGAGAGAGGCTTGACAAAAGTGATCTAGGATTAGGCATACTAGGATAAACAGAACTACAACTGACATAGATGTGTGGAGTTGTCTCCTTTTCTGTGCAGTGAGGAGTAGTAGAATTGAATAAGCATTGGTAGGCTCAGTCAATTTCTAATAGAATTAAGGATTATCACATTCCTATCCTTTACATGAAAGTATTTTTTTTTCTATGATTAAAGACTTTCCCTATGCATCGTCAATGCATAGGGAAATATTTTCACAGGCAGCCTAGAAGAAGAAAGCTTTCTAACATCTAAATCTCAAAGCAGAATGCACATCTTTGGGATACAGAGGCACTGATAGAGAACCATATAGAGGTTATGGCACATGGTAGGTTCCCTAGGAGATTAGGGTCATGGTATATCCATTTAAACAGTTTCTAGGGAATACTGACTTACTCCAGTTTCAAGAATAGACATGCCAAAGTCCTACTTTTGAAAAAGATTAAGACTTTATTGTCTTTCTTTAGACTGAAACCCCATAGGCTGAATAGTCCTAATCTTTCTAACGGTAATAATATATCCTTGAAAATTAAACTTTAAGAAGCTCCGTGAAGTGGATTTAAATAAATGTTAATAATGATGCCAGAATTCTGAGCTTAGAACCCATATATTATTATGAATAACTGTTGTTCATCCTTCATTTCTGAAGAGGATCAATGACATCACAAGGTGCTATATTGGCTTGAGAGTGAATCGGATTTAAGTGAGACAGAGTTGCACAAAGTTGTTGGTCTCATTTTCTCTTTTGGAGTCACTGAAGTCCAGCGGCAAGGCAAAAGTCAGGATGACTGATGATGGCCCAGGATGCAGTGGATAACTATGGGGTCTTCAATGTCTAAGTCCTAAGGGCTCCACAGCACCTGCCTTCATGGCTGTAGGATTGTTTTTATATACCTATTCACCTGGAGGAAGTCTTCATATCCTTGGGGTAGACATTCCACTAACTCACCAGTGGGTTTGGGGCCTGTCAGTTACTCTCAACCAGGTTTTGCTTGTCTGCTGAGGTGGTTTAGTGGGGTGTGGCCACTGTGCAGGCTACAGATTCTGGGAGCCACCAGTGTGAGTATACAAAAGGTGGATGAGCAGCCCTGAAAAGGGCTGTCACATGAATAATTATTGCAACAATAAAGGTGGATAGAAAGTTGGCATCAGAACCAAGAAGACTTGAGTTCAAGTCTTGCCATATGCTGGTGATATGATTCTGGAAAAAATCACTTTACCGTTTAGTACTCTAGGCGACTCTCTAAATGCTTAGGTAGAGGGAGTTTCTTAATCCAGGTAGCTCCCAATAACAATGTAATCCCAATTCCATTAGAAAGGCAGTCTCTTTCCTGCCCCCTCCCCCACCAACAATAAAACCAATAACAACAGTTCACATTTACATAGTGCATTGCAGTTTGAGAAGTGGTTGCCTCACAACACTCCCTACAGTAGAAGTACCAGTTCAATTTAATTCAATTCAAAGCTCCTTTGAATAAACTCTCATTCATTTTACAGATGAACAGACCCAAGCCCAGGTGATCTAGGACCCAAATACAAGTCTAGTTGCAGCAATGGAGAAAAATGGTCAATGTCTTTTCTATATTGCAAAACTATTTCCTTGGTTTAAGTTGTAGATAACAGCACTAACATATAGTGTAAATTTAGGTGTTTTAAAAATGATTTAGGTTGGACTGTTCAAGGGTAGATACGCCATTCATCTTCGTTGTGCCTCAGTTTCCTCATATAAGTGATCATTCAACAGCATTAGATCAGTGAGAAATCCAAGAAACTTTCTTAAAATCTCTTTAACTAAACTATTCCCCTAGGAAAAATCTTCCCCTTGAAGAAAAATACTAGCTATAGAACATCTCCACTTAAATCCCCATTTCATTTAAAGTAAAGCCCTTTGCACTTTAATTACAATCAGAACCATAATGTCCTGAGCAGAAGTATATTTAATGACAGTTTAAACTTGGTTGGATGATTAGAGTAGCCAGTAAATAAAGTTACTTTTAAAAGTAGGAGATTAAAACCCAGCTGAAGGAGTTGTGCATAATTCATCAGCCTTGCAGACTAGCCAGTGTTTGAAATGGAAATGAGTCATTTACTAGTACATTCCGTGAGCGGGACCAATAGGCAGCAAATATCAGAAAACTATTCAGCAAACTTAATAGAGCCACCAGGCATCTGTCAGTTCGGAATAATCCATAAAGAGAAACAAAGGATAGAGAGTTGTATTGAGAAACCCAACCTATTTATCAAGAAAAGACAGAGTAATAATTAGGAGAGCCCAAACACTACCTTGTATGATACACATGAATAATGGGAAGGTTAACTATAGTATTTTAAATTGAGGACTCATTTTGGGAAAATCAAAGCCTAATAAGTCTACTCTATCTAGGCTTGAATTATATCAGGACATAGGGAAATGATGAAATACTTAATTCACAATTCAGGAAGGTAATTTTTCTTCTCTAGGAAGGGGGAAAAAGCCATATTGGGCTTCTCACCGATAGCAATAACAAGATCAGACCTCAAATTTTGGCATTTTCATGTTAACAAAGAAAATGTGTGAATCTATTAGCAAGTCACTGACTTTTTTTTAACTAAAAAGAGATTTTTATATTTCTTATTCATCTTTACTCTGTAAAACTTATGAGCAATGAATATCATTCTAGCCAATATAGTGCCTACCTGCCCACTATGCTGCAGGTTATATAATCAAGTCTCTTGTGAATAGTAAGCTATTGATAATACCAGGCCTAGAGATAATAACTTATTATAGATACAGATATAAAGCTAATTCTAGAATATTTTTTTCAAAAACAGATTTGGAGACAAAATCCTATGGCCTATGGTACCACTTAGGCTCCTTATATTTCATTCAATTGAACTCAATAACGTTCATGAAGTGGAAGCCCCATGTATAGAAAGCCAACAGAGACTCACAATTCTAGTGGGGAAAAACAACAGGTACACAGAGTAGTATGATGTGAGGAGAGAACACTACTGAAGGGATGGAGGGTAGGAATTAGGGAAGGCTGCATGGAGGAACTGGCATTAAAACTGAGCCTAGAGGGAAGATAAGGTACTTGAGAGAGAAGATAAGGGAATGCCTTTGAGGAACAGATGAAGTCGATGAAGAAAGAGGAAATGTTGACTGGGGGAGCAGTTTGGTTGGAACAGAAAACTCTTTATTTTTTAGTTTAAAAATTTACTTGACATTTTATTTTTATGTCACCTTAATTTCTATTTCCCTCCTCTCCTAACACCATACAAATCATCCCTTGGAACAAAGACTTTGTAAAAAAGAAAGAAAATCAGCAGTTCATCAAAATCAACCCATATATCAACAGGTTATGATAATAAATATGATATTTCACACCCATAACATTCCTTCCATCTCCCTCTAAATGGAGGTAGATATAATTTTCAGCTCTTTTCCTAGAACAAATTTGCTGATTGTTTCTCTCCCAATTATATCACAGGCTTCACTTTCAAATCAATTCAACAAGCATTTATTAAGTATTTGTTACGTATAAGAAATGGGCAGCTTGGTGGCACAGTGGATAGAGTGCTGGCTGTTTAGTCAGGAATACCTGAGTTCAAATGTGACCTCAGAGATTTACTACCTGTCTGTCCCTGGGCAAGATATTTAACCCTGTTTGCCTCAGTTTCCTCATCTGTAAAAATGAGCTGGAGAAGTAAATGGCAAACCACTCCAGTATCTTTGCCACGAAAATCTCAAGTGGGGGTCATGAAAAACCAGACATGACTGAAACAACTAAACAACAACAGTGATCTATAAAAAACTGTCTTACAGTAAGTAGGGGTCTGGCCTAAAAAGGAAAAAACCAAGCAAACAAACCATTCACTGAACCCAAGGAACTTACAAACTACTTATGGGATACAAACACACACACACAAATATAAAATATATATATGGAGCAATTTTTTTGGAGGGGAGGGGAGAACACCGACAACTGGGAGCAGAAAAGGGAGAATCAAGAAAGATCTTATGTAGAAGAAGGTGGTGGCTAGGCTAAGTTGAACCTTGAAAGGAGCTACATCTATAAGTGGAAATAAATAGAAAGTACATTTCAGGCATAGAGGACAGCTTGCCAAAATACGAGGTGGCGGGAGATAGAATGTTCTGTAGGCCAGGTAGGAGAGATTACAAAGTGCAGGAGAAGGAAGTAATGTGAAACAAATGTGGAAAGATATCCTGGAGCTGGGCACTGAGGGTTCTAGAGGCAGTAGGAAACCACTGAAGATTCTTGGACAGGGGAATGACAATGTCAGACTCATGCTTTATATAGATATGTGGAAGATGAACTAGAGAGGGTAGTGACCAAAAGCAGACCAAGCAATTCAGATGCCACTGCAATGGTTCAGCCAAGAGACAATAAAGTTTTGAACTAGGGTAATTAATCTGTCATTGGAGAAAGAGATGGGTGCAAGACATTTTAGAGTGATGAACTTGATAAGACCTGGCAATGATTAGGGGATAGTGAAGAATGAAGGATGTCTCAGGTTGCACACCTGATTGATTAGAAGGATGGTAGTGCCCTCAATAGAAATGAGGAAGTTGGAAGGATAGGAGAGCTTTGGAGAAAAGATAAAGAATTCCATTTTAGACATATTGAATTTGAGATGCCTATGGTATTTCCAGGTGGAGGTGTCTAGCAGATTAGTGACGCAGGAATGGAATACAGATCTAGAAGTCACCTAAATACAGATAACTGAATCCATGGAGGCTTTTTCTAGGAATGTACCTGTGAAAAGGGATAAATGCTATGGAACAATAGCTCTGGGGGATGCTATTATCTTAATTGCTAATTTGATACAGCACGTATTATATTGCTATTTATTTTACATCTTGGTTGATGGGCAATGTGGTACAATAGAACAATGGCATAGAAATGAGAATGGAGTTTTTAGTTCTGATTATGACATTAACTAGCCATATGGCCATGAAGAAAACACTGTCTCTCTGGGCCTCAGTTTGCTCATCTGTAAAATGAAGCAAGTTGGACTGTTGCTTATACCTGTATAAGCAAAGGTTGAAAAGTGTTTCCCTTACAACAACCCGGTGAGATTGCAAATTTTTACCTTCCCAATTATAAGTTCCTTAAAGGCAGGGTATATGTCTTATATCATATTCATTTGACCAATATTAATGAAATACCTACTTTACAAGTCACTGTACTAGGGATCTGGGCTAATATAAAGAAAAATATGACTCGGTCATTATAGTAATCAGGGCTGGTCAATTCACATGATTTAGGCTGACAGACTTAGAGAGCTGGAAGGGCACTTTGAAGTTATCCTGTCTAACCTACTCATTTTATAGGTGAGAAAACTGAAGCCAAGGGAAATTAAATGAATAACCTAACATCACACAGGTAGTTAGTGGCAGAGGAGAGATTCAAGTTCAGGGCCCTGACTTTGAATCCATCACTTGTTTTCTCTGCACCAGGCTCCTTCCTTTCTTCTACTGCAGGGCCATAGCCCTATCTCAGATCCTTATCATCTCTTTCCTGGATAATTACAATAGCATCCTAACTGGTCTCTCTGCCTCCATTATCTCCAATCCATTCTTCACACAGCTGCCAAAATAATCTTCCTAAGGCATAAGCCTGTACATTTCCCAGATTAAAATCCTTCAGGGGCTCACCATTTCCTTTAGGACAAAATACAATCTCCTGAGCTTTGGCTTTTAAGGCAGTCCAGTCTTGCTTTAACCTATGCTCAGGCTTATTTTACATTACTCCCCTTTACAAAATTCGAAAATGTTCCACTCTTCCTTGCCTAGTCCCTTCTGTTTTCTCCCTTAAAAACTTTCCCTGGTGATTGTGGTGGCATTAAAAAAAAAAAACAACGTGGCTGAAACCCTATCTCTGACACTAGCTGTGTAACTTTGAACAAGTCAATTAACCTCTATGAATTTAGGATTTCTCATATGCAAAATGAGTTTTTCCTCATACATAAAATACCACGGACCTCACAGGAGTGTTGTAAGAAAAGCACTTTATGAGCCTTGAAGTGTCCAATGTAAAATAAAAGGGGTTGGATAAGATGACCTCTGAGGTCCTTTCCAGTTCTAAAACTATATTTCTATTATTAGCAGTACACACTGCATGCCAAGCATCCTAGACCCCCTAGATTATGAAATTACAATCATCTTTATGGATTTCACTGTTAAGAATAGGCATATAGAATTGTCACAAACATCCTATATTGACACTATTATTCCTGTTCCAGTATCAGGAATCTAGTATTTGGCAAAACCATTGCCTTCCTTGGGAAGTTAAATAGATTTATGGCTTTCACCATTCGTTTTCCCATCTTAATTTTTTTTTGCAAAAAGAGCATCTATTATTTATCACATTCTTTAAGAAGATAAATGAGTTTCATGGCCAGAAGTAGAGTACTCTAGATGTGAGTATCTTAATGGCTGAGGGGAAAAGAGTTTTGCTACATGTACCTTACAATTAAATTCACCATTGATTGCTATGTGATTTAGACATCATTGTTATTTAAGTAGCGTAGAAAAAAAGATGGAAAATTCATTAAAATTAATAAGAGTTGCCACCTGAGCTCTCCCAAATTCTCCTCCAAACAACTCTAAATAACACCTCAAATCAAAGTCTAGAGCAACAGAAGAAACAAAAGGTAAAGCAACAAAATAATTTTCTAGCCCAAGACAACTTAGATTGGCAGCAAAGGTCTGTCTCACTGGAGGAAGTGGGGAGGAAACAGTTAGGTCTGGAAAGCCCTGGCAAGCTACTAGCGGGTCTTGGGGGCAGGAACATCAGCTTTGGGAGTTCTCAGCCTGCAGATGGTGGGGGTGTGTGTGTCAGAAAACTGGTCAGACAGAGGTTCCAGAGGACCCTTTTCTGGCACTGGGTGTAGGATCCTGTTGTACTGCCCATATACAGTTCTGGGTCACAGTCCCAGGGTGAAGAGGAATGCCAGCATGCTAGCGCTTGTGATCACAGCAATTGGGGACCCTGGTCACAGTTCCAAGGTGGAGAAGACTGCTTGTCATTGCTCACAGGGTAGTAAGGGCCCTGATTCCAGGTCCAAGGCAGAAAGGAGAACTAATATTTAGGACTTGTAGGAGACTAGGAACCCAAGTCACAGTATCAGGTCATAAGGAACAGAAACACTTATAGATGCAGGGAGGCAGGGACTCTGGTCAAAGTTTCAGGGTGAGGAAGAGAACTTGTGCTTGCTTACAGACTAGAGCACGGGCCAGGGGAATAATGACCAGATCTCTCCTTAGATCATACAACCTTGGAAGAACTGAGCACTTGCAGACCGCTCAGAATTAGCTCTGAAAACACAGCACATCATCAAATATTGAAAATAATTTTTATTGCATTATCATCTGAAAAGGGTAGATTTAATATTTCTGCTTACCACCTGCATCCACCTGAATTAACTGGCAATACCCTTCTCCTTTAAGGATTAATAAACTAATGAAAGGGAGGAGGTTCCTTTGTTTAACTAGGAGGGAGAGCAATGATTACATTGTTGTTTGTTTGTATTTGTGAGGTTTCTATGCTCTAATATGTGGTCATTTTTGTGCCATATGTAACATAATCTTTTCTACTCCAATTCAGTTTTCTCCAGAGTTCTATCATATCTAACTTTTCTAAAGCTCTATTCATTTCCTTAAGTTCTTTCTTATTTATTTTATGGTTAGATTCTTTCCATTTTATCTGGATCCATTCTCTCCAAAGTAAGTACACACAAGAACAAACTAAAATATCTGGCAGGAACATGTTTATAGCTAGGTATGACTTATAATCAAATGTGGTCAACAGGATGTCTTGGGACTGTTTCATACAGAGAAAAGTTTGGAAACATGGAAATTAATATCGTATGTTGCTATGAAAAAGCAAGAGATCTGAAGAGGGCATACTATAGCCTCCATTTTTTTTTAAATGAGGGGGTTTGTTTGAAGGGGCCAATAGACAATAGAGCAAGCCTCTTTCACTCTTACATAGTGTAACCTCTGAGCACAGTTCCAAACAGATTTCCAGAATGACTACACCAATTCAGTAATTCAAGCTGCAATAACAGTGCAATAGTGTTCTTGTTTTTCTGTGGCTTCTCCAACAAGCTGTAACTGGTTTTTCCCTTTCCATCTTTGCCAGTCTGATGGGTATGAGGCGGAACCTCAAAACTGCTTTAATTTTAATTTCTCTATTAGTGATTTGGAGTGTTTTTTTCATGTACAATATAATCTTTGAAGCTCAATTTAATATCATAGAGTTCACAGATTTAAAAGTGAAAGGGCCATCTAGTTAAACTTTTTCATTTTACAGATGAGGAATCTGAGGCCCAGTGAGATTAAGTGACTTGACCTAAGGGCATACAGGTGGTAAATAATAAAGATGGAACTGCCATTCCAAAGGCAGTGCTCCTTCCATTGTACCACGAAGTCTCTCAGGAACCCTTCCTGGAGATGAAGATGGGCTACAGATAAGCTGTTCAAGCTGGCACAGCAGACATCTTAGGACTTCCCCTCTCAAGAGAAGAACAAGTCCTGATATATCATGTTATGAAATTCTTGATACAGCAGCACCTCAGTTAAAGGTGATTTAACTTCTTGAACCACTAAGCCAGTATTATAGGTAGGCTACAGTATATTGTATCTTTCAAGCTGTCAGATAGATGTAATAGTAGATTAAAACAATGGATATGTGAAAATGGACTATCTGAAGGAATCTGAGTGATAATCAATATCCTTATGTCTGAAGAAAACCAGATGCTTGCATGAAATATTTAGGAAGAAAAATATGTTCTGAAGAAATCTGTGTTAAAATTTAATGTGCATCAAAATAGCCTATTTAAAATTTTTTGATTTGGTGCTTATAAATGGACAATGCTGACAAATTTATTCAGGTACATTTTTATGTGTACATGTACATACATATATATTCTATTATTATAAAAGCAAGACCATAGGTATGACAGTACACATTGCTTTCATACTGGGATAGAGTTAACTGGGAAAGCTGAGAGAAAATGGCTAATCAAAGGAATGCTCAAACAACAAGAGATCAAGTTACTCCCAACAGGAACAATGGAAAGGAGGGTCCCTTAGGTCTTTAGCTCAGGCCTCCTTGGAGTTTGCTTATAGACTAATTAACCAACACTCCCCACCTTTTTCATGGGCAAAATTACTCTAATTCTAGAGTGAGGGGACAGAGCAACCAGAAAAGCTCTATCAACTCAAGAATCTATTCAGTCTTGGAGGTTTTTACGGGCTCGTGAACTAATCCTTTCTCCTAGGTTCAGCTGCACATTGGATGGTCTCAAGGGAACCCTCTACCATATATGCTGCTCCAAGATTGGCGCCCATCTACCGGCAAGAACATTTTCATTGTGTTAAAGATTCTAGCATTCAGCTTAAATCCATGACGAAATGTTCTAGGTCCCCTGAGAAGTCCTTAATAGATACAGAACCCTTTCTGTTGAGCAAATTAATGACAATGATATTTCTTTGTAAATATAAATTGTGCCTCTGACCTAATGTTCGCAGGGCACATACTTAAAATTGCTTTTTTCATAGTGCTTGAAAAACAATGACTTCTATTTCCTGATCTTAATTGTGACCAATGACAAATATTTGTGAGATGGCTAAGCAGAATAGCAAAGCTAATCAGCCTGTACAAGGTTGGAGTATAAACCTTCAAACTATATCCAAATCAATCAATCAGCCCCAGACTCAAATACTAACTCATGTTCCTACATAAATTAAAAATTTTACCTCTTCAAATTCAGCAATGCCCAAGGTATTCCAGAGGGAGTATGAAATGCAGGAAGTAATTTTTCTCCAAGTTCCACTGCTTTCCTTCGAAATACCTGAAAAGTTAAAACAGTTCAATGAAGTCCAAGTAAAATGATAAAATGTACCATGCTACTGGGTCTTATTTAAAACTTAAAAAAGAAAAAGGAAATAGAAATGCATTTAGGTATTTTTTGTGGTCCTCCACAAAACCTCCTAATGACATTTGCTTCATTGAGGTATGGCAAAGATTCTGGTTTCTTGTTGGCTGTTTTCCTAGATCCTAAGTCCTGCCACCCTAGAACAGTGAATGTCTGTATGTCTGTCATTCAAAGAACACCCTAAACACCTTAGCTAAATTTGAAGAGGCTCATTATGCAAGGGCTGTCCACCAATTTTTTTTTATCCACAGCCACTCATGAAGTGTCTTCTCTAGAGCACAGAAATTGTGAACTGCATGACAGACAGAACACCACAAGGTATGAAATCCCAGACCCTAGAAGTCTTATAGAATGGATATATCCAGAAATCAGTTCCATTCTCATTTTCCCCTTTACTTATGAAAGGGAGAGGACTGAAGCCTAGAGGATAACCAAAGAGAAGCAGTAAGGACTCAGGAAGTTTTTGAAGGATTCATCAATGCCCCTAGCAAGGCAATTTTCCATGTCTTTCCCCTTAAGCGGGGGCTATGGGTTTCTGTCGTCTAACCATATTCTATTCTTTCCTTTTTCAGTCAATTCTGTAGTCACTTCCCCTGAAGAAAGCTGGCAATGTGGCTTGTAGATTAAAGAACACGGCACACTAATAATTCCAGATGTTTCCAGAATCGCACTCCTGTGAAATCTAGCTCATATTCTCTAAATGGGAATCAAAAGGAAGATGGAGACTCTCTGATCGAGTCCTACCTTTATGTAAAGTAATAATGAAACACATTAGCAGCTGTCTGAGCACTTTTTGTAGTGTCGAAGAAATAAAAATAAAGCAAATATACATCAATTAAGGAATGGATAGATGAATTTTAGTACATGAATACTATAGAATATACTGCTTTATGAAATGATGAATAAGATTACAGAGAAACAGAAGGAAAACTTAAAAGGACTGATACAAAGAGAAATAAGAAGGATCAGGAAAACAATACTCATTACAACTACTACAATATAAATGGAAAGAATAACAACAGCAAAACTGAACATTGTTATTATAAAGATCAAACCTAGCCTCAAAGAAAGGATGTGAAATGACCAAGCCTTTTTTCTTTACAAAGGTGGGGGCTGTGAGTATGGAACACTGCATAGACTGTCAAGTTCAGTTATGTGTTAGGTTTGTGAAACTGCTTCGTCCCATCCTCCCTCCCCAGTCCCCCAGCTCTCTTTTATTTTTTGTTATAAGGGATGGCTACCTATCTGGGAAAGGAAGAGTGGAGAGTAATATTTGGAAATGAAGATCATATGCAAACAGAGTATGTTAATAAAATTTAAAAGCAAAAATTAGACATTACAGCTGCCTGACTGGTCTTGAATTAGAACTTAAATCTCCTTCAACCTAGAAAACTTCCTGAATGTTCTAGTGGTGACTTGCTGACTATACTAGCTGGCAAATATACAGAGGGATGGATGGTAAAGAGGAAGGCTAGCTTGCACATTGGGAGGTGTAGGCTCTATTGCCAACTCTGTTGCTCACTGGCTGGGTAACTTTGGCTAAGTCACTTCACCTCTCTTGGCCTTCATTTCCTCTGCTGCAAAGTGAGAATGCTGAAGTAGAATTTAGGGATGGGGAACCTGTGGCCCTGAGACCACGTATGGCCTTCCAGTTCCTTGGGTGATGCTTTTTGACTGAGTCTGACTTTAACAGAACAAATCTTTTTATTAAGGGGATTTGTTCTGTGAAGTTTGGATTCAAGACTGACTAGAATACAATGGGTCAGAATTCACCTAGATTGCATCCCCAGTTGGGTAGGGTCAAAACAAAATTGAGGAGAATGTTAAAATCCAATCTCATTAACAGCTCTGTTCTTCAGAGGCTGATTTGACCTAGTAGAGAATAAGGAAATAAATAGGAAGGAGAACAAAGCCTGGATCTCCCCAATATTAATAACTGGTTATATAATAATCATCTTTTATGTGTATACCTGGATCCAAAACTGTTCTCTTTCACCTTCAACATTTCATGAGTCTCCAGTTCTAGAGGAGAGAAGTATCTGGAAAAATCTATTGCCCCCTTACCTCCCAGGGGTCAAGGTCAAGAAATTTGTCCAATAATAATTAGTTTACTTATTTTTTGCTTCTCTAGCCCTTGCTCAAATTAAAGTTCAAATACAATTTTTAAAACCAGCTGAAATATGAGCACAAATATACATAAATTCAGATTTACACACAACTTCTAAAAGGTACCTCTCTCCATTTTCCTTCATCTTTGAAAGTCATCTCCCTAGGAATCTATAACACTATATCACCTGCTCCATCTATTTCTTCTTTGTGCCCTTTATAGGCTTCCCCTTTTTGTTACCACTCTCTAACAAGGGGCATTTGCCAAATCATTGGCTCGTAGGATAAATCCATGAGACTAAGTACTCAACTGTCTATTCTTTTCTTTCTACTTACCCTCTCACCCTTAGAGAGGTGATCCATTTCATTTCACATCTTCAACTAACACCTCCTATGTACCCCTGTTGACTTCTACTTTCATTCAAACAAACATCTATTAAATGCCTACTATGTGTACAGTGTTACAGTGGTTACTAGGGATACAAAGACAAAATAAACATAGGTTCTGTCCTCAAAAAGCTAATAATATAACCGAGCCTATAATCAAAGAAGTTCAAATTTCCACCAGGCTTTTTTGAACAACTACACTTGGCTACTGACTGCTGTCATGATTTTTTACCACCATAACATCTCTGCTTTCTCTTCCCTGATACTGCCACCACCCTGTTCTGGGCACTCATCAGCTCATGACTGTAATATTGGAATAGCTTACTGATTGTTCTCTCAGTCACAAGTCTCTCCCTATTCTAATTCATCCTCTACTCAGCTGCCAAAGTGATCTGATCAGGTTTGACCAGTTCATTCCCCTACTCAATAAACTCCAGTGATTGCTTATTACTTCTAGTATCAAATATAAAACCCTCTATTTGACATTCAAAGCCCTTCATAGCCTACCTCCCTCCTACCTTTCCAGTCTTCTTTTACTTGACAACCCATTGTGTATTCTGTGATCCAATGACACTGGCCTCATTGGTATTCCTTGAACAAGATACTCCATTTCCTGATCCTGGACATTTTTACTGGCTATCCTCCATGCCTGGGATGCTCTCCCTCTTCATCTGTCTTCTGGTTTCCTTCAAGTCCCAGGTAAGATATTCCCCCTCCCCCTTACAGGAAGCCCTTTCCTATCCCCTTTAATTTTATTTCCATACCTCTGTTGATGATTTCCAATTTATTTTGCACATACCTGTTGTAACTGTGGTAATACATTATTTCCTTTGAAATTCCATTGTCACAACTTCCACTCAAATATCCCAAACCCACAACTAACTCCACCTGGTCTTTCTATTATTATTTGCTTTTACTTCTACTAGGCTGAAATGCCTTAGCTACTCCCTGACCTATTCAAATACTAACAGGTCTGGAGCAACAAAAAAGATAAACTTATTACTGCTTCAAGATAGCAATATTGTCCCTTTTTCAGCAGAGTGAACAGAGATGATTTCCCACAGGGAACAACCTAAATTCTCTAAGAGATTAATATTTTTCAACCTAAGATGGAAAATACTTAATATACTTCCAAATTATTCTACTATAATTAGTGCTATGAAGGTAATCGGGGAGAAGAGAAATGTACCATAAATGTGTATAAAGAATAATACAGCCAGAATTAACACATATGATTGTAACAACAATGCTGCTTGCAGCTGCTGCTGAGGTTTAAGACCCAATAAGAACACCAACAAGAGCTGCCAGCATAGGTTCTTTGATCTGCTTTCCTAAGGAAAGCAACTTTAAGGGTTAACAATCTCACTTTAATTAAACACACATATATCATTCACTTAGTTGGGGGGGGGGAGATCAGCCCCCTGAACTTCAGGGCAAATACAGATTGAAATTACAAACAGAGACAATATAAACAGAGCTAATAAAATTCAACAGACAGGCTTTATCTGATCAAGACATCACATACACAGTTACCAAAAAGAGAAGCACCAACATCTGAGTTTTCTTCAAAGTGAGGGGGGAGGGGAAGGGGAGGACTCTTAACAAGGGTTACCCAGAGTCTCCACATCAACACTCTTCCAGTGAGTGAGAGCCACAAACAAAATGCTAACCTCTTGTAGTAGGAAGGCCGAATTTATGATCTCAAATATAATCATGTATATGTTTGAATGGTCC
>CM053627.1:126114131-126151525 GCA_028646595.1 Phalanger gymnotis | reverse complement strand
TGGTACATGCCACAGCTCAGTAATTCAGCATGCTAGGGCACTCTCCGCTCCACTCCTGGTCTCGTAGGTCTGTGGTCTGCCGCACCGTGCCTCGCACGCTGGGCTCTGCTTGGCTCAGCTCCACTCCCCTCAGGTGGGAGCTGGGAGCTGGGAGTTCTGTGCGGGACAGACCTTACCCCGAGACCATCCAGGCTGTCCTGGGCTGCAGCCCTGCTTCCCTCTGCCACTTTGTGGGTTCTGCAGTTCTAGAATTGGTTCAGAGCCATTTTTTTATAGGTTTTTGGAGGGACTTGGTGGGGAGCTCACGCCAGTTACTGCTTTCTAGTCGCCATCTTGGCTCCGCCCCCCCATAAAATGTCATTTTTATAAAAGCTCATGAAGATAAGCAACTGAGACTTTGAGAGTTTTAGAGGAAGTCAGTCAGTTATTGTTTCTCTTTTGTTTTCAAAGAGGACCAACGACCTCACAGGGTGGTATCTTGACCTCAGTGTGAACTGGATTTAAGAGAGGCAGAGTTGCACAAAATTATCAGCCTAGATCTCTCTTCCAGATTCATCAAAGTCCAATGGAAAGACAAAAGTCAAGATGACAGGTGATGGCCTGGGATGCAGTGGACGAACTTGGTGTCTTTGACGTCTGACCAAGCAACAGAGTGTCTGCTTCAGAAGGCCATTGGAACAAATTATTCTTATATGCCATTCCACCAAGGGTAAACAAACCCCTTAAGTCACCGACAAGTTTGAGGCCCATCAGTTACCTCCAACCTGGTTTAGCCTCTCTGCTGAGATGTTTTTACCAGGGTAGCTGCTGTGCATGCTATAGCTTCTTAAAGGCAGAGAAGAAAGATGAGGGCTAGATAGACACTAAAGGTAGATGAACAGCCCCAAAAAGGGCTTAGAAAGCTCTCACACCAGAGGTGCTACTCATCCTTCAATATCTCATTTACCAGAGTAAATTTAGTGACTCCAGTCAGTAAACATTTGCTACTGTGCTAAGAGCTATAAATACAAAGAAAGGCAAAAGACAGTTTCTGCTCTAAAGGAACTCACAGTCAGATGAAGGAGAAAGAATGCAAATAACTAGTTACAAAAAAGTTATATAGTAATAATAATAATAGCTTGCATTTATAGAGCACCTTAAGGATTATATTGGGCTTATTTTTTTTTCATTTTAAACTCACAGAAAACCAGGTAGGTAGGTGCTATTATTATCTCCATTTTACAGATGAGGAAACTGAGGCAAAGAGAGGTTAAGTGACTTATGGGGAGGGTAGGGGGAGCGAGTGTCACAGTTAACAATCCAATGAGCTACCTAGTTGCCTTTCTTTATACAAAAGAAAAATCAGTGATAATCAACAGAGGAAAAAGATACTAGAATTAAGGAGAATCAGGAAAGGCATTCAGTAGAACATGGATTGGCTGGGACTTGATATAACACAGGAAAGCTAGGAGACAGAAATAAGGAACTGAGTATGGGTGAAGCCCTCATACGGTTTTCTATACAACCTAGGGAAATGGTACACATACAATAACAACATGGTAGGGAAAATGAACAGAACCAAGAACATGGAAAGTTTTAGAACACGGTTGATTTTGTTTTGTCAAAGATTAGGGGATAGTACCAATCCTAAAGTGCAGGTAACATGAACAAAAGGTATTTAAAACCAGCCCTCCCCCGCCTCAAAAAATAAAATCAAAGTTTAATTGCCATTGTAAAGTTCAGACTCTTCTACAAAATCAAAATGTGCTTATTCTTGCAGTGGTGAGTCTGCAAATACTTTTTCTCAGATTCCATCGAGTGTAAAGCACTGTGCTAAGTGTTAATAGCATCCTACTAGCCCCTTTTTCTTAATATCTTAGATATTAATGTTAGATCTTAAATCTAATAAGTTCTTAAAAGCCCTATCTAAATTTTACATTCTTTGTTCTACAAATAATGTTAGCTTCTCTTAAAAGTAATTAATAACAAAAATTCAGAAAAATCAATCACATATAGATATTTAAAAACCTAGAATACACTTCCCAGAAAATATTCTAAGCATTATTCTGCACCAATGTACTTTAGGTTGTCTTACTGAAGGTTTGTTTTGAATATAACATTTTGGAATGGAGAAATCCTCTTACTATTAACAGTATGAAGCTTTTTAAACTGCTTTTGATAATCCAAAGTCCATAGAGCTTGATTTGAGACTGCTGAGTGGATTTTAGCCCCATCTGTTTTCTTAAGCTGTGCCCCCTCATTTGCATATTTGCTGGGAATAATATTGACTTCCACCTAACATTTAATAGATATAGTGGTAAATAAACAAGTTTTTAAAGGGGAGATCTATAGACAGACCATAATGAAGGAAATTCAATTATCACTAAGTAAGGTAATTTTCTTCATGAGACAGATGTTGAAAAGAAAATTTTTTTTAAAGGTGACTTTGAAGATTTTTACAGGCTAGTAAACTACTCGTTTAAATACGATGACTCAAGAGACACCTTAACTCACCTGCTGGTCACTCAGGGATCCAACAAAATTTAGCAAGCTAAATTCACACACTACTGGTACTTAGAAGGAGCTGACTGAAAAATGAGAACCGGGGGGAAAAAAGCAGTTGACAGGGAAATGATATGGGAATTTAATAGTTCCGAGCTTGAAACTCAAGGTATTTGTATACACAAGAATGTTTAAGTACAGGCATACCCTGCCTAATCCTGTTAATTAGTTCTCAACAAAGAACAGTTAGTTCTTAAGAAACAAGGATAGAAATGGGAGGGCGAGCCGATTGAGTTGAGGTTTTAAGGGTTTAGATGCTAGCTCAGATGATCATTCCCCATCTAATTTGTTATCTTGGTTAAACTGCTGGAGGATTACACGACAGAACAATATTATATAGAGTAAACCTCAATAAAAATCTTGACACATAACTGTAATATTTCTCAATAAACTGAAGAGAAAAAGGACAAAATGGATAACTTATATTAACACTAACTCAGTGTGCTTTTTTTTTTTTTTACAAAAATGTTGCTATTCTTTCTACTAGCTATACCCACTTTGAGAGGAGAGCATGCACTCCTGGGATTACATTTTAAAGTGGACTGCCACAACACAAAATCATGGTTGGGAAAAGAGATTAATTAATAGGATGCTGGAACAAGAAGGAACCTCTGAGATCATCTGGTCCACTCCCATCATTTAACCAAATGAAAAAGCTAAGAATGAGGGAAGTGACTCGTTCAAGATTACAAAGTCAGTGGCAGAACCAGTACTTTAGTTCCTATTGCCTTAACTTCCAAGTTAGTGATCTAGCAAAGACATTATCCTTATCTGCTTGAACAGGGAAGGGACCACCAAAGGAATAGGTAAAGGTCGTGGGAAGTAAAGACATGCCTTTACTGGTAGGCAGTGACAGAGCTGGTGGTGCAGCAAAAAGTGGTGTCTCAGACTGCCTGTGATACAGTTACACCAAGTCTTACCATCTGAAATGGCTCTTTAGAGACCACAGGGATAGGGTAACAGCACAATAAACACAGGGGAACATGTCATATTAATGCCATATCTTATTTGCTTAGCTCTATGGAGATGGATATGGACCACAAGCATTTCCCTCCCTGTGGGAACTAGAACATGAAACAATTCAAATCAGCATAGGCTGGAAAAAGGGCTTTCTAGTCTAAAACTTGAGCAGTATCCCCTGATAGTTCAAATGAGGGTTGGGGGAGGGGAGGGCAAGGAGCAATGATAGGCATTTCTCTCAGAAGCTCAAAGTAGTTTCTCTTGCCGCAAAGATAAACTCAGGGTTATCTGCCTTTGACCCAGCTTTGTTCACATTTTGTTAACTGACATGCTATCTCAACCTGCCTATTTAGCCTTTCTGCTCCTTGATCTGATTCTCTGCTAAAGTCTCTCTCTCCCTCTTCAGGAGATTGGTTGATTCTGAATATTTTGCCCTCTAGTCCCTGATACTGGAAAGCCTTGTTCCATCATCCCACTGGTACAATTGTCATCTGTCCTCTTCTCATATACTCTGGGGTCAGTCAATCTTCAGTAGAGGGCAGTTGGAGCCAATTGGTAGAACAGGGCAGGCATGCATTTAAATAATTAAATAATCCACTGTTCATTTCTGATGTTGCTGCTAGGTTTTATGACATATAGTTAGAACCTCAGCTTTCCTCTTTTTCTACTATAAGTGAGGAAAATAGAAAAAGTATAGGTATCTACATTCCAAGTTTTTATTCAAAGTCTGCAATAACTTATTAAAGTGGTGTCAACATTTAGTAGATTTACGAGCAATTCCTAAGTGCTTTTTGGATTTCTCTAATTATATAAAAGCACACCAATTCTATTGTTATGCCTACAATTCATGTCTGTTAATACAACTATAATATTTTAGCTTCATTTTGACTGATGAAGTATCACATTTTTCTTTATATTCTCTGATTGGAAAATGTTTCAAGAACTGAAAGGATTATCATGAAGAAATTCTGTTACTTTTTTTTTATGCTGGGCTGCGGATGTCTATATTATTTGGCACTCTCATTCAGTACCATTACCCACAAGTTTGACTTAAACTTGAAAGAACTGAATGCAGACCTTAGCAAGGACAATATTCTACTTCAATTGCATAGGACCAAGAACCTTTTACATTGCACCTGACATTAAGATCACTCTGAAATGGAAAGAGACGAAAACTAAAAGGACATCAAGGAACTTAATATTCTAATGGCTTTACTGTCTGTGTTCTCAGAGGAATAAAAAGCACTGTGGTTAACCGATAAGGAAGAAGAAAAAGGAAAGGAGAAAATAAGGAGGAAAGCAAGAAGGACAATTCGACAAGCACAACAATAAATAATAAAGGTAAATAGCAGTGACCAAAATCAGATGTTCATGGGATGAGGTGAAGAGGACCCCTTTTCTCCCATTTGTAAAGGGTTGTTCTCCACAGAAGATGATTTTAACATCCCAATACCTTTACCTAGCTACAGAAGGCAGGCATTTTATCCCACCTGTGCAACAGTCCATAGACCATTAAATATAAAACAGAAGCATAGACAGTATTCATCTCAGCACTGTTTCTATCCAAACCCTGATGAGAACATGATGCTTGTAGTTATAATAATTTTAATACCTCACATTTATATAGCACACCATAGACACAAAATGCTTTCTTATACATTATTTTAGCTTCTGTGCTTCTTGCAACCTAAGAATAGTTTGGGGAAAAGACAGAAAAGTTCTTCTCATTAAGAGAGGGGTGGGAGGGCCAGGGATGTGGACCATTTCTTATGTTCTAAGACTTAGCCACTGTGTTGGCCCACTTTACATAACTGTTTTTCTTTGTTATATGAAGAGTGCATAGTGGTGTATGTAGAGGAATTAGGAAATTATTCTGATGTTAAAAAAAGCCATCAATAAAACATTAAATGAAAAATTCAGGAAAGACCTTACCACTTTAAAAAAAAACTAAACCATGCATTTTCAACCACAATTTGCAGTTATTAATGAATCCAGAAAATAATTTGAGGATATGAGGAGTTCTGGTTTTTTAATAGAAATAACATTGTTTTGCTTCATTCTTTGGGACCTAGCAGTGGAGGATTATGAGTCTGTAAAATTGTTTTTGGGTCACTATATTTGGCATAAGGTGTGAAGAGAAATGCAGATAAAACAAAATGGAGAAAAATGATGGTCACGATACCTGCGGCACTAGCATCAACTCACCCAATAAAGTACTTTAATGCAAAAACGAAGAGATGACTCATGAGGAATCTTTACCAGAGGTTACAGATAAGCAGTTCCCCAATGGAGAGAGAAGCCATCATTCCCACTTGCAGATTAAGGAGTATGCCCCTCTCTACTGGTCCTCACATGAAAAAAATACTAAGGTAGAGATAAGATGATGTGATGAAAGGAACTCTAGACTGGGATTCAAAAGACTTGGGCCTCATTCTTAGACCTGTGCAACTATGGGACCTTGGGCAAGCTACTCAATTGTTTTCAGTTTCCATGTGGTTCCTCCCTCACTTGTTCCCTGAATCCATGTACATAATCCTAACACAGAATCTGTGAGAATACATTGAGATAATACAAGTAAAGGCTCCAAATTAGATTTTATGTGCTTATGTTAGGTTAATTTAGTGTTAACCAAGGTTGAAAATTGCTTAAATTTTATTTTCCTTTCCTATATTAGAAAAGATAGATGTTTAAAGTTCAATGGATGGATGGATATTTAAAGTTCAGTTTAAATGATCAGTCAACTATCATCTCAGACCATGGCTCAGACCATTAAACAACACTGTTTTTTAATCAAAATATTGTGTTTGTTACTCAAATAAATGGATATATGCAATTGAATATTGTGCTGTATTTTCTGTTTTTCAGATCAACTGTAACAACTTGTATGCAACAAGTACATATAAGAAAACTAAATTAGGAAGCCACTATCTAATAACTAGCTGTTACATTAAATTATAGACCAAAATAAAATTCAAAATATTAGTGCAGGCAATCTCAAATCCTAAGTCATGGATATTAGTAACTCAGTGGCCTAAATAAGTCATTAAAAGAAAAATGAACATAGGCATGTGGCATACATCCACTTCAGATCAGGTAACAGTACCCATCTCTCCTGTTAAATCTGGACTTCAATTTTTCTCTTTCCTTTATCCTTGACCTTTTCCCATAAGAAATACAGCTAAAAGAAGAACATAAAAGAATGAGTTAGAAAAAAAAGTGAAGTTGGCAGAACAACTCCTAATGAGTGTTCTTTGGGGATGGGGGAATGTAAAGCATAGTTAGTTCCAGAACAGAAGTAATTCTGGTGGTGGTGACAATAGGTATATATGTGTGTGTGGTATGTGGAATCTGAGGAGTAATAAAAAATAAACACACTGGGGCAGCTAGGTGACGCAGTGAATAGAGCACCGGCCCTGGAGTCAGGAAGACCTGAGTTCAAATCCGGCCTCAGACACTTGACACATGTACTAGCTGTGTGACCTTGGGCAAGTCACTTAACCTCAATTGCCCTGCCAAAAAAACAACAAAAAAAATAAACACACCTCTCTTTTTTTATATCTGATTTATGCAAAGCATATACCCTGAAGCCTAAGAAAGTATTGAAAGTTCTTAGAGAATAATATATACTGCTGGTATTATAAGATCTATTTCCTAAAAATATGTGAATAGGGGTGATACCCAAGGAACAGGAAACAGTAGCTCGGGCCACTGGGATCCTGGCCCAGAATTTGCTAGTCAAGTGTAGTTCATATCTCACTCCTTTACCCTCCCTACTGAAGATAGGAAGGTAAACTTCATTTATCTAAGAGCGCAGAGAAGTTGCTATTCCCAACATGTTTCTGACATGGCCAGACCCATTATCTCCTTATTTGTAGATTTTGATCTCTCTGATCACTGCCCCAACACCACCAAATCAGATCCCAAATAAAATAAAGGAGAGATCTGATTATATTAACATATAAATGAATTTTGGAATTCTAGGCAGGTCCATTAGAATCTTATTACTAGGAACTACTGGGATAAAGTTTTCTTACACGTGATAAAAATTTTCAGTAATTTTCAAACCAAATAGAAATACAGAATCCATGTCTACACAAAGATAAATATAGATCATAAACCCCTGGTTAAGGAGTATGATTTTTTGTCATTTTAAATAATGAGAAATGATAGTGATTTTTATATCAATGAAATAAAGGTGTTTTAAAGTCTACTCCATGTGTTCCTAAATCTCTTTTCAATTATGATTAGTTACACTTGCAAATAATTATGGAACATCAATATGTTGCAGTTTTAGGTCATTAACCATGGAAATTTAATTCCAAATACCACCAGCATTACTGTTTCCAATCATCATCTTTTACCAAACTAAACCTTTTTTAATTAAAATACTAAATACTGAGCACATCATATTCTCTGCATAGAAAAATGACAATAATAAATAGAAAAAGCTTCTTGCTAACCTTGTTAAATAGGGTATTTGTTTAAAGCATTTATTAGGATTACTCTAAGCTCCAAGAAACTGTAGTGACAAACATTAATATAAAATACAATAAGGACATATTTAAAACCATTAACAGGATGTGATCCAAATTATACCCTTCCAAATGATCAATTAGCACACATTTGTCATTTAATATGCCTAAAAAGCTTCAGTAAGATTGTTTCCCCAAAATGACTATGGGAAAAACAAATTAAATGATATCATCCATTTTAAAATTTAGCTTTCATACCTTTTTTTCATGCAGAGAATTTTAAAAGCATTGGAACACGGTAACAAGCAATTTTAAGTATGCAAATCCTATTTTAAAGATTTACAAGACAATCTACCATTTTTAGTTTTGATTTAATATTTTCATAATCTTTTCTTTAACACATGGCACAGACCTGTCAATGCGACAGACTGACAAAATTTGACAAAGCTGACAAATGACAAATCTAGTAATTGCCACAAAAAAAGTTAATAGAAGAGCAATCTAGGGGGATTTCTATAACAGAGATTAAAAAAAAAATTACTGGAGGTTCAGAAGGCTATCTTGAAACCTATTTCCTTGTTGCTTAATTGTACTTTTAAGTACAAATGATTCAACCAAAATGGAAAAAATGAAATTAAAACAGTGGTAGGCAAGTACCAGGTGAGGGTTGGGAGCAGGGAAAAGGAGATGTAGCTGGGAAGGAATCATCTTGGCCTAGAATCTTGCCAACCTCTCTTACCCTCCCTCCTTCAGATAACTGATTTACTTCCTGTTCATATATATTAGATTAATGGGACTAATAAAAATGCCTGTTGCCACCTGCCTTAATATTTTAACTAGATTTATTTGTCCCTTTCTGTCAATAAAGTAAAAGAGGACTCCACAGCACAAAATTTTAATATGGCCAAATGACACATGAATTGGTTTCATAATGCTGATAAAGTTTGCTGGCCATATAAGTATATAAAGTTCATCAGTTATATTATGATGTGTATATATATATATACATATATATTAGTATATATTTCTTTAAAAGAGAAAATGCTAAGCAAATAGGCAAAGACATTTTTTCTTAAACTAAAAGGAGAAAGACAAGAAAAACAACAAAGGTTTATATTTTTACTGTCCATCTCCATAAATTACATTCGGAACTTTGTTTCTCCACGGATGTAGAATCTGTAATTCTATATAGAAACATTCCTAGTTTACGACCCTTACTTTAAGATATCTGAGAGTTCTCAGCCAATCAAACTATAATAATTGGCTGAATGGCCAAGTGCTTTCCTTTCAGTCAACAGTTACTAATTATCTGCATATGTAAATATATAATTATTCCTCCCAATTAGGTTTCCATGTGGAAAAATGGTGCTACAAATACACATACATTCTATCCTAGCAGTCCTCTTAGATCAATTCCTCTCTAAAGCATCTGACAAGTAGTCATCCAGCTGTTCCTTAAATATCAGAAATCACTATCAGATACAGAGGCATCTGGGTGGTCTAGTTGATAGTGTTGGACTTGGAGTCAGGAAACCTGAGTTCAAGTCCTGCCTCAAATACTTTCTAGTTGTGTGACCTTAGGCCAATCATTTAACCTCTCTGTTTCCTCATCTTTAAATATCTCATTGGATGATACTAATAGCATCGACTACCCCATAGGGTTGTTGTGGGAATCAAATGAGATATGTAAGCACTTTGCAAACTGTAAAGTACTACATAAATGCTATTATAATGAATACTAATGACATTAATATGCACAATAATTTATTATCAGCATCTATTCAATTTTTTGACATGTTTAATTGTTGTAAAGATTTTCTTTACATTAAATCAAACTCTGCCTCTCTGTCCTAGTTTTGCCCTCTAGGACTATACAGAATAACTATCTTCTCCATACAACAAACTTCAGATATTTAGGACTAATTATAGTGTCCCCCTTTCCCACTGTCCAGGCTTTACTTTTCTGGGCTAATGAAACAAATATTTCCAATTTTTTTTAAACCATTCTCCATGACATGGTTTTGAGTCTCATTATTTCCCTTCTAGTTAGTATCCCCTCCATTCAGGCTATATAGAGGGGCATACTAGACAGTTCATTGAAGACTACCTGCTAGAAGTACTGTGGCTGCTGTAGAAAGGAAAGCCAGAATCACTGGGAAGCAATTCAAACATTCCTTTTCAAAAGTAATGCCCAAGTCAGAGAAAGTAGGAAGAACTCTTTAAGCAGAAATTTTTCAGTACAAAACAATGTACTAGTTTTATAGGTATGAATTTTTTTTAAAAAATAGCTTCTTAGGAATACATCAACTTAAGCAAAAAGAAAGGAAAGCAAACAAAACACAGTCACAAGGGTCAAGAAATGTTTTAAATGGAAGAGAGAGATTATTATTAGGGAAATACTTTTTTACTCAAACTCTCCCCTAAAATGGACAGGCTGGTGTCCAATTATTATGCTTCTTACTTTGTTGAACTATAGAGACGGTTGCAATTGTTTCAGTTCTGATGCATAATTTTTTCTCTCTCACTGACAACGCTGGAGAAAATGTTTAATTTTCCATCTTATTTGTCATGTGACATGGAACTTAGAATTTTCATAAATAACTAGGCTATTCTCACAATCTTGACAAAAATACTTTATATAAAAACAGTGGAACCCAAGGGACAACTGAGTTCTGAAAGACCTAAGAATCTCAGTTTTTTAAACCAAACCTCATTTTTTAACCAAACAAAAGGGATAGGATCCACCAAGCGTAACTTAATAGGAAAAAAAGTAACAAAAGGAAAAATCATGCCTAAGGAATTCATTAGAGTTCTTTGAGGTAATCAGTGGGCAAGTAGATATCTACATAGATCTTAAAATGCCTCTCTGAGAGGGTTCTACAACAACAGCTGTGGTAAAAATTGAGCTACTATTGAATATGGCAATATAAAGGACAGAGATATTAAGGGATCAGTACTGGAATCCATTTGATTTAGCATTTTTCTAAGTGATCTGGAAAACATACAGACAATCCTAAATTCTTATATACAGTGAAGAGCCAAACCCTTCACTATAAGATTTTGGTTTTTGAAGGGGTAGGATTACATGGTTTACATTATTTGGTCATCATTATAAAAGTAACTCAAAATAAAAAAAATAAGCAATATATTAATTGAAACTGGCATACCCTAAGGAAACATGGTTAAAAGAAAATCCCTTTTTTTCTGGGGACTTTTAATCGAAGGAAAATGGTTTATTAGGATTCTGGTTTTATAGCAACAACAATAATCATTATACTGACAGAACTGAATGAAATAACAATCAACAGAACCTTTCAAAGGCAGGAAAAGGGAGATGTTATTTCAGCTTGCAGTTTAGTAAATGGAGAATTGTACTCACCATAGGTACCATTCTTTACATTCCTTCCAATCAATTCCTTTACTTATCTGAACTGGAGCTTCAGGCCAGAAGGCAGCTCTAAGGCTTAGAGCCCTGCTTCCATAGTTCCTTTGGGCACTAAGAACTACACACTAAGGAATGCTTAGGGAGGACTATATATCGATAAAGAAGGTGCCAGTTAGATGGACCAGGTGATGCAGAGGATAGGACCCTCAGTCTGGAGCCAAGAAGACCTGAGTATAAATGTGGCCTTAGACACTTACTAGCTGCATGATCCTGGGGAAGTCACTTAACCTCTGCCCGCCTTGGGTTTTCTGGACTGTAACATGCAAATCATGCTGTGAGAGCTAAATGAGATTACATCGATAAAAGGCACTCAGCATAGTGCCCTGAACACAGTAGACACTATAGAAATGTTTATTCCTTTCCCTACTATTCTTCTAAATACTTACTAACAATTTATACTATTACCTCTTTCTTCTTAGTAACTACCCTCCTCCCCTGGTTATATTTACCAAACATTTCTAAGAAATGAGAGCACATGATAAGTAATTCCATGCAAATTGGAGCAACTCTACATTTCATACAGAGGAAATGGACTGAGTTACCAAAAAAGATACAAAGTGCAGAAAAATGCAAATCACAATAAATGTAATTTATTCCATTTTACTGCAACTTGAACTGTTTTGTCCTCTTTTTCTTTTCCTCTTTCCATCCTCTATCCCTCCCATATCTATACACACACACACACACACACACACACACACACACAATTCTTTATCTTACCTCTTCTCCACTGAGATAGTAAGCTGAGAGAAGTCCACCAACAAAACGTATATTCACTTCAAAAACTGAAATTTCAGCATTCTATGGGAAAAAATATAAGAGTTTAAACAAAGAAAACTCCACAGCTTTGCTATTTGCTTTGTTCTGGCATGATAGCTATAATTACTTTTTTTATATGGAATAATATAAAAATAACATAAGGATAGTGCTCTGAAGGTGGAAAAAAATCAACTTAAGTGGATCAAAATACACTATTTTTAAAAGTCTCAAATCACATTGTTTCTAATAGTAATCTATTTTATGAAATATATCTGTTGATTGTATTTCTCTGTTAAAGAGATTTAATAGGACCAGCAATTTTACTTTCCATTTTGTACATTTACCTAAATCTGTTGCGTACTTTTTATTTGGAAGAGTCTCAAATTCAGAAGCTTGAGGCTTTGGCTCCAGGATCAGAATTATTCCAATATTCTTTTCATATCTAATTAAGCAACTTTTTCTCTACCATTCTTTAACCATTCAACAGTCTGCTTACATTATTAAGCATGTCTACTAATTCTAATGGAAGTTCAAGCTTTTCATTAAAAGAAAAAACAACTTTAGTTAGCTTTTCTTAACACCTATTAACCTTAACTTATAAGCATAGGTTTTTTTCCTCTATTATTATCTGTCACCTATTCACTTTGCTTATAATGATAGGCAGGTTCATATATAAGAAAGCACACAGGTGGTTGCCAAGTTCATTGAGATTAGCAACATGTTCCCAGAAAAATACAATGGATGTAATTTTTAAATATATTCAACAACTAAGTAATTATAAAAATAAATTTCTAAATTTACACACAGGAGAAAGATCTATCAGGACAGAGTTTAGCAAAAGAATTATGAAATGAGGCTCTCTAGCGGATTTTGTAAATGATGTTTTATCATCTGCAACAAAGACCTCTTAGAATTTTATTAAGAGCATAATATATAAGAACAATTTTTCTCTACGTGCATCACTTGGGTTAAGAACACATTATATGAATAGTGTGTGAAAGCTTTTAATATTATGAAATTCTATATAGAAAAAGAAGCTGAAATGAATTTGTATTTGTTCTTCTAAATACGTGATTTTAATTAACATTTTAAACTATTTTAGTAGAAGATATTTAGCATTCCTGTATATAAGGGCACACCATTGCATAATGATGCTTAGAGAATTGCCCAGAAAATCTGTAGCTCATTTTCATTTTCCCAGTACAAAGCAGCCTAGCACAAAGTAGGCTCTCAATACTGAATTTCTGAATATATACTATAAAAAAATTCTGCACTAAAACTACAAAATTTAAAATTTAGTTTGTCTCTACTTTTAAAAATTCGAAAGCTGGAAATGTTATGCCCTGCCCCACCTCCAGTTTCTCCATCTTGCCCCAGCTCACCCTACTGTTTTTACTCCCATCTCCACGGCCCCCACTGTTTGTGTTCCCTTCTCCACGGAAATAATCCTGCCTCAGCTTGTCCCACTGTTTGTGTCCCCATCTCCACAGAAATCTAATTGTGTTCTTTCCCTTTAAATGCTCTTTCTCTTCCTTTACTCAGGGCTGTTCGATTCGAGTAATTACTCCAAATAGTTGCGTGCTTCAATAAATCCACATCTAAATTTATATCTGGGTCTCCATCACTTTTTTTCAGCACAACAGTGGCAGATGCTGGAATTGAAACTAGGAGCAAGTAACCAGCTCTTTAGAGCAAACTAGGGTCTATTCTAGATAAGAGTTCTAATTCTAGATAAGAACTAAATTTAACAAATTTAAAAAACTAAATACAGCCCTAGAAAAGGAAACTCCAATTCCTGGAAGAATTTTTTTTTTTTTAACTTCTTTCCAAAGCAAGATTCAAGAGGGAGTGTCCTAGTTACTTTGCCTTTCTCCCTTGATCCCACTTGGCAAATGAAAAAGAGAAAGGTTATGGGGATTGATAAAGTCTATGAAAGTCATAAAATATTTTTAGAGAAAAAGGCTCTTGGAATCCAGATTAAGATCTGGATGTAACCTGAGGGATCATGAGTAACTGAGAATAATATTTTAGAATATTCCAGTATGAGAGAAGCAACACAGCAAAGTGGGAAGAGAGTTGAATTTGGTGTCAGAGGACCTGGATTTTGATGTCATATCTATCGCTTACCTACCTCTGAGATCTCTGGCTTCATTTCGTCTCTTTCTACCTTAGTTTCCTTGTTTGGAAAATGAAAAGAATGTATGAGTTGGGCGAGATAACTTCTAAGGTATCTGCTAGTTCTGATCTTATTTATGATCCACCCTCTGCATTTTACAGATGAGAAAACTAAGACCATTAAAATGATTTGCCTAAAGTCATATACCTAGTTAGTGGAATATAATATAGATGTCTCCAGCCTGACATATTCCCTCCACTGGTTTAAGTCAGCAAGTATAATTACAATTTTAGACAGCTGTCTGAGAGGAGAGTGACTTGCCATCGTTGGAAAGATATTATGGGTCAGTGGTAGATCATGAACTCAGGTTTCCCTCATTCCAAGGATTGACCCACAATTCACCATGACACTGTGCCTCTCAAGAACTAATTAATTAATTGAAATTAATGAAGACTTATTAATAAAAACTAAGAAAATATCAAACAAAATCTTAATAAGGATAATGTAAAATTTCTCTGCTGAATGCAACCAAATTAGCAAAAGAATAAAGTTACTTAAAAGAAATTTTATAAACTCGAGTTCTGACTGGGTAGCATACAAAATTCTCCAAAAGGGAAGTGAAATATAATTCTTGGTATCATAATGAAACAAATAGCCTTAGTTTTCAATTGAGAGTTTTCTTCCTTGAATATTAATTTTTTAGAAATAACATATATTTGATATAGTATATTACTAGCATAACAACTCATAACTACAAGATGCTTCTTTAATCACTCCTAGCACAGATTATGAAACAGATCCTGAAAGGTTAAATAACTTACCCAAAGTCACACAGTAAGTCTTAGACTCAGGACTTCTGATTCCAAACTCAGTGATCTTTCTCTTATTTTATGGAATGTTAGTATATATCTAAATGTTTCACGAAAATGCAGTGATTTGTCCCAGTGAAATAAATGCAAGCAATTTGAGACAGTTGTGTTAATTCTTTGAAACAATTGTACAAACCACTATACTTATGTAAACTTATTACCAGAATACTTCAAACTATATGATCTGTTATTTAATCAGTATAGGTTATGGTACAAATCATAACCAGAATATTCAGCAGGAAATCATAACTACTTTCCACTATATGGGAAAGAATACAGGTTTGGAGTCAGGAGACTTGGGTTCTAGTCATGTCACTAGTTGTATGAGCATGGGCTAGTCACTTGACTTTTCTGAGTCTCAGCTTCTTGATCTGTAAAATGCATTTTAAAAAAAACTCATACTATTTCATTCACAAGACTGCTGCAGAAATAATATTTTGAAAGCTTTAAAGTATAATAAAAATATAAGCTATAGTTGTGAATTGCTGGCGTTAAAGTAAATAATCACCAGATGACCATTCTTTTGGCTATGAGCCTGTCTGTAAATTATGCTGAACTAACATATAATTGGCTGGTTGGGAGGCCTGTTTTCAGAGCCTTTTAGTTTGGTAGGACATGCCATAGCTGACACTCCATGTACATAGCCTTTGAATATCCCTCTATGCTCCTATGAGTTAAAATAATCTTTTATTATCCTCACAAATCTAATATAGCAACCAAGACACTTTGTGGGATATACAAAATTACAAACATGGCCATCAGTTGCTTGGAGAATTTACTAAATTGAAAACTTTTTTTTGATAGGCAATAGCATAAACAAGTAATTTTAGGAATGAAATCCTTTTCTCCACACTCTAGCAATTTTATCTAAACATCTATTTTCTGTTCGACCATGTAAATTTTAGTTATTTTTATACAGAAATAACTAAATCACTAAGAGTTGCAATGCCTTTAAATGCCTACAGATCCTCTGTATTTCTCCATGTTGCCATAATAGTGTGCCAGATCAATATCATATTATGTTGAATAATTATTTCAAGGTCCATAAAGAAAGAAGATTTGTATTCATGTTTCTTTACTTCACTAAATCCATGACTTAGTTGATATGAGTACTCATGCCATCGATGGATATATTAATCCACCCACAGCTTTCATATTCTGCATAATTCTTGCTCTGGTTTCTCCTCTAGATAGTCCCCAGAGGACCTAGCCAAGGTACCATAGGCTTATTTCATTCTGGGAAAAGCTGTGTATCTATAGTCTCACTATCTCTTCTAATCATGTGTCTTCATTTCCCCTACACTACTCAAATCATTCAGTCAACATTTATTAAGCACCTACTATGTGCCTGGAACTGTATTAAATTCTGAGGTTACAAAAAGAGGCAAAAGACAATCCCTTCACTCAAGGAACTCACAATCTAATGGGGGAGACAACAAAAAGACAAATATATACAAACAGGGTACATAACAGGCTAATTAGGAAATAATTAAGGAGAAGGAAAAGATTAGAAAGATTTCCTGTAAAAGACAAGCTTTTTGTTAGGACTTAAAGCCAGCGAAGCTAGTAAGTGGAGATGAGGAGGGATAGCATTCCAGGGATGGAGGAGAGTCAGAGAAAATGCCCAGAGCTGAGACATGGGAGTATTTTGTTTGTGGAAAGGCAAGGAGGCTATTGTCAGTAGATTGTAGAGTATGTGGTGGGACAGTAAGTTGTATGAAAACTGGAAAGGTGGGAAGGTCCTACCTAATGAATGACTGAATGCCAAGCAGAGGACTTTATTTTTGATCCTGGAGGTGATAGGGAGCTACTAGAGTTTACTGAGTAAGGGAGCGACATAGTTGGATCTGTGCTTTAGGAGAACCACTTTAGTAGCTTAATGGATTGGGGGATAGATTTGAGGGAGGTACTACCACTTTGCCTAGGACATATTAAATGCCTGTTGATTGGCTGCTTTCAGATTTGTAAAAAAACATAAAACGACCAGTAGCATATTTGTGTTTCTGTCTAAAGGGTGGATTTTTGTGTTAAAGAAAAGCTTGTAATTGTTAAAAAGCACTGGGCAATTTCTCAAATGCAACCTAGCTTGCTTTCTTCTTGCTATAATTTGTTCACCTGCAATTTCTGTTTAGATATATAATTGTACTAACTCAACAGACTGGCCACTAAACTACACATCATAATCTGGACAATGGGTATTTTTAGCCATCTGTTTCCTATATGAATGGACTGCAAGGCCAATCTTTTTTTTAAGTAACCATAGATCTCACTAAAGAGGCCCTATATTGTTCTGGGACTCCAACACAATATTTATTTAATTTTGTATACCTTCTCCTCTTCTATAATTGTACAGATCTGTACTCATCTCTTCATATGTAAGTTCAAGGCTTAAAACTATTTCCTACCTTTTCCCCCCCAACAACGTAAAAGGCTTTCAATAAGATAATCTCACTATTCCAGTTAAATTAAAATTTACTTCAACAAACATTTATTAGTATCCACTATGCAAAAAATTTAGTCATTCAAATATAGCCTTTATACTATAAATAAATGGTGATACCAATTAAAGCTATTGAAGGGGTACAGTGGTTAGAGCACCAGACTTGGAATCAAGAAGAATCCAGTTCAAATCTTGCCTTAGACATTTCCTAGCTGTGTGACCTTGGACAAGATGCTTAACCTCCATCAGTCTCAGTTTCCTTATCTGTAAAGTGGGGTAATAATAGCACTTTCCTCTCAGGGTTGTTGTGAATATCAAAGGAGATAATATTTGCAGAGTGCTTTGAAGACCTTAAGGTGGTATATAAATGCTATTATTATTATTATTTACATCTATAAGGCACACCAACATTATATATTTTGAAGGAAAGGGGTAAAAAGGAGGAAGAATTCAACAAAAATCATACTGGTAATACTCAAACTGTAGCATTTTTTCTTATTATTAACATACAGTTAAGAAGTAGGCATAATGGTAATACAGAGTGCTGGGCCTGGGATCAGGAAGATTTGGGTACAAACTGTATTGTAGAGAATTTAAATTTGGCTACAGATTCTTGGATAGGGATTAGAAGCAAAGGAGAGAGGAGTGGAGATAAGTATAGGGCTGAGCTGGGGACCACAGAACATAGGGAGAATATTTATGTTAATTTACTGATTTTAAGAAACAAACAACTTTGGTAGAAAAGTTTTCTGGATCATTAAAAAACATTTCCAGACTAATCAATGGAGGAATATTGTATCTCTAAACAAATTTATTAAGATGAAATAATCTCTAATTAGTAGAATATATGGAGAAAATATTTTAGAGCAAACATTTTTGGAGTTTCCCCTCAAACTCAACTATAAAATGGTTGTGCCAAACTATTGTGACAAAAAACAAATTACAAGAAATCAGCTGAGTGGAAGTATTTGCTTTTATCCTCTCGTCCTTCCCCCTTTCAGTGAGTATTTACCCCATGTTGCTTAGTAGGGGAAGAGTTTAGGTTGGCACAGTAAATATTGAAATGGCTAATAAAAAAGGTCTTCAGTCTAGAGTGAGTTTAGCTCAAAGTTTATTGAATTAGATGTCAGAATGGGGTTGTGACCTAATCAGTCATTAGTCAACTAGCATTTATGAAGCCCCTCATAATATTTCTTTCCATCTAACACTGGATCTTAGGAGCAGAAGAGAATGTAGTAGGAAAATAGATAAATAGCAAACAATAATAAATAATAAACAATAAATGCAAAGAGATAGCACAGGACAGTGAAAATAACTCAGGATATAACATCAGGATTGGGTTTTAACTTCCTACTTTGTTACTTGCTACTTTGCCTCAGGCAAATCACTTGTCGCTCTGAGCTTCAGTTTCCTTATTTGTAAAATGGGGGAGGGAAGCAGAATGAGATGTTCTAAGATTTCTACCAGCTCTAAGACTTATGCTCCTAGGAATAAATTTTCTAAAATAGCACTGTTCTCACCATCATCATCATCACTATCAACGTCACTACTAGCATTAACAAAGCACCTTAAGGTTTGCAAAGTGCTTCACATCTCATCTATTTTGATCACTCAGATGTTCAAAAACTTTAAACAGCTTTCTACTGCCTACAAAGTAGGGTCTAAACCCAGCCTGATAGATAACTTTTTTCACAATCTGGTTCTCGCCTACTTTTCCAATCTTATGGGATATCTTCAGGGACACCATTCCAATGTTCCTCTCATTGTTCCTTTTCCACATTATTGTTCACAACAGTCAGGAATGTATACACTATTTTCCTCTACCATCTCCCTATCTCCCTTTCGCTGCTAAATGTCTAATCCACATCCATTGCCTCTGCTTTATTACTTTCACATTCTCCTCAACCCACAGCAATTTGTGTTCCTTCCTCATCACTCTGTGGAACTTTGTCTCTCAGAGATCATCTATAATTTCCTTATTACCAAATCCAATGCTGTTTTTGAAGTTCTCGACCTACTTGACTTCCCTGAATCATCTGCTGACCACTGCAAAGAATTACAGAATTCTAGCATTGGAAAGATGTCAACAGCAACCTAGGCCAATTTATATGCAAAAAAAGGAATTTCCACAATACCAGTTAGGTGGTACTTTCAGGCATGTACTAGCTGTGTGACCCCAGGCAAGTCATTTAACTTTGCTTGCCTCAGTTCCTCATCTGTAAAATGAGCTAGAGAAGGAAATGGCAAATCAGTCCAGTATCTTTGCCAAAAAATCCCACAAATGGGGTCATGATGAGTTAGACATTACTGAAATGACTGAACTACAACAACTATACCATGCTGTTGGTTCCTCCAGCCTCTGTTTGAAGACATCCAAGAAGGAAGAACCCATTATCTTCCAAGGCAGACCAATCTACTTTGGAGAGCTCTTTTAGGAAGTTTTTCCTGACATTAAGTCTAAATGAGGTAACTAGGTGGAGCAGTGGAGAGTGCAAGACTCTAAGCAAAGAAGACCTGAATTCATACCCTGCCTCAGATAATGACTGTATGATACTAGCCAAGTTGCTTAACCTCTTTGTGATTTGTTTGCATTATCTATAGTACCCACCTACCTCACAGGAGTGTTGTGAGTTCAATCAAGGTGTATTTTATAAAAAGCAATCCTAGCTATAAATTGTTCTCTTTGAAACTTCATCCTATTGCTTCTGGTTCTTCCTTCAATGGCCAAAAGAGAACAAGTCGAATCTTTCCTTCACATGACAATCATTCACACACTTGAAGACAAGGACCATGTGGCCCCTGAATCTTCTCTTCTGAAGGCTGAACACACCTAGTCCTTTCCACTGGGCATCAGACGTCATGTATATAAGGCCCTTAACCATACTGTCTTTCTCGGGACAGTTCCCAGCTTACCAATCATTCTTAAACTGTGGTTTGCAGAAATGAATGCAATACTGCTGGATTTGTGGTCTAACTAGGACAAAGTACAGAAGAATCATGGCCTTCACACTGCAGCCTGAAAGCAACATTTGGTTCTTTGGTGGCCATATCATACTGCTGACATACTGAACTTGTAGTCCACTAAAATGTCCAGATTGTACTCAGAAAGACTGCTATCTAACTATGCTACAGTCATCATAGCCTTATAAAGTTTATTTTTTGAATGCGATTGTAAAGATTTATACTGATTCTTGACTGAATTTTCTCTTGATAGATAAAGCATGCACTGAAGCACGGTATAGCAGAAAGACAAGTGTCCTTGGAACCAGGAACGCCTGGATTAGAGACCTGCCATACTGGCTGAAAGACTCTGGGCAATTCACTTAATCTCTTTGTGTTCTGGGCAATTCTCTAAGAATGTGATTTGCAAAGAAGGTGCAGTCTGCCATTGACAAAGACAGTGTTCTCCTCAAGGGTTTTCTATACCTACGAAAGCAAAGCTCCAGTCCTTATCCCTATCTGTATCTTTAGATTCAGCCTAATGCTCTGGCCTGTCAAGAACTTTTTGATACTACTTCTATCATTCAATATGTGAGCTCTCTTTCTCATCTCTGAGTTATCTGCAAGTGGATGTGCATGCCACACAGGCCTTTATTTAAATATAAAAATATTAAACAACATTGGACAATTTATAGACTCCTGGTTAAGACTGCTGGGTTAAAAGTCATATAGGGACCCATTCTCTCAATCTATTATCCCAGCAATGATAAAGAAAATTAGATTGAACAATAACCAAGAAATCTAAAAAGAAATATCAGTAAGCACCTTCAACCAACTCAGGACTGCACACAAAAAAAGATAGCGAGAAACTGTGGACATTGAAACAGGGGTGGGAAACCAGAAATACACCAATGGTGAAGCCCAATGTATTGCCTTGAGGAATGGAAGGACAAAAAACATTGCTCTGGCCCAGCATCTTGATTAAGAAAGTCCCCAGGGGCACAGACAACCCAATGCACTTATAAAAGAGGCACTGGGGAGGACAGAAGACCACTCAGAGTTTGCCTAGGAAGTCCTATGGGGGTTGGAAATGTCTACATTCCATGGAAGCCCAGCAAGGACTAAAGCCACAGCAGTCTGACTGGGGAAACCATAGGAGGAAACAAAAGACCATGCTACACCTTGATCAAGGAAGATCAGAGGAAGACAGAAGACTCTTGCAGTACCCTAAGCAGATAGTCAATTGCAGAGTTCTGACTGGGGATGATGTAACCTGCCAACATTCTCAACACATGAACAACAAGAGAAATGGAAGTCAGTGGCATGAACTTAGGAAAGAGAGGTCAGGAAAAACAGAGTCTGATAACCTCATCTAAGACTGTAGGAGGGGGCAGAGCCTGGTCCTAGAACAAAATTCCAAATGAGAAAATGTGTCTGGAGTACGAATAAATAAAAGAAGACATCCAAGACAACAGAAGAAATATTAGTCAACCATTGCCCATGAAGAAGAAAAAAAAAACAGAAGAGAGTAAATCTAACAAATATAAGGAGAGCCTTAGAAGGAAAAAAAAATGGTTTGGCCACAAGGAATACAAGACTACTTATAAGAGTACAAGCAAGAGATAATAAATGAAATAAGATCTCTTGAGCAAAAATTAATAGGAGAATAAAATACTTCAGAACAGAAGGTAAAAAACAACTTTATAGAGGTAAACAGCAGACTTCCTAAAAACTAAACCAGACCAAAAAGAAATAAATAATTTCATGAGACATTGAGAAATATGAGAACAAGATCAAATGACTGAAAAAAAGAAGAAAATTTAGGGTATTCAGTAGCAAAAACAATAGACACAGAAAAAAAGTTTGAGCAGAGACATTTTTAAGAATCATTAGATGTATTAAAAATCATGTCCAACCCCACTTCCCCCATACAGTATTTCAATAAATCATGGATGAAAACTGTCCACATTTATTAGAGTCAGAGAACAATGTGTATATAGAAAGAATTCACTCAAAGAAACTCTAAAATGAAAACTCCTAGAAAAGTCATAACCAAAATACAGAGCTTGCAGGTCAAATAAAAAACATGGGAAGCAGCTAGAAAGAATAAAAACAATAGAAGAAGAGTAGAAACTTTGAAATGAAAACACAGGAGTCATGAGAAACATAGAAAAGTAATGCATTTCACTAACTAAAAAAAGAGGATATCATTCCTTAAGAATCCTAATGACTTCAAGAAAAAAAAAATGAATTAAATAGGAAATTGAGGGATTGAGGGCAGTTTTACTTTTTGAGGAGGTAGTCTTGAGAGGAAAGAAGGGAGAAGGAAAAAGAAAAAGAAAGGAAAAGAGTAGGAAAAAGGAAGAGAAGAAATGAGGAAAAGGGGCAATTACTATTCCTCGTAATTGGACTGTATAAGATTACACAAAAATAGGTGGAAAAGGAGATCTTTGGGTATAACATGTACTTCAGTCACATCTAAGCCAGAAAAAAGAGGGTTGAAAACATACACATAGTCACACCTCCACCCACCTCCACCACCTACCCTCATACATATATGCATAAGGTTTGGTTTATAAAACATTCAACTAAATAGAAAAATAGGCACAGGAAGAGGAGATTTTAAGAAGGATGAGAATAATGACAAGCAAAATAAACTTCATCTTTAGAAGAATGGATCAAAAGGATGGGATTAAAGGAAGCAAAGGAAGCATAAGAACCAGTGATGAGGAATAGGTGAGAGAAAAGGAGTAGGAGAAATAAAGTGGAAGTATATTGCTTTAATTAAAGATCACTAGTATTGATCATAATCCTTTTCTTTCACCACCTTCTCTAATGTAAAGGGAGGGGGAAATATGATGTAGGAAAATAATTAGCAATCAGAAATATAAATGTGAATGGGATGAATTCACCAAGAAAATAGAAAACAGAAGAGGATAACGGAATGAATTAGAAAGCAGGGCCCAACAATAAGCTGCTTACAAAAAAATCACACTTGAAACTTAACAATTCACAAAGAGTTAAATTGAGAGATTGGAGATAAATTTATATTTCAGGAGAACTAATATAAGCCAAGATAAAAATAACAATATCAGACAAGGCAACAGTAAAAGTAAACCTGGTTAAAAGAGAAAAAGAGGGAAATTACATTATACTTAAAGGCTCATGCTGCCAACGAAATGATAAAAATACTTATAATCTCAAATTGGTGTAGCATCTAAATTCATAAATTAAAAGCTAATTAAATTAAATGTAGAAATAGACAGCAACTTGATAATAGTTAGGGACCAAATTGTACAATTAAGGGCTGAATAGAACTTTAGACAAATTAGATATGTTAGTTTTCCAACGATTAATGAATAGAAATAAAAAAGAATATAAATATGTGCAGCTGAGCATAGAATCTTTACAAAAATTGACCACATACTAAGGCAAATCAACATCATACATAAATGCCAAAAATCAGAAATATTAAACACAATAAAAAAGATCAACAAAGGATTTAAAATTATGTGGAGATGAGTTAATTAAATCCTAAAGAATTGATTGATCAAAGAACAAGTCATAGAAACAATATATAATTTTATCAAAGAAAATAACAACATTGAGACAACATACCAAAACTTTTGGAATGCAGCCAAAGTAGTCCTGACAGGAAAATTAATCTCTAAACACCAATATTCACAACAGAGAGAAAGAAGAGATCAATGATTGAGCATGAAACTAAAACAAACTACAAAAGCAACAAATCAAAAACCTCTAACAGAAAAAGAAAAAGTTTGAAATCAAAGAAAATATTAATAAAATTGAATAAAAACCATTGAATTGAGAAATAAAACTAGGAGTTAGTTTTCTAGAAAAAACTTTAAAAAACAGGTAAATGTTGTGAATCCAATTTTAAAAAGAGAAAACCAAATTATCATAAAAATCAGCATTCACAACAAATAAAGGAAAGTATTGGAATCTATTTGCCAACAAAATAGCAAATGAAATGAGTTAGTATTTATAAATCATAAAGTGCCCAGAAAAGTACAAAAAAGAATTTAAATAACTCAATCTCAGAAAAAAAAATGAATCAGTTATGAATGAATTCCCATTTTTTAAAAAAGGATCTGATATGTTTACAAGTGAATTCTACATAACATTCAAAGAACAATTAATTCTAATACTATAGGAATTATTTGCAAAAATAGAAAAAGAAAGGATCCTACCAATCTCCTTTTATGAGACAAATATGGTCTTGATACCTAAACCAGGGAGAGACAAAGAGAGAAAGAAAACCATATACCAATATCCCTAACGAATACCAATGCAGAAATATTGAATAAAACTGGATTTATGCTGACATTGTATGACTGGTTTCACAATAAGAAAACTATAAACATAACGGGCCATATTAGTAACAAAAAGAAAAAAAATCCCAAGATTCTATCAATAGATAAAAAAGCCCTTTTGTCAAAATACAACATCCATTATTGATAAAAAATATTAAAAGCATAGGAATAAAATGAACTTTTTAAAAGAAAATATGATAATAGTATCTCTCTAAAACTAAGATTGAGCATTACATGCACCGGAGAAAGCACAAGTCTTTGCAATAAAAAGGATAAAATAAGATTTTTCATTATCACTATTGCTATTTGATATAGTTCTGGAAAAGTTAACAAAACAAATAAGATAAGAAAAAGAAACTGAGGGAATAAGCATGCTAAAAGAGGAAAGAAAATGATCACATCTTGCAAGTGATCATGGTATTCTTAGAGAACCTTAGGGATTCAACTAAGGAATTAATTAGAATAAACAGATTCAGTAAAATGTACCCACAGAAATCTTTCACCTCAAAGAACAAAAGATCAGAATTTCAAGAACCACAATTTTAAAAAGTGAAAATGAAGTAGACTTAACATTCCCAGATCTCAAATTGTACTGCTGCACTGTGGTTATCAAAACAATTTAGTACTGGTTAAAAAAAGAGAAAAGGTTATCATCAGGACAGATTAAGAACAAGATTTAGAAGTAGATGGATATAGTGGAATAGTATTTGATAAAACCAAAGATGGCCTCCACTGGGGGAAAAATTCACTAGTTGACAAAAACTGCTGGGAAAACTGGGAAGCTGCTTGGTAGAAATTAAGGTTAGACCAACTTTTTACACCATCTGTGTAGCTTAGTGGATATGGCGCTGCACTTGAAGCCAGGAAACCATGAACTTGATTCCTGCATCAGACACTGATGAGTTATGTGACTTTTGCAATCTTCAGGGTTCTGTCCTTCTTCATCTTTTCTTCTTTCCATATATTTTTCCCCTTGGAAATCACATTCATTTCCTTGGCTCCAACTACCATCTCTATGCAAATAACTCCCAAATATTTATCTAGCCTCTTTGAGAGCAGGGACTCATCTAATTTTTTTTTTATTTTCTAGCATCTTGCTCATTGCTCCTTCAAAAACAGGTGCTTAGTAAGCATTTGTTGAATGAACAAACTGATGAATGTTTAGAAAGGCAGCATGGCAGTGCGGGAAAGATTGTAGAGTTTAGAATTTGGAAACAGGTCCTAGTCCCAGCTCTGCACTTTTAGTTACTCTAGGTGGTCTTGGGGAAGTTACTTTATAGTTTCCTAATTAGTAAAATGGGGTTAATAATATATTCTTATCTACATCACAAGGTTATTGTGAAGAATAAATGAAATATATAATGTATGCTTTGTAATTGTAAAGCCTTTACTCTGATAAAATATCAGATATGGGTGAGCTCCTATAATTAAGTAAATCCTATTCATCCTTCAAGACATAAGTCAAATCTCCCTTCCATACTAAACCTTTCCCTCCTGATCATCCCAATCTGAAATAACCTCTCTTTCCTCCTTATAATGGATATGGCAATTAACCCCATATTATTTTGTGATAGCTTTTCTACTGTTATCTTGATTTTTGTCTTTGTCTTTTAATGTCATCTTCTTATGTTAGATCATGTTTTTATCTAGACCAGAGATTCTTAACTTTTTTGTGCCCTTGGACATTTTGTAAAATCCAAGGACATTCAATAATCATTTACATAGTACTTTAAGGGTTATATACTATGCTTTACATGTTATCTCATTTGATCCTCTCAACAATTCTGGTCAGATTAGTACTATTATTATCCCCATTTTATAGATGAAGAAACTGAGAGGTTGAGTGATTTGCTCAGGGTCACACAGCTAGTAAGTAGGCAAGGATATGAACTCACGGTTTCCTGATTCCAAGTCCAGAGTTCTATCTACTATGCCACCTAGCACCCTAGATTACAAAGATAACTGAAAGAAATGATTATTACTCTCTTGTATTTAATAATTACTGAATTAGAACCAAGATTTTTTTCCTTTTCTACTTCCTCATCTAGAAATCAACCAGTGTGGGAAATTTTTCTTAAAGATTTATCCAGGCCAAGATCTAATTAGACAGTAAAAGAAATTCTAAGTTGGGGCTGAGAAGATTCCTGCTCATCGTGTATACTCAGACCTGTCTGGGAAAAATGTTGATTCTCCCTTTTGTCAGAAAAGTGACATGGAAATTGATAAATTTCTGACCAAAATCTGGGTGATCCGAGTCCTAAACCCCAAGATTCTCATTGTAATAATATAGCTCAACATTTCATTATAATATTAATTCTCATTAATTGTTAACCAATCAGAGTTGATTGCCATTCTCAGGAACACCTACTCTTCAAAGGGCATATAAACTGTGAGCCCTCTGCCATGAGGGTTTTTAGTTTAAGAGAGATGGCCAAATGACCATCCTTTTATTAATAAACATGCTGGAATTATTAATAAAATGATTAAATTAGCAAGAAATTATGTCTCTCAAACTTTTTAAATGCCACATAACCAATTATATTGAAATACCATTGTCAAACTATTGAAAACAAAGCCCAACGGCCCCAGATTAAGAACTTCTGATCTGCGTTGTAAAGTTCTTGAGGACAGGGACAGTGTCATATTAATTTTTATTCTTCATGCTGCATAATATGTAGTGTCTTGCATGTAGCAAGAACTCAAAAAATAACTGCTGATTTGTTTTTCTATGAAAAGGATGGATGGAGAAAGCTGAAAGAGGAACTCACAGTTATTGAGGGCATAAACCTTGAAAAGCTATTAAGAACAGAGAGACAGACTGGGAATAGGAACACAGACATGAAAGGGAAGCTAGTTAATCATAATTAACATTAACCACTATACTTAGCCTCAATTGACCATTCTCTAGTGCAGAATTCATTATAGCACAGACCTTGAATATGTCCTCCAGTTTGGGATTTCACTGATGAAAGATGTTGTAAAACCGTCTCGCCTACTCGCAGGTACAAATCATTCCTATGAATTTAAGTACCTATTGAAGTCATTTGAACTATGTATTATTGATAATGCAAACATAGTCTGCTTATTATGTGGAAACAAGACTCCTCTTCTCCAATGACTAATTTCTCAGTTCTTATAATTTCCCCTTCTTTGAACTAGATTGATGACTTGGAAACCTCTCTTGGAATTAATAGGAGGATGTTCAATTGTCAGGACAAATGTTAATTATCAAGAAGAAGTTTTTGTTCCTTCTCTTTCAGAACAAACTTTTGCATTCAAGTTGGACTACACATGCTCTTTCTGTTTTTCATGTAGGGGCTTTCTGTTAACCAGGAGAACTTAGTGAGAAACCATCTCTCCTACTTCCAAGCTGTAGTGTTAATGTGATTAAAGATATTCCCCACCCATTCATAAGGCCTTTACTTAGGCCCAGGCCCATACCCTTTTGCTAATTAGGTCACTAGCAGTGTGAAGTCCTCAGCGCCCTAAGGAGAGGTGCTAAAACCAGAGCCAATTGTATGTGCACTGAATTCTAGCCATCAGATGTGCATAAATTCAGCCAATCAGAGACCTGAGTTCTAGCCAATCAGATACTGGCTAGGGCTGTATATAAGGAGAGCCCAAAGTGTGAGAGCAGCGGAATTGAGGAGACATCAAGAGGGTATTGAAGAACAGATATTGACAGAGCAGACATTGAGAAAGAGCTAGTGTTGAGAGAGACTGCAGAGAAGAGAGTTGCTGAGATCAAAGAGCTGAGAATCTATAGCATCAAGAGACTGGAGAACTGAGAATCCAGAGAATCCAGGAGATTGCAAGGGCTTTGAGAACTTTGAGAGAGGATGCAGGTAAGCAGAGAGTTAGGATTGTGAGTGATTGTTTATGAAAAGGCCCTAGCAAGGGGGAAGGTTACAGGATGATTTAGTTTCTTGCTAGAATATTGTTATAATTTCCTTGTTGCAACATTAAGGTGGGCTTACCGGTTCTGGAATATAATTACTGCTATACTGAATTGCACTTATTGGTCTTGGGATCTGATACTCTGGTGTCTAAATAAATGTTATACTTCCTCTACCTCCTACCTAGAGAGTTTTTCATACTTCGTGATTCTGAACCATACAGGCATGTTCATGGTCATCCTTGAGGTCATGAATCTTGCCTTACTGATACACAGGTACAAATGACTCCTATGATTTTAAGCAACTTTTGAAGTTATTTGAACTTTGTCCTAGTGATAATGCAAAAAAGTCTGGTTATTGTTCTATAATTAAATCTCAATGAGTTTTAGTTATTGGCAATATAAACCAATGAAGGCATCTATTATATGCATTTACATTATATATGAAATACTAAATTTGCCAAAACAGTCCCTCTTGTTAAAATATCCCTTTACAGTAAAAAAGACAAATCCAATTGTATTCTTTCTAATTCAATTTCTGTTTTTATTTCTGCCAAAAATTTTAACATTTGTAAACCAAACAAAAAAGTGTTTGTCTATGCAATAACAAATTTTCATAAAAAAGAAACACATTTTTACCTTGCTTAAGTCAGTTTTTATAAAGAAATCTTATTCTTTTGGATAAAAATTCATTTTTAACATAGTTTATATTTTTGGGAGGGGAGAAGATAGAAATCACACTACAAGAGTATTTAAAGTTTTAAGAACAAATAATATTTTAGTTGTAATAAAAAACCTAGAAAATGCTACTTAACTTTTAACAAACTTTATAAATTAAGGGGGAAATCTAGGATTAACTTATTTGGAAAGTACTTATATACTATAGCAGAAAAAAGAAACAAAACTATTATCTGCCCCACTGAAAAGTTATTCAAAAGGAAACTTCACAATTTTATTACAGACCAAACAAATATGCTTTTGTTAGTTCACTATTTCTCAAACATATATGGAGAGCTAGCTATACCAGTAGGCAGAGTAGTGGTGGTTGCCTTCCAATATAATCTGGCAAGGGCCTTAGCTGTCCCCCACCCCCAAAGCCTAATACTGTGTCAGGAGACCAGGTCACTTTGCTTCCTCTCAGGCCAGCATGGATTTCCCTCTAAATTAGGGAACCAAAGTTCAAGTACTGTCTTTATAAGGATGCCCTCCTTTCACTCTTCTTTAGATTTTAGAAAATCTAAATTTTAATTCCCTTTTATGATTTGTGATAATGGACAAAGCTTTAAGCTTTAAAGGGAGCAGACTATCTATATAATTACGAAGCTAGATAAAACTACATTCAAGTAACCACAATATAGTGATTAAAAAAACACTATTCTTCACTGTCTTAACTTAATATGTTCTTGTTTTGTTTCCTTGAGCTGGAAGCTGCTATGTGTATTGGAGTAAATCATGTAACAGATTTTGAGAACATTTTAACAATGATGACAGTTAGCATTTATATACAGCTTTAATTTTTACAAAGCATTTCACATATGATCTCATTGGGATCCTCACAACAATCCTGTGCAATAGGAACTATTATTACCTCTGTTTTATAGGCAAGGAAATTGAGGCTGAGAGGTTGTGATTTGCCCAGGGTCACATGGCTGGTAGGTGACTAAGAGATCTGAACAGGACTTCCTCACTCCCAGTTCAGAACTTTATTTACTTCACCATGCAGCTATACTTGTATTGGCTTAGTCTTTAATAAGGAAATTATATTGGGTAAAAGAAAGTCTTTCAATTTTACTTTGTGGTTATTCTCATTAGACTAATTTCTTAGATCTGGCTGGACTTTAATACTTCTAGTTGCAGTTGTGATTTTATTTCATTGATGCTAAAATTTTCATCCACTGTTGTTACTTGTGTTTCATGTTTTTTCTTCTTTGATAAGGGCAAAGTTTAGTTTATTTATGAATGTAATATACTTTGCTTACCCCAAAGCATGCATGCCTCTGGGGGAAGTAGGGAAGGCAGGCTCAGAATCGCAACTTTCCTCTTTGGGAATAGATCAATTTGAGAAAGATGATATTATAAGAACTGCGCTATGATTTGTTACTGCTAGGGTGTAGTATAACACCATAGCTGCTCTACTGCAAGACAGCAGCTCGTTTTAATGGTAGAATTAACAGATGCTCATGCTAACTTGTATTTAACTTACCACATTAAAATCTAAATGTTTTTCAATCCATTCTTTTGCCTCCTTGAATTCATTTTTCATTTCCATTATGAAGAGAGTATCTAGGGCATCTATTATTGTTGCTCCTTGGATGTTGCCTGAAAATAAAAGAAAATTCTTTATTTAATAAAGTGTGGTTTACAGGTGCAGCTACCAATCTGACCATACCTCAAAAATAAAAGTCTCTTTAGTCAGCAATACCCATTCAAATCATTTAGTGGCTAATATTAACAACATAATGAAAACCTTTCAAGTGCATAGAGGTTAATGTTGAATTAATAAACGCTAATGTTTCATGATCATATTCTAAAATTCTCTCATAGAACCAAAGTAAATATATAAATCAAATACCAAAATTGAAACAGTAATATATATATATATATATGTGTATATACATATATATATATATATATGTAACAAGACAGAATTGGAAACATGTTTACCATTTTCCTATGTAAAATAAAATAAACTTCTCTAAATTTACTTTCTGATTTGTCTAAATATTGACCCTCAAACAAATTTAGATTATACAATTAAAAATCCAATGAAATTATATGAAACCATACCTGTATGTTATAATATGCATTATAAGCATATTTTGACCTAAATTGCATAGTGTTAGATGGTAAGATCACAGATCTGGGGCTGGAAGCAAACTCATTTAGTCTAACCTCCTTCATTTTACAGATGAGAAAACAGACTCACGGGACTAAGACACACAGGTAGCAAGCATCATATAGGATTTGAGCAACACATGTTTCTGACTCCAAAAGCAGATTTCTTTCCACCTCAAAGGGCTGCATTCTGAATAAACCTCCTCATTTTACAGATGAAGAAATTGAGTCCCAGAGAGTTTAAATGACCTACCCAAGGTCTCTGAGGTACTGAGTGGGAGAGACAATTCTAATTCCAAATCCAGTACTGCTTTCCCCCGCTCCCACCATTCACCATGCTTTAAAACATCATAGCTACTAAAGCAAAATGAGATTTATTCAAAAGAGAAATGAACCAATTTGGGAAAGAGAAAAAAGGATTAACCTATTTCTACCTCTTGTACATTGAACAAGGTCAGTACATTCATTCCCATGCAAATTTTGTAAGAAAATATGAACATAGTCAATGCTCAAGTAATTGTGTCAATGGATTAGAACACAGCAGAGAAAATCAACATGTACAAATAGTTTTCCAGTAATATAATAGCATTTCCAGGAGGTGTAAAATGGCGCCCATCTTATGCAAAAATGACCCCTAATACTGATAATCAGGAATTGCTTATTTATCAAAAACTATGTCATATTAGAAAAAGAACAAGTATTTTTATTCTGCAGTGTAATAGAAAAGGGACTATAAAAGTTTATTCTTCTAATTCTAATGCAGGGCCCAAAGTATGGATCATCAGTATTTGGAGAAGAAAGAGCTGCATTTATTAATGTTACATTCCAAATGGGAATTCACAGGTAAACCTTCACAAATCAAATACCAAGAAATTAGTACCAGAAAATGCTAATAGTAGAATTTTAAAATGTTTCACAACCAAAAATTCACTTGTTAATTCTAAATCTAATCTAAAGGAAAAAAGCAATTGGTTGAACATCTATCTTAAAACCTAATTTTTTGCATTAAGCCAATTTTATTTTAAAATATGACGGGGGCAGGGTGGGGTGTGGTGGAGGGGTGGATACTGGTACAAAGAGAAAAATGACTTCAAAACAGGAATTTCAACTACTAGTTTTTACTGAAATATCAATTCTAAGGTGTTTAGGGCCTTTTGAAGAAATGGTTTGATTCAAGTACAAATACCTGATCTCTTCTTTCCTTTGCAATTCTGATTGACTAGAGAAATCTTTGTGATAAGCAATACCATCACTGTATTTCTTTTCATTTTTAGGAAGAGTTTAGAAAATTTAAGTAAATGGCATAGTTGAGGTATTAGCGGTAACTACTAGTAACAGTAGTCATAATAATTCATATATAGCACTTTAAGGTTTGCAAAGCACTTTACAAATACCATGTCATTTTATCCTCACAGCAATCCTGGGAGGGAAGTACTATCATTATGTCCATTTTACTGATAAGGAAATCAGAACGTAAGGATTAAATGACTTTTCCAGAGTCACACAACCAGTAAACCTCCAAAGCCAAATTTGAATGAAATGTCTTCCTGATGTCAGGCCTAGTGCTTTATCTACTCCACCACTAGCTGCCTCATATATCATTCTTAAAATTGTCTTAATGAAATGACCAGATTTCTTTTCCACAGAAGAGGAAGCTTGGACACAGAAGGAAAAAGTAGTTTATTATGGGTTTATGCATCTTGCTGGTGGAAGTCTGGAACTAGAACCGATTTTAAAATATATGTCTCTCTATATAGAGAGGGACACATTTTAATCTGTGTATGTGACATGGGAAGCAATGTGATGCAACAGAAAGAACAGTCAATTTGGAGTCAGATGTCCTTGGTTCTAAAACCCTACTATGCTACGCTATGCTACCTGTATGATTCTAGGCAAGCACACCTATCTGGGCCTTAGTTTTCATCTGTAAAATAAAAGGGGGTTAGACTAGATGATTTCTTAAATCCCACCTGGCTCTAAAGCTGATGAATCTATGTCCCTTTACAGTGAGGTTAGACTCCCTATCTTAACTAATTTTGAGGATTTCTGGTTCCTAGCACAAAACTTTGCACACAATAGGCACTTAATAAATGTAAAACTGGTCTGAAATAGTTGTTACACTCTAAGTGGCAGAGAATAACCTTGAGAAGGAAAAAGTACTAAAAAGCTTCATGATTTTGAAGTTATTTAGACCTTCTCTAAAAAGCTGTTTGCAAAGTCAATTCTCAGTACAGCTTACAGTTATGCTGATAATCATTTCCTAAGAATCTACACAGTGAAAAGCTTATTTTTCCATTTGGCAAAGGAGTCTGTTAACATCATTTTGCTATTTTCTGATTAAAGAGTTAAGAAGAGCTCCACAGATATAATTATAAATTATGTAAATTGGCTGTAAAAACAGAAATTTTAGTGTTTTTTAAACAAGTCATACTAAGATATTAGGATAAATAGCCTACCCTACACATCCAACCTTAACTTGAAGACAAAATGATAAATGTTGTGGGAGAGTTGTATTTTCTTTCCTCAAAGTAAATTATTACTATTATTAAAAACAAATTCTCTTACATATTCTACAATATACTTTCACAGAGCAAAACTAAGGCTACTTCAAGTCTATACAAATTAAATAAGTAGGGGAAAAGTATAACGTTTCTCAGGATCAATATAAATCTAAATAAATAAATTTTCCTAGTTGTTATCCTAGAAAGGAACAAAAAAATCTTTTGGATAAGGAACTCAGTAAAATGCAACCAATTTTAAGCAACTCTGATTTATTGAGTAAAAGTCCAAAGTAGTATTAGAAATTTTAGATTTTTAAAAATTAATCAATTAGTAAAAAACAAAAAAAAATTCAAAGAAATAATTTTCTTAAGTTTACTTTGATTAACTGCTATGCAAACCTACTTGGGAAACAGATATGTTAAAAGCTCAGGGACAAATCATTTAGGATTCCAATTAAATTGAATCTGCAAGCATTAAAATTTGAGAATGTTAAAGTCTTAAGATGATCAGGAACAATCAAATGGTTCAGTAGTGAACTGAGTTAAATAACACTGAGTAAAGCATTATGCCCTTTTACCATAATGATCTTTGAGAGATTTATTCCAGTAATATATCTTAGGGCAGAGATCAATGGCATTCCCAACCCTGGGTGGTACTAATGAGATTTAGTAATATTTACCTGTTAATTCAAATAAGGCCTATGGCAGAAGCTAAGAAAAAAAAGGGAAAGGAAAGAGAACGTGTATGAAAAATAAAGAGGAGGGAAAGAGGAGGAAAAGGAAGATTGAAGAAAGACAAAATGACAAAGAATAAAGAATGGGAAAGGTCCAAGAAAAATTACCTCAGGTGTTTAGTGGCACCAAAACCATAGATCTTGGATATGATGGAATACATAATGGAAATTAAAAGCCTTCACAGAGGAAAGCTTATAAGCCCACTTTATAAATCAATCCACTGTCATATCTCCCTTCTAAGCTCTAAGATTCCTCTAAGATAAGGGACTCTTATCTAAACTTTGCATTGCCTTGGATTTATTGTTATTGGCTTTAAGTTTCCCACAGTAGCATCATGGAAAAAGCATTAGATTTCCAGTCAGAGTATTCAGATCTGCTGCTTTCCACTTGTGACCTTGGGCAACTCATGTAACCCATCCACGCTTCAGTTTCTTCATTTGGAAAATGAAGGGGTTGAAGTGAGATGTTTTCGAGCCCTAAATTCTATAATCCTGAGTACTTTGATTTCCATTAGGTATAAAAGAAAATCCTTACAGAAAAAACGAGTGTTAAAAAAAATATTGCAGTATATACATTGTTCACTTCTTTCAGTTGTGTCTGACTCTTTGTGACCCCATTTGAGGTTTTCTTGGCAGAAATATTGGTGTAGTTTGCCAGTTTATTTTACAGATGAGGAAACTGAAGCAAGGAGGGTTAAGTGAGCCAGGCCACATAGCTTTTAAATGTCTAAGGCCAAATTTGTTCTCACAAAGATGAGTGTCCCTGACTCCACACCTGGCACTCTACCCACTACACCATCTAGCTGTCCCACAGTATAAAATACACACACACACACAGACACACACGCATATACACAAAGAGAGAGATAGAGACAGAGAAAGAGAGAGACACAGAGAGAGACAGAGCCCACAGTAAGATACTGGTAAATTGTGATGATTTGAATAAATGAATTAATTGAGCTATACAAGGCTTCATTGGAAAATACATAATACATAATCTGTATTGTTTGCTTATTTGCTTCTTTGTGTTAATTTCATTGAGAGTCAAACACTATGATAATATGTATGTATGCTTTGGAAAATATCCATGTAAAACAGGTTTTCAAACATAAACTGATGATCTATGTTATAAATAATCCTTAACAAAACAAAATCCTACTTCAACAAAAGAATTTGGATGGATTGTCTCTTAAAATTAATCATATTAATACGAAAACGTGACCTATTTAAGAGTTCTATAAGATTTGATTCTCTGCTGACTAAAGAAATTTTCCTTTGTCCATCAAGGGACCATGTAAAGAGCCACTGCCTACTTGGAGGCTAATTTGATTTTAGATTAAAAAGGAACCTACTTAACTTCCAGAGTCCCCTGTACTTTGAATGAACTCTATATTCAGTTTCCTGGTTTTAGAAAGCAAAGAATAGAGAGGCAGAGCCAAGATGGCAGCTGGAAAGCAGGGACTTGCTTATGCTCTCCCCCAAGTCCCTTCAAATGCCTGTAAAAAATGGCTCTGAACAAATTCTAGAGCTGCAGAACCCATGAAATACCAGAGGGAAACAGGTCTCCAGCCCAGGAGAGCCTGGACGGTTGCTGGGAAAGGTCTATCGCACAGTGCTGGAAGTGGAGCACAGCCCAATGTGGGCCATGCCAGAACAGACCAGACCTGGAGTCAGCTGGCCGGAACAGACGTTAGGGCCACGAATCGTTGAGCTGAGGCAGTTACCAGCTTCTCAACCCACAAACACCAAAGAACAGGTTAGTGGGAAACTGTGGGATCAAGTTTAGAGAGGTCCAGCCATCAGCCTGGGGGTGGTGGAGGTGGTGCAGTGGTGGCTCCTGAGGCTGCTTCCAGAGCTCCAGTGTCAGCTGCTTCCTGAGTCCCTGGCTCACATGGTGGGAGGAATCTACCAGCGAATCAGAGCAGGAGTACAAGGAGCACTTCGTGGGCATAGAGACATGTTCTCTTGCTGTGCCCTGCTTGGATCTGGATTGTGGTCCTGGCTGGCAGTTCTTGGGGGAGGAGGAGCACTGCTATGACAGAGCCTGTGGTAACGGTGGAGTAGAAGTAGCTCTGAAAAGAGCAGCACTTGGACCTTAAAGCTTGGGACAAAGTACTCTCTATTCTACAAGCATTCATACCCTGACAAAAAGCTCAAGAGTCAAGTAGTTGGCTGGGAACATGAACAGGCAGTGAAAACAAACTCAAGACTCAAACTCAGACTCAAAGTCAAACTCTAGATTCCTTCTTTGGTGACAAAGAAGATCAAAACATACAGCCAGAAGAAGTCAACGAAATCAAAGAGCCTACATCAAAAGCCTCTAAGAAAAATATGAACTGGTCTCAGGTCATGGAAGAGCTCAAAAAGGATTTGGAAAAACAAGTAAGAGAAGTAGAGGAAAAATTGGGACAAGAAATGAGAGTGATACAAGAAAACCAAGAAAAACAAGTCAATGACTTGTTAAAATACTGAAAAAAATACTGAAGAAAATAACACCTTAGAGAATAGACTAACCCAAATGTCAAAAGAGCGCCAAAAAGCCAATGAGGAGAA
>CM053627.1:126098415-126113631 GCA_028646595.1 Phalanger gymnotis | reverse complement strand
CTTTTAGTAAAATAGAGGACTTTGAAGCTTTCTCAATGAAAAGACCAGAGCTGAATAGAAAATTTGACTTTCAAATACAAGAATCAAGAGAAGCATGAAAAGGTAAACAAGAAAGAGAATTCATAAGGGACTTACTAAAGTTGAACTGTTTTGTTTACATTCCTACATGGAAAGATGATGGGTGTAATTCATGAGACCTTTCTCAGTATTAGGGTAGTTGAAGGGAATATACATATATGTAGACAGAGGACACAGGGTGAGTTGAATATGAAAGGATGATATCTAAAAAATAAATTAATACTAAGGGGTGAGAGAGGAATACATTGAGAGGGAGAAAGAGAGAGATAGAATGGGGTAAATTATCTCACATAACAGTGGCAAGAAAAAGCAGTTCTGTTGGAAGGGAAGAGGGGGCATGTGAGGGGGAATGAGTGAATCTTGCTCTCATCGGATTTGACTTGAGGAGGGAATAACATACACATTCAATTGTGTATCTTACTCCACAAGAAAGTAAAGGGAAGGGGATAAAAAAGGGGGGATGATAGAAGGGAGGGCAGATAGGGGGAGGAGGTAATCAAAAGCAAACACTTTTGAAAAGGGACAGGGTCAAGGGAGAAAACTGAATAAAGGGAGATGGAACAGGATGGAAGGAAGCATAGTTAGGCTTTCACAACATGAGTAGTGTGGAAGTGTTTTACATAATGATACATGTGTGACCTATGTTGAATTGCTTGCCTTCCTAGGGAGGGTGGGAAGGAAGGGAAGAGGGGAGAGAATTTGGAACTCAAATTTTTAAAAGATGCTCAAAAAAAAGTTGTTTTTGCATGCATCTGGGAAACAGGATATATAGGGAATGGGGCACAGAAATCCAGCCCTACAAGAAAGCGAGGGGGAAGGGGGCTGGGGTGGGGCGAGTGGGGTGACAGAAGGGAGGGCTGACTGGGGAACAAGGCAATCAGGATATATCCCATCTTGGAATGGGGGGAGGATAGAAATGGGGAGAAAATTTGTAACTCAAAATCTTGTAGAAATCAGTGTTGAAAACTAAAATATAAAATAAAAATGATAAAATTAAAAAAAAATGAAACATAAGAATGGTCCATCTCTCAAACCTACCACTCTAAGACCCTCATCCTTTTTTCTCCTCAGAATTCTCTCAGGAAGAAATAAACAAGGAAAAGTAGCTCTGAGGATTGAGGGAAGAAATAAGGGAGGAGGGGAAAAGGAGAGGAGATGATCATCTTAGCACAAAATAACTGTACTACAATACTGTTTGATCATGTTTTCATAGCACAAACTGTAGGGGACCACATGTATGTCATGGCAGAACTAAAAATTATGGAGAAGTACCAGTACAACAATCTTTAATCTCTTAAAGTTGTACAAGTTCAACTAGTACAGCTAGGAATTGAACCCATTAACTTGGCCACGTAACCAGGTAGCCTGGTCTAGTGGAAAGACTAGACAGGAGTCTCTCAATTGTCTATCACTAGCTGGGTACCCTTGAGTGAATCACTTAAATCTGTGCTTTAGCTTCTTAATCCGTGAATAATTATTATTAACTGCCTTATGAGGACGAAATTAAATAAAGTATACGAAAGTCCTTAGAAAATGTAAAGATGCTACATAAATGTAATATGAGTAAGGTAAATAACTGAGGCCTACTTTCCCTTGCAATATGGAAGCTAATAATAGGTAGAAACATATGAGACATAGCATACATAACCATCTGTTTGGCTAGATTGACTATTCATATAAGATAAAGCCGCCTTTTATGGACAAACTAGACACAGATACTAATACCACTGCTAACAACCTTTACTAACTTAATATACCTATAATAAATTTTGAATCCTTACCTATGTTTGCTATAAGTAACCCTTATGGGGGTACAGAATTACAGGTCACATTCAGTTGGAGAAGAGTTACTATCTAAGTACCAAAGTACATGCTACTCACCAAATAAACTACTTGAATGTCCTTTTTTTGATAAAGGTTTCAGTTCATTTAATCCCCAGGCATAAAGTTTATAATTATCCCAAGCATGTTTCATCATCTAAGGGAAAAGAGAAATGAAAACAGGGTTATAATTCATATTTAATAGTTTTTTGATATAAATGCAGTTTTGTCATTTATTGTATATCAAAGTGAGTAAATAAGTAAAAATTCATTGCTTAAACATATAATGAGGTACTTCTAGGTTTTCAACGTTCACTAAAAGAATCTCAGCACTATGAATAAAAATTATAGCTTTTTCTTTTATCTTTTTAGGTTAAACTTCTCTGATCTTTTCACTATCCTCATCCATCCTTCTTGGCAGTCTCAGAGGAAGAACTGACCCTCTACTTTCCCAAAGCTAAACCCTCTACCATCCTCTTCTATGAACAGGTATGGCAATCATATTACCTTTCTTTCCTATTTCCCATGCATATAAAATCTCCCATTCTCTACTGAGTCCTTTCTTTAAACGTCAAAACATGTCTCCAAACCTTAATTATTTCATCATTATCAAGGCGAAAAGGAAACTCTTCTTGATTCTACAACTATCTCAAGTCATCATCTCATTTCTTTTCTCCCCTTCTCTAAAAAGTTTCTGTTCTGAAAAATAATATTCTGAACTCACTGTCTCTTTGTTTTATCACCCACTCAGTCCTTAACCCCTTGTAATTTGACCTCCAAATCTATTGCTCCACTGAAACTTTCCAAGATAATATTGAGCTCCCTATCACCAAATAAAATATCTTTTTTTGGACTTCATGGTCTTTGACCTTTCTAGTCTGTCTAGGTCTCCTTTTTTCCCTCTCTGACCACTCTTTTCTTTCTCTTCCTTTTGACTCCTGAGTATGGGTATTCTCCAAGGTGCTTATTTTTCATATTATTAGCTACAAGAACCTATATTTCCACCTCAATGTTGCATTAGCACCTCAAACTCAGTATGTTTAAAACTGAACTCATCATCTTTCCCCCTAAACTTGTTCTTCTCGCTGCCTTCTCAATTTCAGTTCATGGCACCACCATATTCCCAGTCTCCTAACATTATGGTCATCTTTGACTGTTTCCTTTTTCTCCCCCTAAAAATCCAGTTGCCAAATTCTATCATTTCTACTTCTCCCCTTCTTCTTCTTCCCACCACCACACTACAATCACCATAGCTCAAGGCTTTCATTTCTTTCTCCTTAGATTACTAAAATGTTTCCCTAATTGGTCTTCCTGTCTAAAGTCCTTCTTGCTTTCTCCAATCCATCTTTCCCCTTGCTATCCCCGTAATCTTTTTAAAGGACCACTACAATTATATTAGTCCTTTATTTAAAACAATAACCAACCTCCCATGGCTCTCGATCGCCTTCTGAATAAACTGCTGAATGGTATTCATTGCTCTCCGTAACTGAGTTCCAACCTACTTGTTCAAGCTCAGATCTAACTTGTTTGGCTTCATTTTATGCTATCTCTTTATGTATTATACATTCTGGGGCAAACAAAACTACTCTCTGCCTTCATTTCCAGCCTGCTCTCTTATCACCACCCTCTATGATCTTCTTTTCCCAAAAAAGAAAGCTTTGAAGATTACATTTACCTCTTCTACCCCTCTAACAAATCTAAGAACTACCCGTAGCAATGGCCAGACTCGGAAAAAATACAAATAAGGCACTTGTTTTGGCCTTCCCATATATTCAAAAATTCAAGTGAGAATTAGAGCTAGGTCTCAATTAGTGCAAATAACTGATCCTATTAAGTGGTTGCACTATTTGATTTTGTACTATTGGAAATTATAATCATATTTAAAATGTAGCAATTGGTTCAACTCCAATGGAAATATACAATGAAATAATTTAAAAATAAGAATAAAGACTTAAAAGAATATTGAGTTCTGAAGGAGAGAGCCCCTAGAACTACCCTAATGTCAAACATTAGCCTATTATAGAAAATTTCACTACTAGAATGAATCCATAACTCCAGTTTAAGGAATTATTAAATTAGTACTATGCCCCTGAATGTCCTTCAAAATGGATTCCGACAACAGGAAAAGTCTGGGCTTCACTTATTTCATTGTGAATGAAAACAAACTGCCATACAAATCTAGTACAGCTAAATTCAAAAGTAGTCTAACACACAAAAAAAGGCCAAAGAATTTAATGTACAGATAGGTATTCTTTTAAGGTAAGCTGAAGGAGAAAAACAGCAATTAGATCTCAATTTCTACTCCTTCCAGAACACCTTCTATCTTCCCACTTGTCCTTTTGGCAATGGAGAGGCCAAGTTCTGAAGGCCAGCTGTATTTCCATCTTCTGACTCCTCTACTACTTTTGTTTCAGGAAATTGAGTGGAAAGTGATCTTTAAAATAAGGGAGTAAAGTACAGGGTGGGGTGGGACAATCAATTTTGCTTACATAATGCTAGAGTTTAGAATTTGATGCATCTCCAGCTCTTCAAATTTTATTTAAAGCTCTGAAAGCTGAAGCAAGGAAAAATGTCAAGGTTTAAAAAGCCTGACAGTGCTTTTTTATTATATTTTATCAGAAATCATTCAAATGTCATAAAAAATTAACTTTTCAAGAATGTCAGGTAAAAACTTCCACACAAAATGTTCTTTTGGGGATCATACTATCAACAGTCTTCCTTTAAATCTTTTTTTTGTGCTAGATATAAACACACACAAAATAACAACTTAAGGAGTTTATTTACAGCTCCTCCAAACTCTCACTTATCAATTATGTCTATTTCCAGTGTGATGTGAGCACAAGACAGAACCTGGCCAACGCCATTACCCTAATCTCAAACATCAGCCTATTACAGATAATTTCTCCACTAGAATGCAATATCTCCAACTTAAGGGATTATCAAACTTGCAATATGACCCTGAATATTACCAGTAAATGGATTTGGACAACGGGAAGTCTGAGCTTCATTTATTTCACTATCTGTGAATACAAATTGCCATAGAAATCTGGCCCAGCTAAATTCAAAAGCAGTCCAACAAAAAAAAAAGTCAAAAGAATTTCCTCACATTTTAACTATTACAACTCCATGAGTATGGTGTTATGTTCTAAATGCCAAAATTCACCATGAACACCTTCTAATACCTCAACTTCCTCAACTTTCAAATGATTCCACTTCAGGAATCTACAAAAGCCCTACCAAACCACAAACTTCTGAGGACCCTGAAATCCTTCTATCTGGCTGATCTCTCATCTAATTTCAGAGTTGAAAGGTACTTTGGAGGTCATCTCTTTAACTCCCTTATTTTATAGATGATACCCTCAAGGGGTAAAGTGACTTTCCCAAGGACATATAGCATGTAGTAATGAAGTCAGGCTTGGAACTCATGTAAGAAATGGAATTGTGGGACCAAGTCTTATGCTCTTTCTTTCCCCTGTGCCATGTTGTCTTCTTCTGTTGGGGCATTGGTGGTGCACTGGCTAGAATGCTGGGCCTGGAGTGAAGGAATCCTGAGTTCAAATTCAGCCTTAGATACTTATTAACTGTGTGGCACCCTGGACAAGTAAGTAACCTCTATCAGCCTCAGTTTCCTCAACTGTAAAATATAATAGCATCTATCCCAAAGTTGTTGTGAGGATCAAATGAAATGTTCACGAAGCACTTAGTAGTGACCAACACATGGTAGGTGCCACAAAAATTCTATTATTATTATCACTAGTTTTCTACCAATTTTGCTTCTTATACCTACTGAGCCATTTGTTCTTTGTTCTCATCTCAACCTTTAGTCCCTCAATTATTCCTTAGTCTCCCATCCTTCACCCCCATTCTACCCTTACCTGTGTCCCTATCCAGCCATCTCAGCAATACTTCCTTCGCTGGAACAATGCAAGCTCCATGGGGGCAGGGATTGTTTCATTTTTCTCTTTGTATCTCTATTGTTTAATACAGGAATTAGTAAATATCTAGTACATACCATAGCAGGTAAAATAAAAAATGCTTGTTAACTTATTAAGACTGACCCTAAAATCCTTTGTCCGCTTGTCTTTATGTCCTATGTGCCTTTCTAGTCCTCAAAACTAGGCAAACTGCACAATTCACTCTTTACTATTTTCTGGTTTACAATGACAACAATTTTTTTTAAGTCAGCTGTACAAAGAGGATTTTTCTTAGAATAGAATGTTAAAGTCATTGCTTTAGATTGAGCTCAGTACATTAGGCTCTAATGCAAAGTAACTGTCAGTGATGGAGAACCCAAGGAAATACATCATTCTGATAAGAAATAATAAGATGAGAAGGCTCTGGGCTTTCCAAATTATTGGTGCTCCCTTTGACCACAGTAACCAAGATAGGTGCTGCCATCTGCATTTGTATTTCCTCTGGAAAGAATTGTTGTTTCAGTTGCATCTGACTCTTCATAATCCCATTTGGAGTTTTGTTGGCAAAGATACTAAAGTGGTTTGCCACTTCCTTCTCCAGCTCATTTTATAGATGAGGAAGCTGAAGCAAACAGGGTTAAGTGACTTGACTTGCCTAGGGGCACACAGCTAGTAAGTATCTGAGGCCAGATTGGAACTCAGGAACATAAGTCTTTCTGACTCCAGGCCTAGCACACTGCACAGACTCAAATCATTAATAACTTTAGTCATTTTTATTCTTTGAGAGAGTTAGGCCAGTACTTTAAATCCTCCAATAGATCTGTTTCTTATGGATCTGGATACCCCTTCTAACAATGCAGACAACAATCCATCCATGTCTACTCATCATGATAAATTCTTTGTCCATGTTCTCCCACAAGTGGCCCACCCAGCATGCCAGAAATTTTGCTCAGTTTCTATTAAGGTCTTGATTTTGCCAAGAGACTACTTGGATTATCCACATTTCACCTGTTGCCCTCACCACATGACCATTTCCATGATTACATCTTATACTCCTGTTCTAGTTCAAAGTTCCTCATTGATTATGCAGTTATCCTTCCACATTGTGACTTTATCTATTGTGGTTTTGATATATCATGGGTTGGCATCAGAAATTAAATGGGACTTTTTGGGGAGTTTTGTGGAAGCTGCAAAAACCCCAGCAGATGACATAGAAAAAATTTAGAAACTCAGAAATGCATAAAATATATGTATAGTATTGTATAACATCAGCATATACCATAATAATTCAGATTTCTTCTCTGGTATGAAGGAACGGCCAAAAGTTTTATGTAGATTTTCCAGGTTGAGGTGGCACCACACCCCTAAACCCATGAGATATGGAGGGGATAACTATATCACAGCCTGTTCACATCAACCATGTGACTCTCTGCTGTGTTCTGGGTTATAGCTACTTTTAATTCTTGAGATTATTCCTTCAATTGAAGAATTGCTGCATTACTTAATAATATCACTTTTAAATAATGCAAATATTTTCAGAGAAAAATTTAGTAGTTAAAAAAAATAATTTACTCAGAAATTTTTAAGTACTCAGAAATTTTCTTAAATATACCAGGAATTTATATTTTTTGGAAATAAAAATGGAGTCTTCTAATTAGTTAAAAAAACAACTGGTTAAAAAATGTTTTGGAGGAGGGAAGAGATACTTCTGTGAATTCTATTACTAAATTTCAAATGAAGACTATTAATATGCAATTATTATATATTATTATATATATAGGTTTGGTTTGATTTTAAAATGAGCTTACATTTATTCAAGAATAAACAGGTTCTATGAGAAAATTGAAAATTTATTTTACTTATTATGGTGCATTATCACCTTAGTTGGAAGATGTGAAATCCTCAAGCGGCTTATATAACAAGGTATTATGGAATACTATGGAATTTGTCTAAATTCTTGATAACTTGTAATGGAATGCCTATATACTGTATTGCCAGAACTGGTTTCACACTGACACTATTAAAATGAAGAGTAAGCATATATCTTTATTTTTTCAGCCTATTTTTGCCAGTTGTAAATTGATAAAAGATTACCATATTTTAATAAACTCACTATGTCATATCAGCTATAACTCTCTGCTTACAGAAGACTGAACTTACTTTACAGTAGTTTAAGCTAAATTACTAATGAGGCTCCTATACTCATTATGTTTGCAATAGTACTTTGGATGGACACACAGACACGCACATGGACAGATACACACGTACGCACGTCGGTGCGCACATATACACATCTCTCTGAACACTTAAGGGCGGTCACATCTTGCCCCCACTTCAGTATTTTGAGAAGCTGCTATAAATACAATGGCACTTTCTAAAACATGCTGTGCCCTGGGGCAAAATTTGAGGTCCTGTAACAGACCTCTACACAGCTTTATTATAGGAAGTACCAGAAATATCTCTCTATAGCACAGTGGCATTTAAAACTTGTTCTCTCTCTCTGATTCTTATAGCATTTATTGTTTATCCTGTTAGCTTGATGCAAGCAGACTTCTGCTTTCTCTTCCATTGTTACCTGAGATGTTATTTCATGGGAACATAGAATGTTAGAACTGGAAGGGACCTAGTCAAACTGTCCTCTAATTTATAGACAAAGACATTGAAGCTTACGAAAAATAGGTCATTAGCTCAATGTCACACATTGGTACCCACATCTTTTGACTCTAATTATTGTACTGGTTCCACTGTACCATGACCTTCTTTGTGTGGTTTAAAAAACAACTATTTTATGTATTGTTTCCCCAGATATACTGTATGGTTCTTGAAGAAGAGGGTTGTATCTGAAACTTCTTTTTGTATTTCACACAGTCCCTCATACAAGGTAGACTTTTAATATTAGTTGGATTCACTTTAATTTTGTTGTTGTTCAGTTGTTTTCAGTTGTGTTTGACTCTTTGTGACCCCATTTGAGGTTTTCTTGGCAAAGATAGTGGAATGGTTTGCCATTTCATTCTTCGGTTCATTTTACAGTTGAGGAAACTGAGGCAAACAGAGTTAAGTGACTTGACTTGCCCAGGGTCACACAGCTAGTATCTGAGGCCAGACTTGAACTCAGGAAGATCAGAATTCCTGATTCCAGGTCTGACATTCTATCCACTGTGCCACTTTGCTGCCCTCACTTTAATACAACAAACATTTATTAACCACCTTCTATGTACAAGAGACCTTGCTAGTGATGTAAAGACAGAAACAGAATGAAAAAATTTTTACTGTTAAGGAGTTCACATTCTACTAAGTGGCTAAAATATGTATAAAATGCATAAATAAGTGTAAGGTTTTTTGAAGGTATAAAGAGAGGGTATAAAGACCTTGAGAAAAGGGGTATCAAGAGAGGGGTATCAAGAAAGGAAAAATAGAAAAGGTGATATGTCTGCTAAGTCTTGAAGGAAGATAAGAATTCAGACAGATGAAGTAGAGGTCCATTTGAGGTGGGGGAATGCATTATGTGACCTTATGGAAGAAGGAGTTGGCTTGTGAAATTCATAGAGTAGTTGAGTTTAGTTGGAAGGAAAAATGTATGAGGTCTTGTAATATGAAACAAGCCTGGAAAGGTAAACTTAGTCAAATTATGGAGGGCCTTAAATGTTAGCCTAAAGAGTTTATACTTTATCTTAAAGGAAATAGGGAATGGGTTATGAATGGTGAGGTGGTGGGAAGCAATATGATCAAACCCGTGTTTTAGGAAGATTGTTTTTTTAAAAAATTAATGAATTCAATTTAGTTTTCAACATTCATTTCCACAAGATTTTGAGTTCCGAATTTTCTCTCCATCTCTCCCTTAACCCCCATCCCCTACCCCAAGATGGCATGCATTCTGATTACCCCTTCCCCCAATCTGCCCTCCCTTCTATCACCGCCCCCCCATCCTCTTGCCCCTTACTTTCTTGTAGGGCAAGATAGATTTCTATACCCCAATGATTATTTGCAATGCTATTTAGAGGGTGGATGGCAGAGAAGAGTGAGTGGAAGCTGAGAGACCAAGTAGGAAGCTCTTATAATAGTCCAAATAAAGGGTGATATGACCTGAACTAAGGTGGTAGCCATGTTAAGTGGGAATAAGCATTTATTAAGCATCTACTATGTGATAGGCACTGTGCAAAGCATTTTATAAATGTTACTTCTTTGGATCCTCACAATGACCCTGTGAGGCAGATACCATTATCATCTCCATTTTACAGTTGAAGAAATGGAAGCAGACAGAGGTTAAGCGCAGGGTCACACAACTAATTAAGTATCTGAGGCTACATTTCAACTCAGGTCTTCCTGACTCTAGATCAACTATTGTACCCACTGTGTCACCTTGTTCATCACATAAGGGATATTGTTGAGGTAGAACTGACAGATGTCAGCCACTAAGACAGAGTCAAGGAGGTCACCAAGATTATAAGACTGAGTGACTGAGAAGATAGCAGTGCTCTCAACAGAAATCACAGGGAAATTTAAAAGAGTTAAAGAGGATGTTTTAAATTGTTGTTCTATTTGATAAGCATATATTAAGTTCCTACTACATGTAAATACACTGCTAGAGAATGGAGGTACATAGAGGAAATGAAAAAAAAATCCCTGTCCTCAGGGAGTTTGTATAGTAAAAGGGAGAGATAACTTTTAAAAGATAAATAAGTACAATATATTTTGAGGACAGAGAGAATACCATCAATCAGAGGGATTAGGGAAGGCTTCTGGTCAAGAGGTCCACCTGAGCTAAGCCTTGAAGTAAGCTAAGGATTCTTAAGGGCAGGGGGAGGTGTGGGGGGTGCACTTCAGAAATGGGACACAGCCTGGGCAAAGGCATGGGGACAGAAGATGATGTGCTGAGGTCAGGGAAAGCAAGCAGAATAGAGAGCACATGAAGGAGAATAATATGAACTGTAGAGAGGTAGGCAGAAGTCAATAATGTGAAAGGCTTTAAATGCCAAGCTAAGGAGTTAATATTTTATCCCTGACGTAATTGTGATATACTGAAGATTCTTGAGCATGTGAGTGACAATAGCCAGACCTGAATTTAGGACAGTTATTTTGGCCAGCTTTGTGGAGGATGGATTAGACAAGGGGGAAAAGTAGAAATGGAATCCAATTAGAAGGCTATTGTCATAAGTATATCTGGAAGGTGATAGCTACCTGAAATAGGGTAGAGTCCTTGTAAGTGGAAAAAATGGTTAAAATAGGAGAAATGTAGTGCTGGTAAAACTGAAAAGATCCTGAAGCACTTGGTTTATGTACTTATTATGTGTATGTCACGTCCCCTTACTTGAATGTGACTCTTGAGATGAGAGCTGGGACCTCACCTTAGATAACTTTTGTGTCACCTTTCCCCCACTCCCTTACTTGAGAAAATGAGATTAAATTTTGATATAATAATGTCAAATTAAATATTGGAGGCTTAGCAGAAATTAAAATTGTGGTCCCTATTGGGATACTACAAAATTTGTTTTATTCTAAAAAAGAAAAGTTTATTTCATTAAAAGCAAATATCACCATGTTTATCTAGGGTCTCTTCTCAGAACAATCATGTTTTTCATCTTTTCTTCCTTAGAACACCCATTTTAAGATTTGTGATCATATAACATGAAGTTAAATTGTTTGTTTTCCATTATTTCTAATTCTTCATGAATTGGTCTTTATGAGTACTGACATGACTTGCTTTTAATAAGAAAATGAGATTTGAAAGGGATTTGTTTTCGGGTTTGTCAAATACAAACGAGAAACTAATACTACTTTTTTATTTCTGGTTTTATTGTTTCTTGTTATTAGATTTTACAAAGAAATAATATGGAAAGAAAACAGTTCTCAGCGATACATGATGGGGAACTGGCTTGAATTTTACAAAACTGAGAATAAGCCAGGAATATTTATTTTGTTAACATGGTTTCTTTAAAACAAAACAAAACCAGCCTTGGGGTGGCTCTAGCTTTGTAGATGCAAAAGATTTTTTTTTTTTAGGTAAAAGTATTTCCTTTCAAATTAAAATTGAAAATCACTGTTTTAAACCAAATTATGAATTATAATTTTGAAGTTTATAAGATATAATAGATGGAATAAGATAGAATATTAGATGAGAGAATTTTAGAAATATATTGGTTTATAAAATATATACACTATATGGATGAAAATAGATTTTAAAAGTGGGTTATTATTGATGTTGCCTATTACTAATTAGGGCAGCTATGTGGTGCATCGGATAGAGAGCCAGTGTGGAGTCAGAAAGATCTGAGCTCAAATCAAACCTCAGAGTCCAGGGGTGGGAAACCTGTGGCCTCGAGGCCACATGTGGTCTTCTAGGTCTTCGGGTGTGGCCTTTTGACTGAGTCAAGTTTTACAGAACATATCCTTTTCTTAAGGGTATTTGTTCTGTGAAGCACTTGAGGACCTAGAGGGCTATATGTGGCCTCCAGGACTCGGGATCCCCATCCCTGCCTCAGATACTTACTAGTTGTGTGACAATGGGCAAGTCACTTGACCCTGTTTGCTTCAGTTTCCTAGTCTGTAAATTGAGCTGGACAAGGAAATGGCAAACTACTCTAGTATCTTTGCCAAGAAAACTCCAAATGGGGTCATGAAGAATTGAACATAACTGAAATGACTGAACAACAAAATGTTTAATTAACTACTGATAATAAGTACCATCATCCTTTATTATAATGTCTGAGAAATTATTCATTTGAACATTTTGAACCAACTCTAAAAAGTGATCTTAATTGAAGGTATCTACCGTTAGACTTCATTAGTTGAGTATATCCAAATAGACTACATGATGAAGGTGGCTAAGTGGCTTTCAAAAACGTGACCCAGTTTCTTTTTTACCCTTTTCATCACAATGGAATAGAAATTAACATCTATTTTAGTTGAACAAACACTGGATTTGGAGAGGATCTGAGTTTAAACACTGGCTCTATTAATTAATTGTGAGACTGCGCAAATCATTTAAGCTCTCAGCTTCAGTTTCTTCACCTATAAAAAGAGTTGGACTACATGGTCTCTAAGTTTCCTTCCAGTCATGAATTCTGTGATCCTTTAATTCTTCAAATAGGATACTCACAATGAAGTGTCATAAATGGACATTTTCTTATGATTATCCAGTTAAGAGAAACAATAATGTAAATAGTTATCTTTAATTTATTCTGAACTCACATTACGTATATATGTGTGCATATATGTATGTGTGTATGTATATATACATATAGGTATACATGTAAATGACTGTATATTTTCTATTTCCAACAATGTAAATTCCTTTATTTTGGGTTACCAAAAACCAAAATCCAAATTTTTTGGTTGCACGCTTGATGTTTAATAGTTCATCTTTTAGAAATATGGCAAATAAAAACTCGAAGCAATCTTTTTTTTCTTCAAAATGATATTGATAGGAGTTAGAAAGTAAATTATTCAAGCAGAAAAGCAGAACTTAATACTGACCATAATTGTCTTTTTGACACCCTAGGGTGAGGGGAAAGTGGAGGGAGGGGGAACATATAACATCACATAGATGTGTAATAAAGATTTGTGCTGTATGTGATGCTTATTTTAAGACCTCAGATTTCTTTTTCTCTCTCTCCCTTCCTACCTATTTATAAAGATTTAAATTTTCTCCAGTTAGATATTCTATAAGGATGTCTTCTAATATTTATTCTTGACTTCATAGTAGTTGGTCTTTTGTTGCCAACAGAACACCGTAAGAACTTAGTTTTGTTGGCTATTATAAAAGACATATTGCCCAATATAACATTTAAAATTTCTATGGTACTCTTGCTCAGTACTCTAAATTGATCCCAAATTGGCAACATCATACTTCTTATTAAACCATCTTAATAATATTCACGTATTGATTTTTTTCATGGTTCTCTCTACTAAAATTTCATTAGATCTCTGCCATTTTATAATCTCTGGCAAACTCAATTATTTTAAACTATATGTGAAATATCTTTTTTAAAAGTAAAAAGTTATACTAAGTATTCACATATTATATTTCAGTATTTAAAAAGGTTCATGGTTTCATCAGTATGTATACTCTTCCACTGATCAAGACTGCAACTCCTCGAAGGAGTTCACAGAGGAATAAGCCCTAGCTCTGCCACTGTTTGTGACCTTGGGCAAGTCACTTACCTCTCTGGGCCTCAGTTTCCTCATAGGTAAAATGTGAGTGTCGGCCTTTATGGTCTCTGAGGTTACTTTCATTTCAAATCTATGATACTATGATTCTTTGTTACTGGTGTTTGTGAATTTCTGTGACTTAAAAAATTTGTCTATTAGAGACCAACCCTCTGGTGATAGGTATCTCTGAACTTAGACATACTCAACCTAACAGGACAATCACAAAATTATGTTACAAGACCTGTTCTTTAAAACTTTTCATTTTGCAAAGACCTGCTAGACACTGTAACTTATGGAACCTGGGATCAACACCATGCTATGATAAAGCATTACTGAAGCCATCAGCTATATGTACCTTATATGCCACAATTTTATGGACTTAAAATTATAGGCATGCTTTATTAATTATAATTCCTCTATGCTGGGCTTGCAAACAGATCTCTAGCTTTCTGATAAGACACATGAAATTAGTTTAGGCTTGATTTTAATTTCCAAAGGAGAAATAAGTTAACTTATCATTTCTAGCCATCTTAGGTAATATACAAAATTTTTAAAAACTGCTATATTTAGTCATAGCTAGAGCATGGAGCAGTTAGGTAGCATGGTAGACAGTGCCACAGCCTGGCCTGGAGTCAGGAAAACCTGAGTTCAAATGTGGCCTCAGGGGGCGGAGCCAAGAGGGCAGATGGAAAGCAGGGACTAGCTTGAGCTCCCCGCCAAGTCCCTCCAAAAACCTATAAAAATGCCTCTGAACCAAATCTGGAACTGCAGAACCCACAAAATGGCATAAGGAAGCAGGGCTCTAGCCCAGGACAGCCTGGACGGTCTCTGGGTAAGGTCTATCTTGCATGGAGCTGGGAGCAGAGGGGAGTGGAGCTGAGTGGAGTGGAGCCCAGTGTGGGTGCGAACAGACCAGACCGGGAAGTGGGTGGAGCATGCCCTAGCACCCTGAATCAGTGAGCTGTGGCAGTTACCAGACTTCTCAACCCACAAACACCAAGGACAACAGAGTAGGTTAGTGGGAGAAGCTGCTGGGGACTGGGATAGAGTTTGAGGTTTGGCCACTGCCCCAGGGGCAGGGGAGGTGAGGCAGCTACAGAACTACAGCTGCAGTTGCTTCTGGCCCCAGGCTCACCTGGTGGGAGGAATTAAGTGGTGGATCAGAGCAGGAGTGAAGAGCCTGCTGAAGATCTAAGTCCAGCCCAGGTTGGGGGTTCTTGGGGAAGGAGGAGTGCTGGTGTGGCAGAGCTGGCGC
>CM053627.1:126037646-126097915 GCA_028646595.1 Phalanger gymnotis | reverse complement strand
AGAGTCACAGGGTGAGTCGAAGATGAATAAGGGATGAGAGAGGAATATATTGAGAGAGGGAGATAGGAGAGATAGAATGGGGTACATTATCTCGCATAAAAGTGGCAAGAAAAAGCAGTTCTGTAGGAAGAGAAGAGAAGGCAGGTGAGGGGGAATGAGTGAATCTTGCCCTCATCAGATTTGACCTGAAGAGGGAATACCATACATACTCAACTGGGTATCTTACCCCACAGGAAAGAAGGAGGAGAAGATAAAAAAGGGGGGATGATAGAAGGGAGGGCAGATGGGGGTAATCAAAAACCAACACTTTCGAAAAGGGACAGGGTCATGAGAGAAATTTCAATAAAGGGGGATAGGTTAGGAAGAAGCAAAATATAGTTAGTCTTTCACAACATGAGTGTTGTGGAAGGGTTATATATAATGATATGTATGTGGCCCATGTTGAATTGCTTGACTTCTTAGGGAGGGTAGGTGGGAAGGGAAGAGGAGAGAGAATTTGGAACTCAAAGTTTTAAAAAATAGATGTTTGAAAACAAAAACAAAAAAGTTTTTGAATGCAACTAGAAAATAAGATATACAGGCAATGGGTAATAGAAATTTATCTTGCCCTTCAAATGCGGCCTCAGATACTTACTTCTGTGTTACCCTGATCAAGTCACTTTACCCATTTTGCCTGTTTCCTCAACTGCAAAATGAGGATTATAATAGCACCTACCTTCCAAGATTGTTGTGAGGATCAAATGCTGACAAATGAAGCACTATATAAATGTTAGCTATTATTATTATAATTATTATCATGGTACATTTCTATATTTCGTCAGTTTCACTAATTAGCTCCATTTTTCTTTGTTTACGGGGGAAAAAGAGCTAAGCTTGATGACATAGGACCTGAGTTTGAATCTAATTTTGCTACTTTTATCCATAAAATCTTGTGCAAGTCACTTACCTGCTTTGGATCTCAGTTTCCCCATCCATAAAATATTAGCTTGAACTAGATGACAGCTAAGGTCTCTTTCAACTCTAAATCTATGATGCCATGGTCTAATTATGTCATGGCTCAGCACCAAATCTGGCAGAAGGCAAAACACTGAAGCTTTTTTTTTTTAAATCATGAGTGAAACTTCCCTCAACCCATACACTGATTAATTGTCAAATCCTATGTTTACTTCTTCTACCCTGGCTCACTGATCTGTCCCATTCTCCTATTCCCTACAACATCATACAGACATTCATTGCCACCTGCCTACTCTATCTGAATCACTCTTTTCTTACGCTAACCCATCCTTCATAAATCCTGCTGAATTAAATTTTTTTTAAATGTACTATTCTGATTATGACACTCTTCTGTTTCACAGGCTCTCCCATTCCCTATAGAATAAAGTTCAAATTCCTTAGCTTGGCATTCAAAGTCCTCTGCAATCTGGTGGCACCATATTCTTACACTGTAGCTTTTATAAAATCCACATGGGATTATTCTTCATGCCCCACATTTATATTACACCATCTCTCTGCCTTTATCCAGGCTGTTTTCTCTCTGCATGGAATGCCCTCTCTTCCCATTGTCTATCCCTGTCTGTTGAAATTCTTCCTATCCTATAATGCTTTTGTAGTAAGCCTCAATTATCACATCTTCCATAAATCCTTCACTGACTATCTTGGTATTTATAAATCAGAAAGCACTTGGGGAAAAAAAAAGCACTTGGCTTACATCTCTTATATTTTTATTATGTATGTACCCCATCTTACTAGTCTATGACTATGAGAGCTGAGGCTGATCTCTCATGTAACCTTGGCATGTACCCTTCTACATTCCTTGGCATTCCCACATGCACTTAACACAGTACTCTGCACACAAAAGACATGTATTACATGTTCACTGGAAGGTAGATTGGTGAAAGGTAGATTGGTACTACTATTCTGTTTTATAGATGGGGGAAAAAGCATCAAAGGCTTCTTGGGGTGGGGGGGGGAGGGTCACATATTATGTGACTTCACTTAGGGCTTTGGATTCCAATTCCATTGCTGTTTCCATTGACTCACTCTATGCCTCCTAGTACAGTTAAAGCAGTTGAACTTCCCTCCAGACTAGAGTTCCACTCATTTATTAATATGGACTAGCTATTTGTTATCATTCACAGCAGTTAGGCATCATCTTCAAATCTTCACAGTTAAAAATAGTGTTGTGTATAAAAATAATTTCCTTGGTTTTGTTTATAAGACATGATACTATCCCATTATGTCTAGGATATTTACTTGCCTTGGCTTCCACAGTATATATTTTAAGTTTAGGCTTTAATGATTTATGACACCACAACTCCCTCAAGTAGATCCTGCCTTTGGTGCCTTAAGTGAAGCCCTATTTTTGTTTACTGAAGTGGCTATTTTATAAACAATAGAATATTAGTGGGTGTTATTTTCTCTTCCTCTTCCCTTTTGGCCATTCCATGGTTCATGAATACTCTCTCCAGATGGAAAGCAGGTAAAGGGGAATTAGTCCATTTTGTTGCATAGTTAATTCAGGAAAGTAATGACATGGAGAATGTAAAATAGAGCCAATACCACCACCATTTGTTTCAATTTGTCTAGTACCACGTGGTATAAATGGTGCTGGAAGAAAGGATTTTGACTGTCCCAATTCTGTTTTTAACAAGATGTTAGTGTTAAAAATGAATTTGCTTTCTTTGATCACAGTTGATTGGTAAGGGTGGTCGGGAAGCATGCTAAAGTGGCTGTGTGAAGCTAGCCTTGAAGTACAAATTTTATATAAGGAGTTTGAAACTTGTAGCAAAATTGAAAATCTGTAATCCCCTTTGGATTTCATTTATTCATTTGCCCCATTGCCTTTTAAGTGTTTCAATGCAGAAGCAGGTAAAAGGCTTACTTTGTAAATTTCAAAATTCTGTCTCTTGGTATGGAGGGAAGGGGCAGGTAACAGAAATTAATGAAGACATCTGAATTGAAATATAGTTACGAATTACTGACTTTTGAATACCAATTATTTATTATCTCTCCATTCTGATTAGTAAACAGGCAAATTTAGGTTCAATGTAAAGAATAGTTTCCTAAAACAAAAGCTATTCGAAAATGGAACATCCTGTCTTGGGAGGAAATATTTTACATCTTCCTAGCATTCTTTAAGTAAAAGCTGGATGATCACTTGTCAAGTATGCTATAGAAGAGATTTCTATTCAGACATCAGTAGGAATAAATGATCTTTGAGCTAACTTCTAATTCCAAAATCTTGTGATTCTTTAATTCTTACAAATGAAAAAAAATTATAATAGTGATATAGCGGAAGCTAATGGAAACGAATTTTCTACCACTGATACCCATACCTACATGGGAGAGAGCCAAGAATAATTAGTAAAAACAGTAATTTAGGAAAAACTAAGAAAAATTTCTTTGTAATGATAAAAAATGCTTCCCTTCCACTACTAGAAAGGTGCTGGACATGGGTGGGGGGAGGACAAACTTGGTCACTTTGTCATGCCCTTGCTTAACTGCTTTTCTTTGCTATAACAGAGAGTTTAATGGAGAATATATCAAGTAATAACTGATGCAAAAAGCAAAAGGAATAAAACATATTTTAAAATTTACCTATCCTGACTAATTTTTTCTTCTTACAGTAGTTAATCTTTTGGACCCTCCTTGCCTTTTAAAAAGAACAGGGAGTTCCAGCAATGTGTATCCATAGTCCAGGAGAGGGGGAAGAATCCTTCCTTCCTGGTGGTTTTTTTAATTTCTTTCAGAAAAAAAAATGATTCCTGTCCACCTAACTATCATTTGTTTCAGTCAGACTAGTCTTCACCATCCCTTCAAAGGTCATATTAATCTTTGCCTGCAAAGGCCTTTGCTCTCATTCTTCTACTTGCATAAAATACTATTTCCCCTCTTTTCACCTACCCAAAACCCTCCTGCCTTTCCATGTCCTGCTCAACTCCTAGCTTCTTCATGAAACCTTTTCCAACTATTTCAATCTGCAGAGCTCTGTCTCTTCCAAACACCTGAAACACATGTAGTTTGAACCACACTATCTATTATTTAGTTATATGCCAAATTATAATGTTCTCTAATTATAGGTCTTGTCTCTCCAACCAGACCAAAAGTTTTTGGAAATGATATAATGTCTTATAATTTTCTTGTATCCCCTGACAGTGCTGGACATGTGTTAGGTGCTAAATAAAAACCTCTTAATTGATTAAGGAAGGCTTCTCAGGGAGCACTGGTTCCTTATTTCACTTGTCAATTGTAGGATGAAATTTTTATTAAGACTGGCCTATGCCCTTACGTTCCTCTGTGTTTTGTACTTACAAGGTTTTTTCCCTGCTTTCCGTTAAAAGCAATTTACATACATATTTCAGTACTTCAAAGAAATTATTTCATTGATGTTCATATTTCTCCTCTAGTGAAATTTAAACATTTTATATGACATTGACTTCTATAACTTGGTATATTTTGAAGTTTCAGAGGCCAAAAAAATCATCCTGTGAGACCTTCCACATTTAGCTATGCTGGTCTTTGGAAAACTATCCAGTGCTGGGCCCCTACCAGCTTGACAGTATCTATCACCTCCTGTGCTCTGCTGGTGCTCCATGTCTCTAATAACCCAGGATGAACTCCGTGACAGTAAGAGGCATCACAGTAGGCCCTTGGTAGAAGATTTTGTAAAGGAAAAGATTGGAATATATTTGTTATAGCCATCCATTCACTGTTTCAAATTTCATAAGATTTGTGACTATATTACTATGGGCAAAAGAAGGCCTTGTTTTAGCGTGATGTGTAACAAGCAATTAAGTAACTAAATTTGTGACTTTTTTTTCCCAGGTAATGACTATTCTATGGGTCTTACATTCAACCAGAGATATAGTTCCATCACATGTCTGGAAAATTGAAGTCTTGAAACACTACTACAGCATGCTGCTGTATGATACTTATGATGTTTACCAAACTTATCCATTTCCTCTTTCTGTCCAGGTGGTCTGTAGCATACTTTGAGGACAACATGGCTCCACTTCTATATTCTTCATCTATATGCTCTTCACCATTCTCTTCCTATTAGGTGCCTAGATTTTCTCACACAAGTTCAGATTCTCAATATAAAATGCTATTCTTAAGTTTCCCTAATAATTTTTAACTTTGCCATTTATTGCTTTTTCTTTAAAAAAATTTTTTTTACTATAAACTTAATCATCAATAAGGTATATCCTTCTAGAAAAGGTATTCTTAACTTGGGGGTCCATGAACTTAAAACATGTATATGTATGTGTGTAATTATTTCAATATAGCTCATGTCCTTTGTAATTCTAAGTATTTTATTTTGTGCATTTAAAAACATTCTCAAATGGCATCCATAGACATTGTCAGATGATCAAAGGGGTCTATGACACAAAAATGGTTAAGAATCCCTGTTCTATAGTCATTTGCCATTCCGGCTTTATTTATCCCAATAAGATTAAATGAAGTCCAATATGCTACTCTGCACTTGAATCTCTAGTTCATCTTGCTTGTTACCAATATTATGTGCACTTTTATATATACTCTAAAGCCATAGGTTTTAATACTATATCTTTCTTAAAAGCTTGTCACATGTGAACTTTGTGTCTTTATTGCAATTTTTCTTCCAACATTGTAATTACTTTCTATGGTATCTAGCTAGGTAGATTTACCTATGTAATTTTTTCCCTTCCCCTTCCTTTTCAGTTTAAAACCCCAAAAATATATCAAAATTTTCTGATAGATTTGTAAGACTCCGAGCAGATACATTCTTCCTCTTATTAAATATACTCTATTGCTGGCCAAAACCTGTAATTCCTACATTTTATGGTTGGGTTCTTCTTTTGTTTGCTCATTTTTTGAGGCTCCTTCTAGATTTTTTTTTTAAAGGTTGGGCTCTGCTCACTTCTAGAGGCGGGGGAAGGGAATGTTGTGTCTGAGCTTCTATCTTTTATATCATTCTGTTGCTTTCACAGCTCAGTCTGGGGGTCCGTATGTTTTTGGTGCTTCCAAAGTGGGGTGTTCTGGGGAAAGGTCTATTCACTACCCTTTTGCTCTGTGCTCTGCAAGTTCCTGAGCTAGGTGTGGGTATACTGAATTTTGTGTGGTTAAATTTCTGTAGACTACTTCTAGACTCAGTCACTATTAGCCTGCTGGAAGGTTCTGCAGGTTCAGAGTGACTGCATGATTGTGTCCTTCCTTGGTTTTGGTCTCCTGACCTGATTTATTCTAAGCCTGAACTCTATACTTGGGCTCAGAGACACCCAACTTGTTCCATGAACCTTACATAGACAGGCTATCTGCTCCCTCATGACTACTCATCTCTGATTCAGAACTGTGACCTGGGACTAGATAATGGGTGACAGAACTTCCAGATGCTACCTGTTCCCACTCCCAAGGCTACTACAGGGATCCCCTAGGATTTCTTTCTGCCCAGTGTTTACTGCCCTGGTGCTCAGTCTTCTTACCTTCCCTGGGTACTAGACTGCTTCCCATTACTGCCCACTGCTGCTACGCTCCTGGCCAGCTCCTGTCCCTGCGTCCGCAGGTCTCTCTATCTTTCTAAGCTGCCCTGGCCCAGAAAAACGACTCAATATGACTTTTTCTTGGCTTTTCTGATCAGATTTAGGATGACATGCTCTCTATGCTATTGTGAAGGAGGATGTAGAGAAGCTAAAGCAAAAATGCTACCTTTCATTCTGCCATCTTGAATCCACCCCATCATTCCTATATTTTAAACTGTGTTCCCAAAATCCAAATTCCATTCTCAGACATCTTCTTCCTAACTAGATATTCACTTCCAAAACCTTTGCCTGTGATAGGCAGCACTGAAGAAAGCACCTAGGTTTTCTAAGTCTACACTTTTCTGGCCAAGAATTTGTAATTGTTAGCAATGTTTTTCCCCCCTAGACTTCTTCTGGCAATATTTTTTGTGCCCACATAAATCACTTAAAGTGGGCAGATAATCCACAAATTTTTCTCAATTAAATTGTCAAGCAGTCGATTATATTTCAAGATTTAAGAATGTTAAAATTATTATGAGAAGATGCCAGAGAGTTAGAATGTTATAACAACAAAAACAACAATAAAAAAAAAAACAATGGATGTGAAGTCAGAGAACCTAAGCTAGAATCCTGGCCCTGTCACTTACTAACTGTGTAACCTTGGGCAAATCATTTGATATTTCATGGCTTTAATTTCATCACCTGTAAAATTAGGGCAGCATGACTAGACAGCCTCTAAGGTCCCTTCCAACTCAAAATATAATAGACAATTAGTCTTTAACACTTGTGTAAACTGTGCCTGTTGTGAGGTCTCTTCAGCTCCTGTAATCCTGAACAGTATCACTGACAGGCCATCTAGGTGAAGAGAGCACCGGGCCTGGAGTCAGGAAGACTTATTTTCCTGAGTTCTAATCCAGCTTCATACACTGACTAGCCGTGTGACCCTGGGCAAGTTACTTAACTCTGTTTGCCTCAGTTTCCTCACCTGTAAAATGAGCCGGAGAAGGAAATGGCAAACCACTCCAGTATCCTTGCCAAGAAAACCCTAAATTGGGTCATGGAGAATCAGACACTATTGAAATGACTGAACAACAATTATTGACAGAAAATAACTTCTAAGTGTTTATAGGAAAGAGTGGTGGTAGAAGAATCCATTCTTTCCCTACCTAGTTCCTGTAGGAATATTTTCCCAGTGGGTCCTAGTATAGAGGGAGGAAGGAGTTTCTGTCATGGGCAGAGGATAAGACTCTCTTTATCCAAATATGTAGACCTTAAGACATCAAGCAGACTGGTTTGAAGGACATAACTTTCTGTTCATATAATGGAGTTAGACTTCCAAGTTCTAAACCAATTACTTTTGCTGGGAGGGCTTCAAATGTAGATAGTAAAAAGCAGGTAAAAGTTAAACCCCTCACCATATATCCTTAATTTAAGAGATCATCTATTTTTTCTCCTGGGGAAAAAAAGATGTTTCCCTTCTCCCCTCCCTTTATACTTTGGAATTTTTTTTTACAATATTCTTAGAAACCTTTGCTTACTAAGTTTAAAAATAAGAATCTTAAGCAAGACTCAGTTCAAAATATAGAGAAAGACTTAACTAGTTTCTGTTAGGCAAATTAATTTTTTATGTAGTTGACCAATGATGCGACTAAGTCCTTCATGTTACTGCTATTGACAGAAGAGATTCTCTATTCTAACAGCATGAGATCAGTGGAAATGAGCTGGACTTTCTCCAAATGGATGAAGGGTGCCAATTACATTTAGAACTAATCCTTGGTAATCACAGTGTTTGGGATAAAGTAGTTATTACTATTGTACAAGTTCCAGAGATGGTTACAAACACAAACTTGTGAAGCTTAACAAAACATTTTCAAAATTGCAACTATGTTGTAACGTGCCTTTCTCAGTTTCCAGCCCTAATTGGAAATGCTCAGCAGAAATGATTCATATCTAAAGTTCTTCAGTGCCTGCATTTAAATGAAGTTTCTGATAATTTTACTTCATGTCTGCATAAAAAAACTGCAAGATGCTGGTATATAAAGTAGTCCCAATAGAAAACTAAAACAATTATAATTCCTCACTGCAATTAACTTTCTTCCCCTTTGTATAAATTTGTTTAAAGCTTCCATTTTGGGGGAAAAATTAGTGAGTGATGGGGAAGTAGGGGAAGATATTTTAAACTATTATGTATACCACTATCGATCTGATACTGTCAAGAATACTGAGGTGTTTTAAATCTTTAAAAAAAAACCCATGCTTTTTTATCAATGATCATTATGAAACTCCTAATCAAAACTATCAAGCTATGGTTTTCGTGCCTCCATAGTTGTAAATCCAGTCAAAATCTGTGGTTCTCTGACTTATGCCATACAAAGTAAATAAGCTCTCCTTCAAGGGAGGTCCCTCAGTTGCACACTACCCTTCATTTGTGATACACATCAAGACATATTTGCAGAATGCCATGGGAGTTAAAAGGAGCAGAGTAACCATGACATAAAAATCTCACCTTCAGGATCACTCATGTTATTAAGTCTAGGTCAAACATTGCTGCCACTCTTCTATTTTCCGGAATTCCTAAAGTTGGTGGCTGTGGCATGAGAACTAAGATTGATTTCACAGTGCTTCAGTGGATGGAATAGGTTCTTATATATCTCCTTCCACCGAAAATGAAATTCAACCAGGTATATTGATAAGATGAGCCATGCATGCTGTATCTTTATTCAAGGAAGTCATGAAATGAAAGGCACAGAGATAATAGAGTCGGAGTTGACACTACCCCTCCATGAACAAATCGTGAAGGAGATATCCAGTTTAAGAGCTGTATTTTTTTCATACCACCACTTACACATGCCACCATTTCATATAATTGTATATATTTGTGCTCACATGTATGCCAACAAAGGCGGTGATGAAGAGAAACAGCCAGCTTAACAGTTTGAAAAAAAGAGGATAGGGAGGTGCACAAAGGAAACTGCTATGTAAGGAATGTCATTAATGGCTATCATCATTACTTGTTGCTTTTGAAGTAGAAAGATTCAGTATTCCTCTAAGCTTATGCTTAGAGGAATTTCTAGAGTCTTTGGAACTAGACAGGAAAGCTTTTAACAATACAGTTATACCTTCCACACTGCAACTTTCCCCATTGTGGTTTTGACATATTATGGGTCAGTAAATTAAATGGGAATTTGGGGGGAGTTTTGTGAAAGCCACAGATGACACACAAAGGTCAGCAGATGATACATAAAAAGTTTAGAAAATCAGAAATGCATAAAACACATGTATAGTATTACACAACATCAACACATTTTATCTTTTAATACTATGATAATTCAGACTTCTTTTCTGGTATGAAAGGAGGGCCAAAAGTTTTTACACAGTTTTTCCAGATTGCAGGGGCACCACACCCCATGATATGGAAGGGATAACTGTAGAGTTATTGTTGTTATTGTTATTATTATCATTACTATTATTACTATATCCCAGATAAGGAGAAAAAATGGTTTCGACTGGTACGAGTGCTAAGATACGTTAAATAAGTTCCCACCAACTTTAAAAATCAAAATTAGGAGGGGCAGCTAGGTGGCGTAGTGAGTAGAGCACCAGCCCTGGAGCCAAGAGGACCTGAGTTCAAATCTGACCTCAGACACCTGACGCACTTACTAGCTGTGTGACCTTGGGCAAGTCACTTAACCCCAATTGTCCTGCCCCCCCCAATCAAAATCAGGATGCCCCACAGCTATTTAGAGTTTTCCATTAAAATATTTCTATTACTCTTTTTAAGAATCTAAACTAAAAGCCAGAGATTCAACACATAAGTGGCAGCTTATGCTACCTAAGCGAAGATATATAATTTAGGAAGATAACTTAGCTAAAGTAAAATAATTTTGTTTCCACACTACTAAGAGACAGGGAAATTTTTCTGACTCACAAAATCAGTTTCCTTATGATCTCTAGGCAAAAGTTGAAGCAGGACTCTTAAAAAAATTCCATCATCATAAAAATAAAATATTTGTCAATACGGAACTGTATCTAGTCAACATTAAATATACTTTTATTTTTTAAGTATAATTAGATTTTTTGCTACTCTTCACTTCATTGTGCCTTTACAAATAGTAAGAATGTAGGTCCCTGCCCCCCCCCCAAACTGACACAAGTATATATGTACATTAGTGGTTAAAAGTGAGCTATGATACATTAATTTCTCATTTTCAATGGAATTCATGATAAAAATAAGCCTAAAAGTTCATAAATTTAGATGTAACCTGCTAAAATCTATTAGGGCAAAAGCAAACCAGAATGATTTTTTTCCATTGAGATGTCTCCAATGGAAGAGAAAGTACAAAGGAACAAGCTTCAAAGTATCAACATTTATTCCATGTGAATGTTGTACTTATTCAACATACTTCTCATCTCTTCATCGTATATATAATCCTAGCGAGCTGATATTTCTCATGATTCCCACTATGCTATGCCAGCTTTCTGTCCTGCCTGTGCCACTGCTGTCCCCAAGGCATAAAAAATCCCAGATAATAAGCATGTTCACTAAAGTTTAGCCCATATCTTTTACCATGCTTTCAACCTGCCATATTTGGCAGGTCAAAGGGGCATGGAGGAATACAACCCAATAATAGTTAAATGAATGATAGGTGTAGAGAAGTAAGCAGGACAATCTTAGGCAGAATTTCAAAAATAAATAGGTTATCTTGTGTCCTCCTTATCTACTCTATCTTCTTCAACCTTTTTGTAGGACATCCTTCTCCCACCTACCTAGCTCTTCCTTTGCCTTCATCCCCAGAAGTCCAGTATCCTAATACTGTCCTCTAAATATCTGATCTATCTGGTATTCTATACAGACCTACCTGTTAACAAGAATATCATGCTCCAAAATTAGGTTCCATCTCTCTCTAAACATTTCTCATGCCTTTAATGCTGGGTTGGAAAGTAATTAAATTAAATCAATCTGCCTCTCTCCTCTCTAAACTTTCTATACTCAATGAGATAGGAAAGCAATTTAGTTAAATCAATCCACATGAAATTTAAATGATTGAAGGCCACACTCAACACACTGTTAGTCCAAAAGAACTGAGGTCCACTTGGTAATGTGGAAAAAAGATCCTTGAAATTAAGAGAGGCAGCATTTCCTAAAGTCATACCACTCAGTCTATTCTGAACTCTTTAGGAAGTGGGAGGGAGAAAGGAGTTATGTGTGGTTGGCAGACTCCCTTCTCTATTAGTGAACTCCATCAGACCTGTGGGACTTGGCTCTTAAAGGCTGAGACCTTCAGCAGCACTGAACAAATCAAAACTGAAATAGGTAAAATTTCTCTTTGGGACTGTCAGCTTTCACTGACATTTATGCTTAATTACCATGCTGCCCAATAATGACTATACCTATTAACAAATTTACATTAACTTAATTTGACTAAAAGTTTTATTTAATCACAACAATGAACAATAAAGCTTGTTAAACTTACTTAATTTTTAGTATCTGTTGTTAAATTAGCACAATCACCAGTTCATAAGTCTTAAAACAAATTAGATGGAACCTTGGTCACTCCTTCCTTCTAACTGAAAGATAAAGTAATGCTCTGTGGAGTATTAAGGTAGTAATTCAAGGAAACAACCTTTTACCATGTAAGCTACCATTGTGTTTTTAACTATTGAATAGTTATATTTTTTTGATCTGGACCCTGTCCAAGAGGTTCTATAGTGTTCTAGGTCTTGAAGCACAATGTCATCCACAAACAGGAGTATTTGGAAGATGTCACCAACTCTATAAGAAATTCCTTTTCAACTTGTACCCTGTGTTTTTCTGTTCCATCACAGTGGTAGACACATATGGTGAGCCCATCTCCTTGATTTATGCCTTATCCAATATTACTGATTGACATAAGAAAAGTCAAGTGGTTAAAAAATGCCTGTTGTTAAGATGATGAAAGATGGAACTTGTCCATCAACGTGTGTGTACAGAAATACATTAACACATGTATGCATATGTACATAAACATAGGCGTGTGTATATGTATATACGTATGCTACATCTGTCTTGAAGATATACTACCCTGGACAAAGGTTAGGGCCTGAATTAAACAGGATAAGGAAAGCTGGATTCCTTTTGAGAAGTTGTACTTCTTTAATAACCCCAAAACTTCTTTCAGGAACAAAGATCCATGTAAAACAAACAAAAACAAAAACCCACCAGTATTCTAACAGCTGGTGGAAGATAGTTGCAAGTTGTGGAATGTTACAGTCTCCAAAAAAAAATTAAGTATCACTTAAAGGGCAATGGAGAAGAGAATGGTTTGAGCAGGTTGTAACAACACATTGTAAGTATGCATCTATGAAGAAGATTGCCTCTGACTGCCTGACAAAAATGGAACCACCAGATCCCTTGGAGAAGGAAATGGCAAACCACTTCAGTATCTTTGCCAAGAAAACCCCAAATGGGATCATGAAGGGTTGGACACAACTGATGAAGAAGAGCAAGAGTAAATGATATTTTAAAGAAATCACAAAAGATGGGCTAATCATATGATGAGAGTGGGGGATACCCAAAGGACAGCCCATGTGCTCCACTGGTATTCTCATCATCAGAAGAAAAAAAGGAATCTCCCTCACCCTACCCCACCCCACCCCATCACACCCCACTCAGCACACTAAACAGACTCTGTGGTAAATTTATGGGCAGACATAAGCAACAATTGCAGTCTGGGCAAGCTGATTGATAGGCTTCATTCTGTGTTTCTGCAAGGATGTTGCATATGAGTAATCCATTTTTGTGTTCTCCATTAATAGCTAATAATGATAGCTAACATTTATATAGTGCTTACTATGTGTCAGGCACTGTGCTAAGCACTTTACAATTATTATCTCACTTGATCTTTACTACCATCCTGGGAGGAAGGTGCTTTTATTTTCCCAATTTTATAGTTGAGTAAACTGGGACAGAAGTTAAATGACTTGGCCAGGGCCACACTGCCAGTATATGTCTGAGGTCATATTTGAACTCAGGTCTTCCTAACTCTAGGCCTAGCGCTCTATCCACTGTACCACATAGCTGCAATAGGAAGTTTAATTTTAGGCAAAGTCACCTAATACTTAGCTATTTCACTTGCCTATTATCATCTAACTGATTTGGATATATTTTTGTTGGCTTATTGAACTTTAGCTAAATAATTTGAAGTACCCCATATCATGGGACTGAATACTTCGTGGATTGGGGAGGGGTAAACTAAACTAGGAAAAGGAACTTGACTATCAGCTACATTGTTTCAAAGCTTTGAGGTAGGCTCTCGAGTAAATCTTTATTACCAAAAGAATCAACAGATTAGAGACAAAAATTGCTTCTAGTTGGAAAGAAATTTAGAACGTACTTTCCAGAGCTTGCTGCTAAATTGCACTTTTGAATCTCATAATGTTAATGTTACATAGAGGAAATCAGCCAATTTGCATTCTTGACTTGACCTAGATATAATGAAAGCACTAAAGGTCACCAGGAGAGACTGCTGGAACAACTCAAGGTATTTGTCTTGATGCCTAGTTAATAATAGCATCACATTTATATCAAGGACAGTCCATTACTATTTTCTCTGGCAAGGCCAATCTTCCACACATCCTATACTTCCACTCTATGTCATCCAGAAGACAAACATATAGCCTCTGTTGCTTTAATATTAAACTGATGAAAATGAAAGACTGATGACAGATATCTATTATTCCTTTCCACTCTGAAAATTCATTTATTCCAAGATCACTATGATACCCAATATTTTACATGAAGAAGCCTAGAGTGAAAAATAGTCAGTATATGACTCCAAATGCACCAAAAATGGTTGAAAGGAGGTATTTAAATACAAAACCCATAGTCCTTCAGAATGAATAAACAGATCATAATTATTTCCAGGTGCTTCTAACTATATAGCAATGGAACAATAAGGTAAAATAACTCACTCCACTTCTACCAGAGATCTTAAATGGGTTCTGAAGTATCTCCGTATATAAAGTGATGCATGTTACTTAGTACGTAACAGAGCCACATCAGATGGGTGTGATGAAGATTGTACTGAATATCCCAGAAAGACTGGGCTCAGAAAGTGAGTGCACATTGAGAGAAAATACCAGACCTCTATTTTCTATGAGACTTGTATGCCTGCAATATTTGTTGAATGTATCATTAGATCATAAAAGCAAAAATAGAGAGGAAAAGAAATTGCCAGGAGACCCGAATGAGGCACATCTAGGACTGCGTTGCCACGAAATCTAAGAGTACTGGCATATTCTTGAATTCCCATAGGACAAGAGGGTGGGGCATCCAGGCTACAGTAAGTTGACAAAACCAGCAGAGACTCTGAGAAGAAACCAAGCACTCTGTTGAAGCTGGCCAACCTTAATTTATCATGCCAAGGACTGAACGCTATTCCTAGTATACTATATTGCTGTTGTGTTTGTCCTTAGTTCTCGAAGAGGACCATGACATCAGGGAAATGATACCATGACTTGCAGTTGACTTTGATTTGAGTGAGGGAGGGCTGTACAAGGTTACCAGCCTCACTTTCTCCTCCAGAGCCATCTGGATCCAGTGACCAGATATTCATTAGGATGACTGGAGATGACCCAGAATGCAATGGGAGACCTTGGCCTTTTTAGGGTTAGGCCTTTTCAGGTTCTCACTTTGAGTGAGGTAACTCCCATTCAGTGAATAGGCCTCTTTTAGAAGTTAATCAAAGGATGGCCCCTTTAATCAAAAACAAAAAAAAAATCAAACTAGGAGGGGAAGACCCTCAGGGTTCCTGGCCAAAAGAGAAACAGTTACTATTTAGTATTTACAGGTGGAATTGGGAAGGAAGGTATGGATGTTGAAATTTTTAAAAATTGTTTTGCAATTGAGTCTCAATAAGTATTTTATTATTTCAATGCATGATTCTTCCATTATCTGTTAGTAAAGAACAAATTCAATTCAATTGACCTTTAAAATTTCGCAGGAAACTGGGGAGAGGAAGGAAATCAGATGAGATAAGTTACGATTACCATCCACAAAATCCCTTCATATTGAGTCCTTAATCCATATGAATCTAGAGCCAAGTCATTTATGGGTTACAGTAGAAGACAAACAAGATCTTTTAAAACAAAACTAATAGAAAAGGGCATACGATACAACAATACTACCAGACAGAGACACACAAGAATAAAGCTCACAACTGTAGATCACGTATAAACTTCATAGCTTTGTTAAATTGGCCATTGGAATACATGGTGGAGAACACTGTCAACTCAGTTACACTTTATCAAGCAAAATTTTATGAAAGGATTTTTGAAGGTTTCCAAAATAAGCAGAGAAGTTTTGTTTATCAAAACTCAGAGGCAAGCCATTTCGGGTAGCTAATGAGATTTGAAAGAGCACGAAAATGTGGTCATTGTTGTCATCTCCATTGTGAGACTTTAATATAATATTCTGAGCCATGAAAATTCACAAATTCCTGACACAAGTAATTTTTGTATAATTCATTTAATCATTTTTTTCTTAGAAAAATTAAAGTTTTCATAGTTTGGCAGGGCATGAGATTTGGAGTCAGGAAGACCTCAGTTCAAATACTGGCCCTTCCACTTGCTGGTTACATGACTCTAAGAAAAAGACACAACCTTTGTGACTCAATTTCATTATCTGTAAAACAGAGTTGGATTTCATATGGTCTCTTAAGTGCCTTCTTGTTCTAAATTTATGATCCTGGAAAATAAAGTCATAATAAGCAAGAATGCTGGTACAAAACTACTTCAGTAATAGTCCTGTAGCTGTTGCTTTCTTAGCAGACTCAACAGTATCTGTGCTCAGAACCAGCATTAGAAACCAAGTTGCTTTGAACTCCAAGTTCAACACTCTTCCCACCGTTCCATGATATAGTAAGAAGATATTGTCACTTAAATTCTGAAAAGGTGACTTGCTGGACAGTCAGTCTGATGTAGTTTTACTCTGTCCGTCTTCCAAATATGGCACAAACTCACTTTTATTTAACTGTAGAAAACTACCTATGCATTTCTTTACTTTTTCTTCCAGACGTTTACAGTACTGTTGCAAGAGTAAGTTAAATAATTCATTCTTAAGTAAAAGACTGTGAATTTTTTTTTGTTAAAAGCTCAAAACATCTGGGTATTAATTTCACATCACAAATCACAAAATTTCAGGGTTGGGATGGTCTTTTCTCAAGAAATGAAAACCAGAGAACTTCAGGAAGTCTTTGACTTAGAGCAATTCAAGATTGCTCAGGGTACTTTGAATACACAGGTAGCATACAAATGAACCCTCATTATTGTGCCAACTCCCTCATGTGCTCCAAATAGCAACCCTGGCCTTAGAGCTCTCTTTCCATCCCCAGAGTCCCTTGGCTTGCTTCTAGCAGTTTCTCTTTTGAGGGTTTCTCAGTCTAAAGGAGACAAGGTTAAGCTAAAGTTCTTGAAGCTTCAAGGGAAAGAAGAAGGTAGGGGTTGGAGGAAAGTAACCAGATCAGAGTACAATATCCTATGACTATAAAATAAGAATATCAGGTTTTTGTGTGACTAGTATACCATCTGAAAGAAATTCCAGAAGGGGAATTTCAGAATATTTTGAACATATATGTAGGGGCATCTTGCCAAGGGTATCATTTTGATGGACAGCACTTATTTGAAAGTATAACAAGGGCAACAGAGAATGTCAAATCAATATAAAATGTTATTTAATAGAACAACATTTATTTATACAAAGTCTATATAAACACATACATAAATGTGTTTACAAAAATCAGTCACTTAGTCACATGGTTTATTCTGTCCTTTAATATTACTGATAAAAGAAAAAGAATAGTATTCTAGAGGTGGCTACAGACCACTATTACAGAGTTCAAAATACAAGACTTATTGGAGGAGATGGAAAGACTTTTGATCTTGTGGATTTAGGTTCAAACTGTGCTGTGTCTTTGGGGTTTGAATATCATTTAGTTTTGAGTTTTGAGGCATTTTCACATTGTTAAGCAACAAGACAGTAGAGGAATTGAGGCATGAGAAATTTAGTGCAAATATGGTGGGGCCGTGCATTTTAAAAATAGGTATGTTTTGCATAACATCAAGATGCAAGGTAGTTACTAGTGCTGATTACATGGAAGCTCAAGAAAGCAGAAAGACTATTAAAAAGTCAGCAAGATAAACATGATCTCTAAAGCTTTTGCTAACTAAAGGAAAATTTTCAATGAGAGAAGGACAGTAAAAGAAATATTCCAAATAAGTTTCTCAAAAAGCTATCAAATGTCCTATATTCTCCAAAGTTTCTTCTGATTGGGCAAGTATTCCCAAACAAACTCTTTGGAATTCCATACCACTTTGAAGTGTGGTATCCTTCACAATAAAATGAATCGAATGACAAAGTAATATTTCATGTTGTTATCTTCTTGTATTACTCAATATCTTTACAGATAAATAAAGATAAATGCACTTTGGAAAGCTCTATATTAAATAGCTGTATCATTTTTAATTGATTAAAGGTTTGTGTTTATTTGTATCATTAAATGTTTTATATCCAGCACCATTTATATTAGTTAAGTGTTTGATTATCACACTTTCCATTATGATACTTTCTATGGCAAATCAAGTTTGGTTTACTTATCTTTTGGTCTCTTTTCCCAGCAATCTAATCTGGTGTAAGGATTTCACATTGGTGTGAAATCCTAATGACACTCATGTGGATATACTTCTAATTTAAATAACCTATAACTGCGAAATATGGCAAAAATGTTGCTCTAGGTTTCTTTTGAATGCAAAAGGGGTTGCATTCCTAAAAGGTGATGGGAGAAGTGAGTAAAGATGAAGCTAAAGAAGATAATATCCTTTATAAATATTCTTCCCTCTCTTCCCATTTCAAGAAAAATCAAGATACATTTTTTCCCATGCCTCAAATTTTTGATGTTACTCATGGCTAAAGAATGCTATGATCATAGATTTAGAGCTAGAAGAGATATCAGTAGTCATCCAGTCGAACACTCATTTTATAGATAAGGAAAGGGAGAGGCCAAATGACTCGATGAAAGTATTAGACATAGGATTAGAAACCAGGTTCTCTGGCAGGAGGGCAGCCAGGTGGTGAAGTGGATAGATTACTAGGCCTGGTGTAAGGAAAACTCATCTCTCTTGAGTTAAAATCCAGCCTCAGACACTTAATACCTTTGTGACCCTGGGTAAGTCCCTTAACCCTGTTTGCCTCCTTTTCCTCATCTATAAAATGAACTGAGGAAGGAAACAGCAAACCACTTTGCCAAGAAAATACCAAATGGTTTTATGAGGAGTCAGACATGACTAAAACAACTGAACAACAACCACCACCTCTGATGGAAAAGTCAGTTCTTTTACCACTATACCATGATGATTCCATTTCTTAACAAAGCTGATCTTAGGTTTTAATACTGGCTTTGATATACTTCCCTTCTCATTTATCCTTTTACTGTGGATTTGGAATGAAAAAGATTATTTTAGGCATTCTTAATCTGAGGTCTCTAATCTTGAGGCTTTTTAAATAAATGCTTTGATATTTGTATTTCAATAGACTTAGTGTCTTTTGTAATCCTTTGTATTTTGTTTTATGCATTTAAAAACATTAGTGTAAGAAGCACCCCATAAGCTTCAGAAGTGCCAAAGGAGTACATGGAATGAAAAAAATTTAAGAACTCCTGGATTAGAATGATGATGGGGGAGCAATCAAGGATAAAATGCCTCATCGATTATTGAAGACTGCTAAAGTACAAAGGAGAGTGAATATCTAGATGTTAACATAATTCAACACATGTTAGAAAGAAAATATTAGCTAAAAGATTATATGAATCAATTCTAAAATTCTGCTTTATGCTCAAATGTAAAACAAGATCTTTTTTAAAAAGAGTAGCAGTTGGTGTGACTGTTTTGTGAGACAAAAAAAAAAGGAATTCTTACTTTATTAGGGAAAAGAATTAAGAAGCTCAGATTTAGTTGAGAGACTTAGCCTGATATGTTAAGTACTTCCTTTTATTTGTCCTAAACTTGTAGGCTTAAGGCATCAAGATAGTTCCAGCACAATAATTCATAGCTTAGTAGAACTATTGGAAACAGAACTTGATGCTTTAAACACATAGGCTTAGGAAAAAGTAAAAGGATTTTATATATCAGGTTAAACTTTTGGAAGTTGCCACCTTAAGGACAAACATAGTAAACTGTAGAGAGTGCTGGATGAAGAGGGGAGGAAAGAATTGGACATTTATTAAACAACTACTTTGTGCAAGGCACTGTGCTAAATTCTTTTTTATAAATATTTTCTTAATCCTTAATCCTCACAATAACCCTGAGAAGCAGACGCTGCTCCATTTTACAAGTGGGGAAATGGAGGCAAACAAAAGTTAAATGACTTAGAGTCACACAGCTAGTATCTGTGGCTAGATCTGAACTCAGGTCTTCCTTAATCTCAGTGCAAAGCTCTATCCACTTTGCCACATGGGATCAAATCCTATCTCTTACAAGTTACTACCTATAAGACTTTGGACGAGTCACAACTTCAGTTTTCTCACCTAAAAATTAGGGAATTTTAACTAGTTGACCTTGAGGTCATTTTCAACTCTAGGCCTATAATCTTTTCAGTCCTGATTCTCTATTCAGAAACCAAGGAAAAGTAAAGAATGAAAAAGACAATTGCTGCCTCAGCACTAGTAGACAAAAATGGAAGCAGATCCATTCGCTGTGACTGGCTAATGACAATGATGGGAGTATCAACAGGTTAATGGATAAATTTCTTTAAAAAAATTTTTGAAGTCATTTAACAAGGGAAGGGAATCTGTTGCTGAAAAAAATCAGAAAGTGTTACAGTTATGTTTAAAGAAACATGATCTCTAATATGCCTAATGCTTTTTGTGCCACCTTTTAATTTTTTCTGAAGACAGTGCACTTGATAGTGACACTGATAAGCAAAGCAGTCTGACCTTGAAGGTACAGCAATAATCTCCTTCCTTTGCTGGTCTGATTTACCACATTCATATCATGTCTTGAAGAACTGGCAATACTAGTGACAGAAATGACTAGGAATCATCTAGATCATATTTTTCAAGTTACCTTAGAAGAATTCTGCTCAGCAATCATGTAAATAACCAACATCCTACCCCTCTGGAAACCTGTAAGAGTGTGAGTGTGAGTGTGAGTGAATGAGTAAGAGTGTGTGTGTGTGTGTGTGTGTGTGTGTGTGTGTGTGTCTTGTGCCAAGTAGGTCCAAGAAAATTAACTGCCTGAATCCAACAGACATCTGGAATTTATGTCCAAGAATCTTCTAACAGAAGATATCAGACCTAACCAGACTGAGAGTAATTATAGTCAACTCTTCATTACTCAGAAGCTCATAATCTAATTTGTGAGTTATCCATAATCCTTACTTCCCTTGTTACCTTTCTGCTGCTTTCCTTGTAGATATTAACACATGTATGTGTTAGCAGGTAAAAGAAAAATGTCAATAAGACTTTTTTAAAGCTATATAAAAGGAAGCAAAAACTTGGGCCTAAAATATGAGTGGGCTATGAGTAACTGTCTTTAAGTAGAAATTACCCATTTCCTTTGCCAACAATAATACATAAGTCCAGAAGACTTTCTAGTAAGGAATCTCATAATCTATATTAGGCTGACATCACTCTGCAATATCATGGCTCACCAAATTCTTTTAAGTAGTTCTGGATAGTTTTTAATCTCATTTACCTTAGGAAGAGCAGGAGTGCAATTCTCCAAATGACAGGTGGGTGGAGAACTGTAACCACAGTAGCAAAAAGCAGACTTAGTCACACAGCTGTACTAAACAGGATACTATTAAGGAAGCATTAACAAGATACAGCAAACACTAAGAAAATCCTTGAATTTGAAATTAGATTTACATCTCTGCAACTTACTATATTATACACTATGCTTTACTGTGGGTTAGTGCCATATCCCAAATCCAGAAAAACTTTAATTGTATGTATGTTTGTTCTCATGGTTCAATGCATGTTAGACAGAGCTTCAGAGACTTTAAAAATCAGAAACTTCCTTTGAATTGACTGTTTTTGACAGTAACAAGAAAAAAAATGTCAAATTTTATAAGCTAAAATTCAAAAAAGTCAACTTCAGAGTAGCTGTAGATTTCGCCACAGGAGAGAGAAAAAAACACCCAAATCCTCCCACAATCACTTAATAAGCCAAAGAAGGAACAAATTCTATTTATGATTAGGAAACACTTTGAAAGTTTCTTTCAGAAATTCTATTGTCTCCCCCCTCAGTTAATTAAGCTTACTCACCAAGCCTAATCAGAGTTACAGGTCTGAAATATTTTATGTTAATTATCTCAGTTTTCAAGAATTTTTGGTTTTGAATCTAATTTGCAAAGAATTTTTATAAAAACTTGGTATTACCAATTAAGAGACATATACCTTTGAAATTCAGTATTATAGGAAGTAGGAATTTAAATATCATTGCTCCATTTGAGATTAATGCAGATAAAATATTCTTCAGGTAGTCTGACCATCAAAAAGTGAAACATTTTGACACTAGAAACAAAATTATCAGAAATTTATACAGTATTTCATTTTTAAATCTGTATCTCCAGGCATAAACTAAATTGCTTACAAAAATACTAAGAACAAATATAACATGAATTATGGACAAATTTTAAACTCAATTTTCTAGTTCTCTCCAATTATATTTTGAAATGTGTAGTGAATCTCATATGGAAACTGTTCAAATCTGCAGCATTTTTATTAACTGTCAGATTGATAGAACATGACGTGTCAAGTGACATCTCAGCTTGATCTTGGAATAAAAGCAGCACATAATGGTAACTAGACTAGCTTTATAAATCTGACTAATACATTTTAGCTTCACCTTCTCACACCTATGGTTAGTATTTCCTCCTTCCCCTCTATGTTCTCCAGAACTGTTTTTCTTCAAAGCCTCCTGGACAAAAAAGCACCTTCAGCCTAATGAAGAGTATTACAAGAGCAGCATTAAGTAGTATATGGCAATAACAATCAGACACTTTTCTGAATACCCAGTTCTATACTACACTTCTTAGAGGATTGAGTGTCCTTGTGTAGGAATTGTTACAAAAAGGCAGAAGGACTCATCTATTTCCTTAATAGGAGAAGCAGGGATAGTAGCAAAAGTAATAGGAAGGAAATGATACAGTGGTAAATGTGAGCCAGAAGGGTAGGTCAGTAACTACATAAGCCAAGTCTCCCTTTCCTTACCCAATAACGACCTTGTTTGATCCTACTTGGATTCCTATTCTCCTCTTCAGCAAAATTCCTTACTCGTTAATCCTATCTATATCCAGACTCTAATTCTTAATAGCTAAACTATCTCATGAGTAAGTAGATTACTGGAATAGTAATGAATAAGTTGATTGTTCTCCTCAGAAGTATTCTGAAATTTATTTTGGTTTTAATTAAGTAACATTTATATATTGAGCACCAACCATAGTACTAGGTTCTCTTTGTTGTTCAGTTGTTTCAGCCATTTTGACTATTAGCCTATTTGGAGTTTTATTGGTAAAGATACTGGAGTGGTTTGCCATTTCCTTCTCCAGCTCATTTTACAAATAAGGAAACAGAGGAAAACAGGGTTAAGTGACTTCCCCAGAGTCACAGAGCTAGTCAGTGTGTGAAGCTGGATTTGAACTCAGGAAGATTAATCTTCCTGACTCCAGGCCCAGAACTTTAACTGCTTCACCACCTAGCTGCCCTGGGTTCTCTGGGGGGTTGTTAATAGTTAGCCGAGAGAAGATAAATGCTGCTTATAAAATATATACAAATATAAACAAAATGGAAAAATATGTTGTTTAAAGGACTAACACATGGCATAAACAGTGATACTGGATTTCAGGATTTATAAGTCTCTAAGAGTTGGTAACATCAAGAAAAGTGTCATGAGAAGAGGTAGCATATGATGTGGGCCTTAAAAGAGGGACAAAATTTGACTAAGTGAACAGGAAGGCATTCTAGGTACAGGCACACAAGAGACATGGGAGTGGAGACTAATTTGAGCAAAATAAAAGCTCAAAATACAAATGGAAGGGACAATGAAGAGGCCTATTTCACTAAAATAGAGTGGGGAAAGTGGGAGATAATTCGACTAAATGTATTGACATCTAGATTGTGAAGGGCCTTGAATGAAAAGCTGAGGAGTTTGAACCTTATTCTATAAGCACTAGATCATGATTGAAGGTCATGGGGTGGTTGAATGACCTAATGAAAATATTTCAGGAGAATTAACTCGGTATTCATGTACCAAATAAAATAGAGCAGATAGCAAAAAAAAAAACCTATCTGTAGGGTTTTTATTTCTAAACACTGTAAAAGGTTGAACATTCTTGACGTTGTTTATGGAAGATAACACTTCTGTGAAATCTAGCATTAACGTGGAAGTCAGAAGACCAAGTTCCTTCTTCTAGTTTAAGATAATACAACATTCTACAAAGGAAATTATTTTTAGCCTCTGTATATGCCAATGGAAAATAATATGCCATGTGCATTTATCCACTTTATAGAGATACGGTAAGAATTATAACGGCTATGAAATTTTACCTTTTCTGGAAGTTCTAAAAGAGTCAGATTCTATAAGTTCCCCATTGCTAAAATGTCAATGTAACAGAAAGCATGACAAATCTTGACAAATGCATTCCACAACATCATAGCCACATCACAGACTAAAGGGATTTATTTATGCACTAATTCTAGTAACAAAAATAACACATTGATTCTAACATAACTAGGCAGAACAGAACCATAATAGATCCAAAAAACATCTTCCATATAATAACCTTAGAAAATGATACCCTTATTTTACCGATGTAGCCATTGCTGAAAACCTTTGTGCATACCCTCTTTGAAGTTACTTTTAGAGTTACTCTTACAAGTGACATGTCCCATCATGTAAATACTCATCATTTTTGACCAAGATGATATTACCCAACTTGAATACACATCTTATCCACCAAATCTGGCTCTGAAGGACTTTTGATATTTCAAAATATCCACCTTCAAAGATGAAGATTTGTGTGATTGAGTTTTTTTTTTTAAAGTCTACAGGCTTTAAGGTAGATGGTATTTTTTCATCAAACATGATGAAAATCAGTGTTGTAGGAAAAGGACTTTCATTTTTTAATCTATAATCTGCAATAATCTGCTTTATAAGACCACCCACCTTCAATAGCACAAGGCTTCTTCAACTTTTTTGTGTCATAGATCCCTTTGGCATTCTGGTGAAGCCTATGGATTCCCCACAATAATGTTTTAAATGTAATACACACTTACACATGCATATATTGAGGGTAGGATTACAAAGGAAACCAAAGGTAAGTGAACAATAAAGATATAATATTTTTTCTCATTCAAGTTCATAAACCCTCCTTGAAATCTATTTGAAGATATCAAATTAAAAATCCCTGCCATGATTTAAATCACCATCTTAGAATCCTAGTCTTTCCTTTTTTTGCTTCAAAATTACAAGGAGGAAATTCCATGAAGGTATTCAGCACTGGAGGCATCCTTCAAATAAAAGACTTCATTGCAGGACATTTATTGTTAAAAAATGTTTTATTATTATTTGTAAAATTCATTCAACAAATATGAAGTAAATCCTGTTACAAGGGACTGTGCTAGGCACAATGGGAGATGCAATAAGTAATCCATCCCTATCCTTTACCACCATACACGACAGTTTATCAAAGACAATGAGTAGATAGAAAACATAAGAAATTATTTTAGAAACTAGAGACCAAGAGAAGTGGTTCTTGTTTACCACAGTTTTATTACTTATTAAATATTTAGCAAATAATATTTATTCTTTGACTTGCTATAGTTCCTTTTAACAAGAGCCAATAAATCACCTGCATTGTAAGTACAAATTACTTTAATTTTTGAGGTCTTTATGGAACATTAAAAGATTAAGTAATCACTAGGAAGATTAAATAATTAAGAGTAACAAAAGATGCTTCAATAATTCATTAAGTATATGCCAATTATAAGGTGAAGGTGATTATATAGAGAGCTGGCCTCAAAGCCACAAAGACCTTGGTTCAAGTTCTGCCTCTGACATATACTTGCTGTATGATTTCTGGGTAAGTCAATTAACCTTTCTGTGCCATAGAAAGAAGAGGTGCTGATCTATTGTTGGTAAAGGAAGTTTTCTCACTTGGGAGTTCCCTATACTTCAAAGATCTAGTCCCCTGTGTCAATTATAAAATACCCCTTTCAATGTGTTTAGTAGTAAAAATATATCTTTACAACATACCCTCAAAATTTACTGACCCAAGCTAATAAACCTATTAGGAATAAAACACAAAAGTATTTCTAATTATGAGATTACTAGATATGAGTTTACTAGATACAATGTTGAACCTGGCTACTTGGCTAATAAAATACCATATCTTATAAATTACTATCACCTCAAACCACCATTTACAAAAACAATATATCAACTTTTATCAACAGTTATTTATCATCATAAGGCAGTCTTTGAAGCCAAATTTAAATAGTGCTGGCATCTGGCAGACTTTAACAAACTAACCAAGGTCAAAGTATAAATACATTTTGAAATGTGTAGCTATGTACTGTCTGAAGCAGCATGAATGAAAAAACTTGCTTTAAAAAAAGAGTTGCAGAAAATCCTAATTTCATAGATGAAAGCCAAGATCTTTTCCTTCATGTTAACAAAACAAAAATCTTCCTAGGTAGCTAATATCTCAGTTAATCCCAATTTGTAACATTAAAGAATGTTATTATTCATTGTATTGGTCTCAGCCCTTCAAACATGAAGAAAATCATCTTTGCAGTGAAATGTCCATTTTCTTCTAAGTAAATTTTCTCTGGTGCTCATCTGTTTTACAGATTTGCGCTTTCTAGCCCTACTTAAATTACCCTTTTTGAATCCTATTCTATTTTACTTTTTCCACACCCAGAACTACAATCTAAAGTGTTTACAGGGCAATTTTAAGTAGAATCTACATTGTCTTCAGGAATATCAGAATAGACCAAAATCTGTGGCCATTTTGACTATAATGCAATCTTCTCTTACAAACTTAAACTCTAACATAGGCTGCAAATTGAGTTCTGGCTAGCAAACTGTTGTAATTATTGTAATTTTTGCTAACGTGAAAGTAACTATTTTACTCAGTTTTATTTTCCTAGCTTTTTTGGTAGGCCTCCAGGGGTCATTTCAGATTAAAATGTTCTTTGATCAATCGTTGTCCAAATTTTTTTAAAAGATTTTTTAAAAAAAGCTTAATAAGCTATTTTAGCTAAACAAACAAAAAACCTTTCAAGCCTGGTTAGTCAACTTGAGAACAGTCACTACCATGGTAAATGGATGTGCTCAGCAGAATGGTGTATTTAAAGTAAAAACATATTTATAACAGAAAAAAAAGGATTGAACTTTTTGCCAGAGCACTGAAGGCATTATGAGTATGGATGAGTTGAAAGTATATCTAGTAGTATAATTCTAAAGATACTTTATATCCTCTAGGAAAAAGTTAGCTACTTGTACAATAATACCTCTGAGATTGAGTCATTATGAATATGAGGCTATTCTCCTTTAAACATCAAAACTTTTAAAACTAAACATTCTGAAAAGAGTTGTCATTATTTTGGATGACTACTGCATAGTGCTTTAATACAGTGATGCCCTTAAGGTCTATTAAGATGGGTAGGACTGTTCGACTTCCTACACTGCCCTCAGACTGCATGGCTTTTTGATTCCTGGTATCTGCTTTTTGAAAATTTTTTTTTCCTGTTTCCTCCTTTGGTGTTAAGCTGTCAGCTATTACTTTTTACTACTTTTATAATATCAATCCTAAAGGCTCAGAAACCAGATAAGTAACTGTGTTAGCAGAGTGTGTTAAGTAAGAACAAATAAGTTGTAAATGGCTCTTCTTTTTAAGAGATCCATGAGCTTTAGCTCTACAGATTATGAAAACTCTTTTGGTTGCTAAGGATTTCCCTCCATCCCCTTTTTTAAAAGTTTACTTCCTAGTTCTTGGTTGCATTCTATATGGGTGACTTGCCAGAGAGACAGTTCAAGACAGATAAGGTATTACTATAATCAGATAGCAAAAAAAGGAACAAAGCGGAGTAACTGGAAAAATGTTTGAATTACATGTACACTGACCTAAGATTTAGGCAGGAATAAAACAGACAATCACAAGAACATAGCTGGAAAGGACTTCAGAGGACATCTGGTCCAACTCCCTCATTTTATCATTGAGGGACTCAGTTTTATCAACTGAGACTCACTGAGTTTAAATGATTTAACCAAACAAGAAAACAAAGTCTATAAATAAAAAGGTGGTCTTCTTTTCCAGGAAAATTTGATTTGAAAAATATTATGCTATTGCTCCATCACTGTATAGCCTATATAAAAGGTATTGGCACAAGCAGTCCCCAATTTTTACTTGCCCCTTTTTAGGATGCTTTTATGAACTAATCATCTGTCAACATGCATATGACATCCAACCCCAAACACCACGCCCTGACAGTCACAGAATAGTTGTATCTTTTGCAGCTCCATAAACAAGCTTTTGAGGGTCATTCTTTTGTGGATGCCTTCCCCCAGCAAGGTTGGTCTTAGTATTATGGGAGAATGGAGGAAGATAAAGGAAAAAACAGGAAGCCTACTTTCAAGAAAACTCCCATTTATAAGGCTTGAAACCTTCACAATGGCTATTGAAAGACTCTGAACATTCCTGCCTGTTTACCGGGTAATTCATGAAGAGGAAAATATCTAGCTCTTTCAAACAGCTTAAGAGATGTGGACCATCCAAATGATTCTCCTTAAACCCTATGAATCTTCTGGAAGTCAAATAAGTGAAGTAAATATTTAGCCCTTCTCTATCCTTCTAATCCAATGTTTCATGGAAGTGATCCTGGGTTCTTGAAAGCTATACTAACCACACAGTGGTGTAAAGAGCCAAGTGGCTTCTCTTTTATTCCTAAAGTACAAATGGTGTAATTTCTCCTCTCCCTAATTTATTTAGGGTGGAAAGAGAGAGACTTTTCTGTAAATGAATCAAGTCCTGGACTTTTAAGCACATTTGAGTATTCATAGATTGGTTGATATTAACTCTACCAAATCAAAAAATTGCCCTTCCCCAAGAATATACATCCAAGTTTAAAAAATATATATACATTAATACTGTTGAACCGCACTACTGTAAATGTGCCAGCGTAACTATTCTATCTGTATAATAAAATCCATACGGACTGGCAGGTGGTCTTTACCCATGGGCTTTTTTCCTGCACTCAAGTCAGTGTCATATTGCTTAGAGCAGGGATGGGGAACCTGTAGCCTCAAGAACACATGTAGCCCTCTAGGTCTTCAAGTGCAGTCCTTTGACTGAATCCAACCATTTGGCCTACACTTGAGGACCTGAAGGCCACAGGTTCCCTACCCTCGGCTTAGAGTTCACAAAGCCATGGTTGGTGTGGCACACGAAGGATTACAGTTCTAGAGTTGGAAGGAATCTCAACGTCCATTCAATCCAATCCCCTCCCATTTTACAGATGAGGAAACAAGAGATCTAGGGAGGCTAAGTGATTTGCTTAAGGTCACACAGATACTAAGTTTCAGAGGCAGGACGTGAAACCAGGTTTTCTAACTACAAGGCCATACTTTTTTATTTGTTTTTAAACAGTACTGCGTTGCAATTCCACTGAATAACAAAATTTGAATTTTCACAAGTGCTTTAACATGACATGCAAAATATGTGCCACCTTTACTTAAGTTTCTCATAACTATTTAGTCTACTTTCTTCCCCATCCCCCAAATATAAGTTCCTGGAACACGGAGGCCTCTTTCATTTTAGACTTCCTGTCTCTGTCATTTAACACAGTGCTTGCATATAACATATCACTCAAATGATCCTATTGTTGAACTTCTAATTATTAAACTTAAATTAGAGTAACATTTTAAAATTTAAGTACTTGGACACAAATCCCTCCTCTAAGGAAGCTCTATAGATTGTAAAGTCTGGCATCATTCAGAGAAAGTGGGTTTATTTCCAAGTGGAATATTGCATGTTTCAAGAAGGTAACAATAAAATGCTGCAACACAGCAGTTACTAGCTCCTCGAGTCAGATCTTCATTCTCTACGGCTCTTCATTTTGCTAGAAGTGGCTTTCAGGGATTAGTAGTCATACTCATGTTCAAATAGGGCAGAAACATGAGTTTTAACTCAGATACGTAGTGTGTTACAGTGGAAAGAGTGCTGATTAAAAGCCAGGGAACCAGAGTTTGAATCCTGGTTCTGCTATTTACTACCTGTGTGATCTTGGGCAAGTCATAAGGGATATTGAACTAGTTGACCACCATGTGTCTAGTTCAATTATAAATTAAATGATGTAATATTTGTAAAACGCTTTGCAAAGCTGCAAAGCTTTGCAAAGCAAACCTGACACATAGTAGGTTCTATATAAATGCTTGTTCCCTTCATCTACATACTGTCTAACCTAGATCTATGGTGTTAAGATTTAACTTCTATGATTAACTGATCATCCTGTTTCGATCCTAAAAAAATACAACTTGAAAAAAAAGATCATTAAAAAATTGAAAAAATCAAACTAATATATATTACATGCAAATTAAGGAACATTCCCATGGAGGGAATTGATCTTATGCCCTAACAAAATTCTAAATCTTGAAATCAAATTCTTAATCCTCCTTTGAAATAATCTTCAAGTTTTATAGCTATTTAGTTGTCATGTCATTAACAGTTAATCATCAAAACCATTTTGATGTAACCCTTATTGGTGGATGGTGCTGTGCTAGGCAGTATATAAAACAAGTTAAATAGAAAGCCTTCTAAGAGATGACAGCCTTTTAAAACTGAGTACTAGTAATAAAACTATGTTACTAGCATAAAGTATCACTGCCTGCTTTTATATTAAATTTATTAACAGTTAAATATGTGCATCTTGGCTAGAAGACCAAAAAGCTTCAAATCAGTCCTACCTTTATATACTTTAAAAGGAAGCATTCCTTCATCTAAAGGCTTCTCACCATCAACAAATAACTAACTCCATTGAGGGCACAGACATGAGCTTATTTATGTCTCATACATAATCTAAGACGCTGGGCACAGAGTACTGGAAAACGCAGAAAGGATGAAGAGAAAAGTCAAAGCAGAGATTCATTAGTTCTATGTCAAAGTATCAGTAAGAGTAGCAGAAACAGAACACAAGTTTGAAAGGTTTAAGTTTAATTGTCTAACCAGAAAAGCCAAATTTTTCTTTCTTTTCTTTTCTTTTTTTTTTTACACACACTATTGGTTTCAACCTAACATGGCATTTTTGGTTTGCCAAGAAATACTCTACCCTTGGACTTCTGGCTGAACAAGATTAGTGGGGGTGCCAAGATCTAGTTCTTGATACTAGTCTCTAACTACATATTGAAGACCTTTTGCTTAGTCCTATAAATTATTTCACAACACGAAATGAGATTAAAATAAAGTTCCACAATTTATTCAGAAATGGTATGTAGGCACTAAAAAGCATGTAGGCACTGAAGTGTTAAGGGAATAACTATTCCAATCCATTTCAAGAGAAATTCTCTTTTTAGGACTAATTAAGACCTTATGATTGAAAAAAATAAGAATAGAAATCCAACTAAGCAAGGAAGAACATATATAACTTTCAATATGATCCAGTGAAGCTGTACCTGGCTCTAACCCATTTTTTTCCTGCTCTAACAACACCTTTTCAATAACAATGAATAGCTATTTTTGACATTTAAATATCTATAGGCACATGACTGCTGACAGCACTATTGTAGCCTTTACCAACTGGAAGCTTACATTCTAAAGAGATACAACCCATGTGCATCTTCAAACTTATGATGATGTAATATACACACATACATACATCGTATACATGTATACACATATATACATATATACCATTTCGTAGATAATTTCAGCTTTGTTTTTATTTGTTATTATGAGGGTTTTTTTTCCCTTCCCTTTTTTTGGAAGATTGAATAAGATTCTAGGGAGGAGGATAGCTGCAAGAGTTTTTTTTGGGAAATGGTTGAATCCATTCTTCCTAGTTGCATCATTCTTCATGGTTAGGATAGTAAATAAGCATCACATTGAGTAAATGGTCAGTAAGATCTAGGAGGAGAGTGAGTGTACAATCTTCTAAGAAGATACAGTCTATAATTAGCCAAAAGAAGCCAAAAGCAGGTTTATTTGACTTAACAACAGTTTTAATAAAATTCATCTATTATAATGCTGTGGAAGTAAATCACATGAGAAATGGACTTATTATAGCTGTAGGATGGAGGCAGCTCAGTCAGATACCTCACCTCTTTTATCACCTCCTCAAACTCAGTTTTGACTCCCTGTGGAAAAATCTCAATCTCAATCTCTCTCTCTCAACTTTTCTTATTATGCTTGAGTGGATTTTTATGGAAACCCTCCTTTCTCCTTCCCATACTTCCACTTTAGATGTCTTTAAGAAAATAAATCTTTGGAAATAATTAGAATTAAAGCTTTTATGCTATTTTTAAAGCACCCTGATTCTCCAAAAAGAGGGGGAAAGGCATGAAGTTAAAATTCATTGAGCCTGGGGAAGTTAAAAACTGTACTGCAAAAGTACACCTCTGAAGAGGGTAAGCCAAGTAGAAGAAATTGAGAAGGTGCCACCACATAACAGAAAGTACTACTGGGATTTGCACATAGATTCTAGGACGGAGTCTGTCCTCAACTTACTATTCTAAGTTTGGGCAATAATGTCTCTGGGCCTCAGTTTTGTGATTTGTAAAATGAAGCAGTCTAACTGGATTTTAGGATTTAGAGCTGGAAGGGCCCTTAGAAATGAATGAGCTCTAAGATTTGGTCCAGCTGAAAAATTCTATAGTTCTATTTTGGAGGAACATCACAGGAAAGAACCAGTAAGAAAACATTTCTTTTGACCATGAACATCCACCTACCCTACAGCATTTTAGTTATTCAGTATGGAATTTACTTAAAAAAAATGTAAATGTAAAGGAATTTAGAAAATCCCATTTATAAGAGAGATTCGACCTTGTATTGTTGTGGATGCAAACTTGTTGCATAATGCTTTGCTTCCACCCGTAAGAATACATCAGAAACGTCAAAGGGTTCCAGGTCTATTTTTGTAAACATTCAAGTAATGAGTACACTGGCAATCTCTTCAAGTCTTAAAGTTGTACTTTCAGTTATATGTACAGGATGCCACCTGGAACGACACTGCCACATCAATGAGGGTTGCAGTATTTGTCAGTTGGCTGTTGAAACATGAGGCTCCACTTGACAAACGCTTCAAGCTTATCTGGCTTGTTTTTGCACCTCCACTGTTTCTGGGGGAAAAAATAACTTGTTCTCCCTTCAAGTTTACTTACTTTATAATAACCTAAAGGAAGTTTACCTACTCATCTAGGCATGGTTTATTTTTATTTTTGGTACCTTCGATGATACTCCTCAGAGGACATAAAAGCTTAAATCTCAGATCTAAAATGGCCTGATTGTACCAAGTTTTCAGGTTACCGAACACTGAGCCATTTCCAGAAAATGGGAGAGTGGGAGGAACTGAATCTTCCCCCTCCCCAATAAGATTTAAGCCTTTAATTCTAGTTAAGATTTTGAAATGACTGCTTGTTTTCCCTTGGGGGAAAAGTAACAGACTATCCAAGAACTGAATCTCCTTGGATGGCACCGCCCCATCCAACCACTCACCTCTTTGATCTTTGCCCTCTTCTGACGGATTTCTGGGTCGGCGGGCTCCCGTCCTAGAGCCCCGATAGAAGGTCGAAAGTCCAGGTGAGGCAGTCCACCAGCATTCCCTTTATTGAGCAGTTTGTCTTGGAGAACTTGCTCCTTCTCCTGGAGAATGTCCCTCTGAATCTCCTCCGGCAACTTCTGCAGCGTCTCTTTGGCCTCTCTCAAGGCTCGCTCGTGGTCTTCTCGAATCTTGGCCAAATTGTCCGCAGCAGCGGCGGCCGCAGCAGCAGCCGCTGCCCTCTCACCTTGGCTCCCCTGTTCCCCCTTCCCCACAGCATTGATGCTACCCAAGCCAAGCCCCTGCTTGTGGTCGGTAGCTGGCTGGAGAGCCGAGTTGGAGTGGAAGAAAACGCCGCTGAGCAGCTTCGAAGAATCGGGCAAGAAGAAGATCGCCCCGAAGCAGAGCGTGATGAAGGCGCTGAACACCAGCAGCAAGACGAACTTCTCCGTCAGACGGAAAGCACCCGGCCCGGCTACCTTCCTGATGCCCAAGCCGCCACTACCAACGCCGCCCCCACCTCCCAGCCCGCCCCCGGGGGTGCTGCTGAACATGGGCAACAGGCCCCCCATCGGCATCACTCCGTGAGACCCTGGGGATGTTCGGTGGCCCTGATCTCCGCGGCGTGGAGCCCCAACTTCACCCCTCTGCAGCCCGGCTGTCAGGGGCTCAGGGTCCAAGTCCCGGGCATCCAGAGCCCAATAATCTTGCCGTTGGGCTGTCGATCCTCAACGGAGGGTGGGGGGGAGTGGGCAGAGTGAGGGAAACAACTTCCCCACCCCCTCTCTTCTTTCCGGAGGGGGTCTCCGAGGGAAGCTCTTACTGCCCACCCACACCACACAGGAGACGCCTCCGATTGCAGCTGCTGCAAGGAGAGAAAGCAGAAAAGGATAATTATTTGGATAAAGTTTCCGGTGGGTCCCCGCCCCACTGGGGCCCCCACCTCCTGGCAAGGCTCCGGGTGCCGCCCTCGCTGCCCCCTCCTTGGTGCCGAGGTGGAGTTTTTAGGTCCTACACCTTGGACTCGGTGTCCTGCACACACCTGGGTGGCAGCCGGGGCTGGGATGAGACCGGGCACCTTCCCCCCACAGCAGGCACAGCCAACTCTAAAGCTTAGAGGGGCGCGGCCAAGGGCTAGTCAACTTCGGCCGCGCACCGTGCTCATCATTCCTGCTGCCCCCACAGCGGTGTCGGCGGCGACTGCAGCTGCTGCTTTGGCTGTCCTGGCCGCAGCTCTCCCGGGCGGGCTGGCGGGCGCTCCTGTGAGCTGTACTGCACGTTTGCTATTCCTCGGCTGCCGGGTTTCCACTAAAGCAACTCCCGGGCTCAGGGCTATCGGAAATGAGGGCGGTGACGCTCTGCCAAGAGTGACAGCTCCTCCCGGCCAATCCCCGGCCGCCCGGGGCCCGGTGGAGGGCGCATGGACACAACGAAGGGAGGGGCAGGGCGGGGCTGGGCTACGGGAGGGAGCCCCGCGCCAAGGTGGGAGGGGGCGAGGGGAAAGAGAGGCGGAGAATTTACGGGAAGCTCGGCCTCCTGGGGGCTGGAGGCTGGGGGTCTGCCGGGCGCGGCAGAGCCCCGGGGGGAGGGGAGAGAGAGCAGGAAACGCCGGCGACCTCGTGGCGGGAAGGGGGAAGAGCTGGGGGCTCGAAGAGATGGGCAGTGCAGGGCAGCGGTTAGTGAGTAGCTAGGGTGTGCAGACAGAGCCCGGGAGAGAGCGATGTTTGTTTATACAAAGTACTAGGCTTGGCCATCTGGTGACCCTGGCGGTTAAATAAGCGCCCAAAGCAAAGGGCAGGGAGCCCTAGGCGTGAGGGGCCAGGAGTCAAGGTCCGGGTGAGATCTTCGCTGGCCTTGGCCCTGGGCAGTTCTTACACTGTTTTTCCGCAAGTTCACCCTGCTGAGGCCCCCGAGGGGATTGGGGACATACCATTTGGTGGCCTCTGAACGGTGTCTAGACGCCTGTGCCTAGGTTTGAGGGAAGGGAGGTGTTCTGTGGGCAGTAAGGAAGTCAGTGTGCGAGAGGTGGTGCCTACTTTAATAACAATTCAAAGTTAGTTTCATCCGATTAATTACCCTCTTGAAAAAGAAACACTGAGGTCGAGTAGAAAGTGCTTCGCTGCTAGATATACCCCTCCCCCTCCTCTCCCCCCGCCCCCAGTAGAGCAATAGGTTATTGTTTTTCTTTTTCTAGGAGTGTGAGTGCTCGAAGCTTAGAAATTTCCTTGAGCTCTCTTCTTGGTAGTCTCCTTACATCGTTTTCCCATTTGCAGTAGGAATGCGCCGTGGTTGTTGACTTTTCACTTAAAAAAAAGTCGAAGTTATTTTTCTCCTCTATGATTCCAAAATTCATTTAGCCCTTTCAAGTTAACAAACATGGTCAAATTTTCCACAAGAAAGGAACAGTTAACACTGCCCTAGTTACAAGCAATAAATGAGATACTTGGGTTGAAATAAAAAAAAAAAGTCTTTAACTTTAGAGTAGGTTCAATGAAGGAAGTACACAGAGGTTGATTCATGACAGAATCATTTCCCATAATGTGGTCTTAATTTCCCTGATCTTGAACAAATGGCCAGATTATCAGTAACAGAAAATTTTCATACCTCCTCATCTTTGAAAGCAACCAACTTTGTGCCTAAACCACTCTGCCCCGGAAATAATTTGATTCTTGTTACTCTTACTTTCTGCCTGTTCTCAGACCAAAGTAAATGCTAGCACTTTTGAAGATGCCTAGAAATACAATAGCTTTGACAATTAGCAAATATGAGAAATTTAAAAATTGAAGCTGAAATTGTAATTAATTGTAGGATTGATGTCTAGTATTAACTTGTTTTATCCGGTTTTTAGAACCAAATTGTGTTCCATCGTAGACTAGTTTTATCTCCATTGAGTTACGCGTTGTTTTTAAAGTAGGAAAATCATTGTTTTGGGAAGGTATACATTGAGTCTATGGCATTCTGATACCTGCTATGAAATTCTACGTCCAGAAGAGTGCAGCATGCCCAAGCAGGGTAATATTGTTCAAGAGGGATAAAAAAGAGAACAATTTTTTGTTAAAATTAGAACTATTCACTAAAAGGCAAATGTTGTTTTGAGCAACTATTATAAAACACTGGTGCACTGAAAAGTGTCTTTGATGGTGCTTCAAACAGCAGCTTGCCAATTCATTTATCTTCTACACTGTGATAAACTATTTTATACTGATTACCCTGGGATGCAATGTCTGTAAACCATATTTTGGAATATCATTTGTTATTTTAGCAATTTTTAGAAGGACCTTCAAAATGCTAAAAAAAAAAAATTAGTATCAAATAAAATTCTTTCAAATCCATCTTAAGTGTTGAGAGAAGATGCAAAGTTACGTCTTACTATTTCTAGTAGTCTTTAAATTATTGGTCTTATGCAAATAAAACTAGGCATTACTTCACTTTGTACTATAGTTTGTAGAGGGGACATTAAAATTCATTGCAAAGTGTAGAAAGGATTCAGGGATGTCACTTAATCCTCTTTGCCTCAGCTTCCTCATCTATACAATAAGCTAGAGAAGGAAATGGCAAACCACTCCAGTATCTTCACCAAGAAAACCTCAAATGAGGTTATGAAGAGTTGGAGACAACTTAAAACAACTGAACATATATGCAATTTACAGTACTGCCTGTATTCACCCCTGTCCACCTTTATGTTGTGTTCGTAAAACTTCTAAAAAATTATGTGGAACAGTTCTTCATAGATAAAAAATTCTGGCATTGATGGCTTGTTAAAAAATAAATTAGTATGGATAGATGTATACTAACCTACATATAAAGGCTGACAGTCTGTTTTAGATGTAATAAGAAAATTATAAGAGGGCTTTGGTACTGTCAGAGGAGAAATAAAAGGGAGAAACAAACAGGACAGTAACATTTTGGGAAGATATTTGGAAAGCTATTTCCCTAGTTTTACAGAATTATATACCTAGGAAGGGGCTTGTGTTTTACCTCAGATAAACTCTTTGTTTTGGAGGAAAGTGAGGACCTGAGAAGTTAAATGATTTAGCCATGGTCACATGACTTATTAGCAGCAGAGCTAGAATTAAAACTCAAATCCTCTGACCCAAAGGTATGAAGCAGTTTTGGAAAGTCCCATTCACTTACTTGATCAAAGCAAGTAGTTTATACAAGGCAAGTAGAAAGGAATAACTACCAGTGCAACCTCCTTGGAAGATCTTAGGATTTAGAGCCAAAGTAAACTTTAGAGATCCTTAAGTCCAATGCTCCTCATTTTACAGATTAGGAAACTGAGTCCCAGAAAGACTGACTTTCCCAAGGTCATGCAGATTTTAAGTAGCACAATTAGACTTTAAACTCTGGTCAATAAACTACAAATACAATTTGCATTTATATCACATTGCTTCTTTGGGTTACTAAAAATGCTTGTACAATTTCTCCATTTAAAAAAAAAAGTCTGGATGAGGGAATGGAATGTGTTTATTCATTCACAAAGCTAGGTACATCTAAAGGATCTATTCAAATAAATATAGCAGCTTATATTTATGAAGCAACTTAAGTGCTTTTCTTACAATAACACTAAGAGGTAGGAATTGAAGGAATCATTGTCTCCATTTTATAGACAGGGAAACTGAAGCTATGGGAGCACAAGTTATTTGCTTAAGGCCACAAGGTTAGGAAATGGCAGAACTCAAACTCAAAGCTAAGTCTTTTGATTCTAAATCTATTACTTTTTTCATCATATTCAACATTAATAAACTGATCAATTTATTATGGTCTGCAAGCTTTACATGAAGAAAACAAGATGTAACAATAATTATATGTGTATATATGTATACATATATATGTCTTTTTTTACTATTTGGGCAATTATTATTTTGACAGTAATAATATATGGATTACTTCAATGCAGATTTTGAATAAAATTTTCAAAAAAACTGAAGGACAACTGTTCATTGCAATTAGATATTTTCAAATAAGCCTCCATGTAAAAGCTGACCCCAAGAGGATGGGGTAGACTTTTTTTTTAAACAGAATTTTTACTGATGTCTTTTTTTTTTAATATCACCAGAAATTGCCCTAGAATCCCTCCCCATTCCTACCTCCTTCCTGAGAGCCATGCTACATAACAAAACTTTTTTTTTAAAAGAAAACAAAACTTTTGGAGAATGTTTAGAAATGGTTCATTTTTCAATATCAAAACTAATCTAAATGATTAAACATAACTATTGCATTAAAGATTCAGAAACTCAGGTAGCTTAGAAAGTTGAACTAGTCCTTTCACAGCAGTCTCTATAAAGTATGTCTTCAAATTTCAGGTCTATACTGTGATATAAATTGTTTTCAAAATTTAATTTCCAAAAATTACAATATGCAAGTATCATTATGTCTTCACATTAGAGCACTGTGAAGAGCAACTTTGACTTTGTATTAAAAAAGTCTGTATAGAACAAAATTTTAAGTCTCTAAGTATAAAAATAAATTTCAAGCCAGAATGTTATTGGCTTTTGTTTAAGCCTTATTGATAAGTTCACTAACATCCACAGTCAAACTGAAAGCTTTTACATAGTATTAGTAATATTTGCATTCAGATAAATGTTTTAGCATTATTGGCCATTCCTTCTCCCCTCCTCTGGAAATATATTTATGTGGAACAGATTCAGTAACAGATTTAATATTTAGTACTCTATTTGATATGGTCTGATGTAGACCAGGAAAAGCCTGATCAGTGTTTTGACTGTCCCAGACAGCCTTCTGCCAAAAGATCTGCTTTTATTTGGATAGTAATTTCATCACTACACCAGTCCTCAATTTTGTTCCAAAATTTCATTTTTAATTCAGCTATTTAAATCTCTTAACATGTTTATTTCCTTATAGAATGGTGGTTAAGTTCCCAGGCTACCCTACAAAATTTTATTTGTCATGATGAAAAATGGCAATAAAAATGGTACCTTGATATAGTGGAAAAAGTGTTGGACTTGAGGTCAGGAAAGACATGGGTTCAAATCCTTCCTCTATCACTTACTAGTTGTGTAAAACTCAGTAAATCACTTAAATTCTCTTCATCTTATTTTCTTCATCTATAACACAAGGAAGCCTATGGTAATTATCTCATGAGTTATTCTGAAGTTCAAAAAAATCATGCATGGAAAACAATTTGCATGCTTTAAAGTGCATTCAAATGTTAGTTATTATCATTACTCATTAATTAGTAATTGAACAAAATAAGATTATAGCCATTATGAAGGAAGGGGTGAGAGATAGAGTGCTGTATACAAGTAATGGCAAAAAGGCCGGTTTGGCTGGACAGAAGTGTGTGTGAAGAGGCATAGGGTGTAGTAAGGCTTGGAAAGTTAGAGTCTGTATTTGACTCTAGGGGATAATAAGGACATAGATTCTTATAGAAATTCTAAAGAGGAAAGCTGGTTATTAGAGGTTATGGACCCACAGAACTGAAAGGGTCCTTAGAAAAAATTCAAAAGAAATGAACTGATAAATAGAAGTATGTATAGAATGAATGTACACACACACACACACACACACATTTGTGTCTAATGGTAGCCATGGATGGGGAGGGAAAAATTTACATGTTAAATTTATTATATATTTAAAAGGAAATGAAAGTTGTACGCAATAGATTTGCAGTTTCATGCATGATCGTTATTATTCTGTATTATAGAAAAGTTTGTTTTATTTTATAAATTAAAAATTAAATAACTAAAAAAATTCTAATCCAACTTCCCCATCTGACAGACAAAGAAACATCCAGAGAGATTTCCCTAGGGTTACGTTGCTCATTAATAGCAAAGCCAGGATAAAATGCAAACAAATATCCTGGCTTCTGATCCAACGCTTTTTCTTCCATACTGTGAGTCGTGGCGGTACCAGTTCCTTGTCATGCCTAGTCTCACTTGAGATTTATACCTTCATTTTTCTTTGATGTTGGTATTTCCCTGGCACTACTCCCACTTGTCAGGCTAGATTAGCTGGGGGAGGGATTTAGGCTCAAAAATGAAAGATAAGGGGGAGGGAGAGGTTTTCTTGAGGTAACAAGTAAGGCTAGAAGAAAAAGTAGAAGCAAGAGGTTAAGAGGATATGTACAGGTAATTTTAAGAAAAAATATTACCCAAAGAATGCTAATTAAGCTACAAAAGAAGAAAATGGGGGACTATGGAATTGAAACTATACCCATCAAATGGAAGGAGAAAAAAGGTACTGTCAATGAAAAGCACAGAAGGGCTGGGAAGCAGCCTAAAATACAAGAACAACTTTGCACCCTTTTTACTTGGAATCTTCCCAGGGGCACTTCTACCCTGCCAGATTTGAAGTAATAGTTGGGATAGGGTTCAGACCGATGGCATGAGCTTTTCCACTAGGGCCTGCAGTGATTTAATCATGGTATTTAGTAAAGTTAAAGGGAAAAGGAGAGGCAGCACCATGTAGGGGATATAGAGCTGATCTCAAGGGGAGGGAGTTGTCATTTCCAGGCTCGCTTTTTTGATACATGCTTCTAGGATGATTCTGGGCAAATTATTTAACTTCCTGTTGCCTCTGGTGATCCTCTAGGACTAGACGATTCTGATCTGTGGGAGAGCAAGTTTCACGGTGGGATCTCCCTAACTGGAAAGGGCAAGTCTGGTTTTGTTTGTTTGGTTTTTTTAGAGGGGAAGGTAAAAGGCCAGACTATCCTTGATCAGATCACCTTGACTCAGGGTCCTGTGTGAGTAGAGTATAGACAAAACTCAGGTGAGATTTCATGTGTAGTGGGGATAGCATAAGAGAAACGTTTTAGGCACTGGGCCTATTCCTTTTCTGTAGCGTTAGAAGTGCTCTCCAGGTTGCCTTCCCCTTAGGAACAATGTCAGGGGAGATGTGGCATTTATATTCCTGAGGTGCTATGTATATATTTCTATCTGCAATAGACTGTTGTTTGGGAAGCAGGACATCTGCACCTGGGGGAAGGGACAGTGATGAATGAAGGAAAGCAAATTTAAGTCTTACTATATTACACATCTTTGCTAAACCAAGGTGTACAAATACAAAAGCAAAGACAGACCTGATCTCCAGGAGTTCACTCTCTAATGAGAAGCAAAAACACACATAGGGAAAGTGATGGCTAAGGATGGAGCATTTTTGTTTGATAGAAGTTTGTAAATCAAGTTTTCGTAACTCAGAGAGTTACTCATGTGCTATGTTTTAAGTAAACAAAAACTTTTCATTACTAAAAGAAAAATTTCCCCTCCCTAGCATTATATTTACTAAACTTTTAAGAAGGGAATTAAGTGCTCCCCCCGTTTAAGAAATTTTTTTAAAAAGGATCATTCTGTCTGTTACAGTCCCTACCAAAACATACGAAAAAGAAAGTCACTCCAAATGTGCTATCAGAGACCCAACTTTAATGGACTATTTAGCCTATATTCATCACAGTCAATTCTCTTTAAATCATTTCCATGCTTATGTAGTTTGGACATGGCATCCTTTTTCTCCATCCAGGTTCCCTCTTCGAGTGCGTTTGGGCTTGCTCATCCATACTAGAAGTTTGAGGTGATTTTCCCAAAGGGCAGCCATGGGCCTATGATTCATAGTTGAATTGTAGCCCTAACTGAAACCCACATGCCCAAGTCACCCTTTCCTATCAATGCATACAATACTTTGAGGGATTGTGGGCACAAAGCTATAGAAAGCAAGTTTTGATGTACATGAGTAGAGAAACCCATGTGCCTCGTGCAACTCCCTGGACTTGAGGCCTTGTTATCCTCTATCTTTTTAGAGAACAATCTGTACCATGTGTCTGTCACCTGCTGGGTGGAACTACTCCTTTTTTGGCTTCTGATGTCTCAGCTTCTATAAGCAGATTCACTTGTCAGCTTCTGCTTTTTGAATTCCTAGCTTCTCTTCCCCTACCACAAATTAGGGCTTCCTCACACATAGTGACCTACCTCTATATTCATTTGTGAAACTAAAAATCCACAATTCTGTCAGCTTTGATATAATATACAATTGTCCCATAGTCCTCAAATAGCTATTTCATTCACTTGCTCAGCAATAAACTTCAAAGTCCTAAAACCAATCTTAGGCAAATTAGCTTCTAAGATGCAAAGCACTATAAAGCCTTCTTTACCACCAGTCAGCGCCTTTTCTTCTAAGGATCCACTTTCACTTAGGCCCTCTCAGAACAACTTGTTTATCTCTTCAAGGCACTTTTAATCTGAGGGACTACTTTTTTTTTCCCCTGGTCCTCTCAGAATTATCTTTCTCCTCAAGCTAATTTTCTCTATATTTTTTTCACATAAATGTCCACTTTCTGATACTTTCATTAAATAAAATTGCCCCCAAATCCCAAGTTGCTTGATAAATCATGTCAAAGATGTGCCATTCAGCATACTTCTATAGCATGCTATCTTGGGACTTTTTCCCAGGGGAAAAATTCATGGAAACCATAAAAAAGGAAAAGTACTAGAGGAGCTGTCAGACCATTTTGTCTCTGTGTTCTTCCCATGTCCCTTGATTCTAAGGAATTATTCACTTTGTAACAGCTGTAGAAGTAAATTTATCTCAAGATTAAAGGAACAACCTTAACGATGTGACTGTTTCTATAGCTTAAATATGTTAGCTAAGTGCACCTGCCTTAGAACTGAAAGTATTGGAGAACTTCCAGCAGCAATTCTATCTCCTCTTTTTTGCTCTCATATTTCAGTTTGCACTGCTTTCTCCACTGTGCTATCACCTTCCTTCCTCTCTCCATCTGTATCTCCCCACTAAAAAACATCTACTGTTATCAGAAAACCTAGTATGTTGTTATTTTTCTGAAAAATCATATTTGATGTGTTGCAAAAGATCACAATTTAAGATGCACAATTTAAACTTCTGTAAAAGGAAGTGAAACCAAACAAGTGTTTTTCCTCATTTAAAAGAAATCCCTAACAGCATAATATGTGGATTCCAAATATATGACCAAAACAAATACACTGTCTACATTATGTATTTAAAAAATTTTCCTAAACATTCTGACAAAAGCATGTAAAGAAGTTACTTAAACAAGCCTACAAGGCAATATAAAGGAGTTTCCTAAGCATGATAGAGTGTGTACCATGGTTAGTCATTGGTCCAATTGAAGAAGTTCCTCAGTTAACTGGATTGAATCATAGACTGATAGCCATGGGTCAAAGGCAACTGACCGAGACACAAGAAGCTTCTTGGCATCAAATGGGTAAAATATCAGCCACATCTTTTATTCTTACTAGCTGTGTGATCTTGGGTAAGTTATTTAACCTCTGATTGCCACACATTCCTCAACTATGAAAATGGAGATAAAAATGGTACCTACCTCCCACGATTGTTGTGAGGAACTAATAAGATAATATTTGTAAAGTACCTAACCCAGTGCCTGGCAGGTAGTAGGTGTTGTATATATATTGGCTATTATTATTATTACTAGTACACAAGAAGTCAGGTGCCTGGTGTTATACAGTTCTGATCATGCCACCCCTCTGCTCAGTAAACTCTAGTGACTTCCTATTATCTTCAAGATAAAATATTAAATCCTTTGGCATTTCAAGATCTTTTCAATCTGGCCCCTTTCTATCATTTTTCCATTAAAAATACTTTATTCCCTCTTGTGCACTTTCTAGTGAAACTGACTACCTTGCTCTTCCTCACACACAACCCTGAATCTCCCAGCTCCTTGCCTTTGCCCTGGCTTTCCCACAGTCCTGAAATCCTCTCTCTCTGCCTTTTGGTTTCCTTGAAAATTCATCTCAAATACCACCTTCTAAGGCAGGATTTTCCTGGAACCCCCAGATGCTGGTGTCTTTCCTTCTGAGAATAGCTTCTGTGTTACTGTGAATAAGTCTTGCTCTGTTCACCTCACTTTGCATCAGTTCATGCAAGTCTTCCTAGGTTTCCCTGAAACTTTTTCCTTTGTAATTTCTTATAACATATTTAATGACATTTATATAACATTGTTCCCCAGTTCCCAAATTGGTAGGCACCCCTTGGTCTCCAATTCTTTGCTATCATGAAAAGAGCTGCTATAAATGCTTATCTATAAATGTTATATATAATAATATATATGACAATATAACACACATATCTATATATCATCACACACACACACACATTCTCTTCCACTTTCTTTGACTGCTTTGGGTTAAAGACCCAGTGCTAATATTACTGGATTGAAGGTTATGCTCAATTTAATTGCTTGTAGTTACAAACTGATTTCCAGAATGGCTGGACCAGTTTGCAGTTTTATCAATTAATGTATCTCTTTTCCCATCAACATATCGGCATTTGTAATTTTCCTTCTCCCTCCTAAATTTTCCAATCCAAGGGGTGTGAGGTGGTAGTAGAGTTGTTTTCATTTCAGTTTCTCTGATTATCAGTGATTTAGGACTTATTTTCATATCACTATTGATAGCTTTGATTTCTTCCTCTGAAAACTGCCTGCTCATATCCGTTGACCATTTATCAATTGAGGAATGGATCTTATTTTAATACATTTTAATCAATTCCCTTTATATCTTAGAAATCTTTTTATCACGGAAACTTCTACCAAGATTTTCCCCCATTTCCCTATTTCTCTTCTAGTTATAATTGCATTGGTTTAATTTGTGCAAAACCTTTTAAATTTTGTGTCAAAAGAATTATCCATTTTATCTTCTGTGATCCTCTTCATCTCTTGTTTGGTCATGAACTCTTACCTTGTCCATCAGTCTCATAGGTAATTTCTTCCTTGTTCCTTAACTTGTTTAAAGTATCACCCCTTATTCTAAGTCATTTATCCATTTGAAGCTTTCCTTGATAAATGGTATGAGATGTTGCTATATATCTGTTTTCTCCCATATAGTTTCTCCAATAGTTTTTTTTGTCAAATAATGAGTTCTTGCCCAATAGATGGGATCTTTGGGTTTATCAGACACTGGGCTACTGTCTTTGTTTGCTTCCATGTATTGCATGTCTAATCTGTTCCACTAATCAATCAATTTCCCTACCATTGCCAAATTATTTTTGATGATTGCTGCTATGTAAAATAGTTTGAGATCTGCTACTACTAGGCCCTTATTACTAGTTCCCTTGAGATTGTTGACATTTTGTTCCCCCTGATGAAATTTATTATGATTTTTTGCACTATAAAGTAATGCTTATAATTATATCATCCCCTCCATGATGCCAGATCTTTTCTCCTATTGGTGAGTTCTATTTAGTTAACTCCATCCATTTTGGGGAGGGGACCCAACTTATCTTACCTTCATTTCCCCCTTGGCTCTGTTTCTGACTTTCCAGACTTTGCTACTATGCTGTTCAGCTTCTTTTTGTGTGCTATTTTCCTCCACTAGGACAGAAGCTCTTTTAGGGCAGATACTATCTTTCTTTTGGCTTGTATTTACATCATACTTAACACAGTGCCTGGAACATAGTAAATATTTAATGAATGCTTACTATCTGCCTCCCTTCTAGTCAGACTATCAGCTTGTTAGGATAAAGGTCCAAATTAGTAAAAGGCTGCAATAACAATAGCTTTGAAAAATATGACATACAGTTCGAATGACATAATCCTTACCTATTTAAAATGATTGATAAGTAAAAATGGATAACACACATCAAAATTTATATTGATTTCAATCATTATAAGTTTGTTCTTATGTTTTACCAATGTAAAGCAATTGCCACAATGAGTATTCCAAGATAGCCAGAAAGTGCCTTAGTCACCAAACATTAGACTCACCAACTAGTGAGAGATGACATTCAAAGGTAATACTAGTTAACAATATAAACTTGTTTGTGAGATCTTAAGAATAAGGATGATGGATGATTATGAGCAGTTTTTCCTCATAAAGCACAGAGAAACAGTGAAGGGCAAATCCAGTTTAAAGAAATCTTGGGGAGGGCAAAACCAAGATGGTAGAGTAAAAGTGGGGACTCACCTGAGCTCTCCCAAATTCTTCTCCAAACAACTTTAAAATAATGCTCCAAAACAAAGTCTGGAGCAGCAGAACTAACAAAAGGATGTGATGAAACTATTTTCCAGCCCAAGACAACTTATAAGGTCTGTGAGAAAGTTCTGTCTCACTGGGGAGATAGTAGACTGCAACCAAGCATAGGTCAATCCCCAGGAAACCAGCAGTAGACCTTAGAGCTGGCTTCTGGAGCTCTCAGGCCACAGAGAGTAAGGGGGTCAGACAACCAGACAGAAAGAGATTACAGGGGACCCTTGGCTAGTACTGTGTTGGCAAGCAAAATGGGTTCCTTAGCACTTAGTTCAACAAGTGCCCTTGAAGAGTTTGGCTTTTGTTTGAGTAATTCAGCTATTTCATTGAATCTTACTAAGTGCTAAGCCCCAGGCCCAAACCCCTATTAGGTGTAAAACCTATGTGGGTGTGGATTGGCCCAAGGTGGGGCTAACTCCAGGGAGGGCCTAGTTTACATGTCTGGGACAGCAAAGGCTCTCAGACCACTTGGGTTTAAGTCCCTCTTTGTGACGATTTTCGGTCACGTGGGTAAGTCGCATGTGTGACTCACCCCTGACGCTGACAAAGATATAAAAGCCAAGGGTTGGCCTCTTCTTCCTTGGAGGTCTTTGCCAAAGCAGTGGTGGCTCGTGACTCTGGGCCAGTCCTTGTTCTGAGCTCCCGGGCTGAACCTAGATGTTGGTAACTATGAATTGTATTGGGTCTGTCTGTTTGTAATTTGTTTAAGGGCTATTGGGATGGTGTTGATGAGGAGACTCTGGACAGCTGTAGCTAAAGAGCCCTCCAGCTTGTAGACCCAGATGCTGAGACTTAGTTGAACCCTGATAACTATGTATTGGGATTTGAATCGGACGAGATCTGTCTGTTGATGTTTGTAACTTGCTTGTATTTTGCTCTGAAGTTCAGGGTGCTGGCTTTTTCCTCTGGACTAAGTGAATGATATTTGCGTGCTGAATTAAAGTAAGCCTGCCAACCCCTTCACCTTGCTGTCCTTATTAAGGCAGATCAAAAGAACCTGTGCTGTCCGGCAGCTTTCTGGGTGCTGGCTGTGGGTGGATCTTTCCCCCCCTCCCACAGAAGCTGCTAGCCAGATTGTTAAAACAAGTACTTGGTGCAGGACTCTCTTACATTGCCTATATTTGGTTTCAGGTTACAATCTTAGAGTGAAGAGGAGCACGAGCAGGAGAAAGGACCCTGGTCACAGTTCCAGGATAGAAAAGAGTGACTGGTTGCTCACAGACAAAAGTACAGGCCAGGAGAACAGTCACCACAACCCTCCTTAAATCTTACCACCTAGGAAAAACTGAAAACTTGCAGTCTCCCTCTACCCCAAACTAGCTCAGAAAATAGCAACACAAAAAACCTGAAGCTTGGGACAGTGTCTCTTCACCCTAGGAGCAGAGCCTAACTTTAACATAAAGTTAAGTGTCAAGAAATAGGCTGGAAAAATGAGTAGACAACAACAACAACAAAAAATCTGACCATAGAAAATTATTATGGTGACAAGGAAGATCAACACAAACTCAGAAGACGACAATAAAGTCAAAATTGCTTCATCCAAAGCCTCAAAGTAAAATGTGAATTGGTCTCAGGCCCTGAAAAGGAATCCTTGGAAGAGTTCAGAAATGATTTTAAAAAACAAATAAGACAGGTGGAGGAAAAAAATTGAGAAAAGAGTGATGCAAAAAGAAAAATCATGAAAAAAGATGGGTTAACTTAGTGAAGGAGGCATAAAAAAATACTGGAGAAGAAACCACCTTGAAAAACAGAATAGGCCAAATGATAAAAGTGGCACAAAAATCCACTGAAGAAAAGAATTCCTTAAAAAGCAGAATTGGCCAGATGGAAAAAGATATACAAAAATTCACTGATGAAAAGAACTTCTTAAAAAGCAGAATTGGCCAAATGAAAAGACAGGCACAATAGTACACTGAAGAATATAATGACTTAAAAAGTAGAATTGGATGAGTGGAAGTTAATGATTCCATGAGACATCAAGAAACCAAACAAAAAAAGTCAAAAGAATGAAAACAACTGAAGAAAATGTGAAATATTGCATTAAAAAAAAAACAACTGACTTGGAAAATAGGTCGAGGAGAGATATTTCAAGAATTATTGGACTACCTGAAAGTTATGATTTAAAAAAAAAACGGCCTAGTTATCCAAGAAATTATTGTGGAAAACTTCCCTGATGTCCTACAACCAGACGGGTAAAATAGAAATTGAAAGAATCTGCTGATCACCTCCTGAAAGAGATCACCAAATGAAAACTCCCAGGAATATTATAGCCAAATTCCAGGGCTCCCAGGTAAAGAGAAAATATTGCAAGCAGCCAGAAAGAAACAATTCAAATATTGTGGAACCACAGTCAGGATAACACTAGATTTAGCGGTTTCTGCATTGAAGGATTGGAGGTCTTAGAATATGATATTGCAGGGGGCAAAGGGGCTAGGATTACAATCAAGTATTACCTAACAACAAAACTGAGTCTAATCCTTCAGGGGAAAAAACTCAAATAGTTAATGAAATAGAGGACTTTCAAGCATTCCTGATTAAAACACCACAGCTGAATAGAAAATTTGATGTTTAATATAAGAATTAAGAGAAACATAAAAAGGTAAACAGAAAAGGAAAATCATAAGGGATTCAAAAAGGTTAAACTGTTTATATCCCTGCATGGGAAGATGATACTTATGAAAGATGATGCTTATAACTCCTATGAACTTTATCATTATTAGGGCAGTAAGAAGGAGTGTACATAGACAAAGGGCATGAATGTGAGTTAACTAAGATGGGATGACAGCCAAAAAATAAAATTAAGGGATGACAAAGAAGGATGCACTGGGAGAAGGAGGAAGGGAAAGGTGGAATAGGGGCAAATTGTCTCACATAAAAAGTGCAAAAGAGTTTTTACAGTAGAAGAATGTTCTTGGGAGAGTGGCAGGCTTACACTCATTGGAATTGGCTCAAAAAGGGAATAACATGCACTTAGTTGGGTAAAAAAAATCTATCTTGTTCTCCAAGGAAGTAAGAGGAGAGGTGGATAAGAGCAGGGGCTGATTAAAAAGCAGGGCAGATTAGGAGAGATTACAGTCAGAAGCAAAACATTTTTGAGGAGGGACAGAGTAAAAGAAGAGAGAGAGGGAAAGATAAACATGGACCAAAATAGGATGGACAAAAATACACAGTTAGTAATCATAACTGTGAATGTGAATGGAATTAATTCACCTACAAAATGGAAGTGGATAGCAGCATAGATTAAAAATCAAAATCCTACATTATACAGCATTGTTTCCAAGAAACACACTTGAAACAGAGACATGCAAACAGAGTAAAGGTAAGGGGCTGGCATAGAATCTATTATGCTTCAGCTGAAGTAAAATAAAAGCAAGGGTAGCAATCATGATTTCAGACAAAGGAAAAGAAAAAGTAGATCTAATTAAAAGAGATAAGCAGGGAAGCCACATTTTGCTAAAGATACCATAGACAATGAAGTAATATCAATACTCCACCTATATGCACTAAGTGGTATAGCATTCAAATTCTTAAAGGTAAAGTTAAATGAGTTACAGGAGGAAATAGTAAAACTATACTAGTGGGGGACCTCAATTTTCCTCTCTTAAAACTAGATGAATCTAACAAAAAATAAACAAGAAAGAAGTTCAAGAGATGAATGGAAATTTTTTAAGTTAGATATCATAGACCTCTGGAGAAAACTGAATGAGAATAGAAAAGAATATACCTTTTTCTAAATGGTTCATGGCACCTAAACAAAAATTGACCATATATTATGGCATAAAACCCCACAACCAAATGCAGAAAAGCAGAAATATCAATTGCATCCTTTTCACATTCAATAAAAGGCCACGGAAATGTAGATTAAACATCAATTAGAAAGTAAACAATCTAATCCTAAAGAATGGGTTAAAGAACAAATCATAGAAACAATAAATAATTTCATTAATGAAAATGAAACAACAAACTAAAATTATGGGATGCAGCCCATGCAGTACTTAGGGGAAAATTTATATCTCTTAACACTTACATCAATAAAACAGAGAAGGAGTAGATCAATAAATTGGGCATGCAACTAAGAAAACTAGAAAAAGAACAAATTACAATCCCCATTGAAACACCAAATTAGAAATCCTAAAAATCAAAAGACAGACAAACAAAATTGAAAGCATGACAACCATTAGACTGATAAATAAAACTAGGAGCTGGTTTTATGAAAAAAAAACCCAATAAAATAGATAAACCACTGGTTAATTTGATTAAAACATATAAAAGAAAACCAAGTTACCAATATCAAAAATAAAGAGTGTGAATGAAGATGAAATTAGGGCAATTATTAGGTGCTATTTTTCTCCAATTATATGCCAAAAAATCTAACAACTTAAGTGAAATGGATGAATATTTACAACAATATAAATCACCCAGATTAACAAAGAAGAAATATAATACTTAAATAACTCTATTTTAGTAAAAGAAATTGAACAAGCCATAAGTGAGCTCCCTAGGAAAAAATCCCCAGGATCAGATGGATTTACAAGAAATCTACCAAATGTTTAAAGGAAAATTAATTCTGATACTATATAAACTATTTGGAAAAATAGGCAAAGGAGTCCTGCCAAATTCCTTTAACAGCACAAATATGGTGCTAATTCCTAAGCTAGGAAGAACAAAATCAGAGAAAGAAAACTATAAACCAATTTTCTTAATGAATATTAATGCAAAAATTTTAAATAAAATGTTAGCAGGAGATTACAGCAATATATCACAAAGATCATCCATTATGACCAAGTGAGATTTATACCAGGAATACAGAGCTGGGTCAATACTAGGAAAACTATCAGCATAACTGACCACATCAATAACAAAAACAACAAAAATCATACAATTATCTCAATAGATGCAGAAAAAGCTGTTTTGACAAAATATAACACTCATTCTTATTAAAAATACCAGAAAGCATGGAAATACATGAAGCTTTCCTTAAAATGATCAGTAGTATTTATCTAAAACCATAACCAAGCATTATCTGTAATGGGTATAAGCTAGAGGACTTCAAGGTCAGGGGTGAAGCAAAGATGTCCATTATCACCCCTGTTGGTGGAGTTGTGAACTGATCCAACCACTCTCAACTATATAATTGAACTATGCTCAAGGGGCTATAGAACTGTGCATACCCTTTGACCCAGCAATAACCACCACTAGGTCTATATCCTAAAGAGATCAAAGGTAAAGGAAAAGGACCTACATGTACACAAATACTTCGTAGTGGCAAAGATTTGGAAATTGAGAGGATCCCTATCAATTGGGGAATGACTGAACAAGTTGTGGTGTATGGTTGTGATGGAATACTATAGCATTACAAGAAATGATGAGCAGGATGCTTTCAGAAAAACCTGTAAAGACTTAACATGAACTGATACAAAGTGAAGTTAGCAGAACCAGGAGAACATTAGGCACAGTAACAGCTATACTGTATAATAATCAACAGTGAATAACTTAGCTATTCTCAGCAATACAAGAATCCAAGACAATTCCGAAGGACTTATGATGAAAAATGCTATCCGCCTTCAGAAAAAGAACTGATGAGTCTAAATGCAGATAGAAGCATACATAAAAAAACCGCTTTTTTCTTGACTTTTCTGTTCTGTTTTTTTTCACAACTTGACTAATATGAAAATTTGTTTTGCATTACTGCACATATGTAACCTATAGCAAATTGTTTGCCTTCTCATTGAGGGGGTAGGGGTAGGAAGGAGAAAAGGAGAGAATTTGGAACTCAAAATTTTTAAAAATGTATATTAAAATTGTTTTTACATGTAATTGGAAAAATAAAATATAAAAAAACAAGAAATCATGGCAAAATATCCAAGTATGAAAGTCATCATGAGGATATTTAAGGATACAAATTGAAGTAGTACAATGAACAGAAGAAAAATGGAAAAAAAATCTGTAAAGTTTTTTTTAATATAACAAAACTTTTTTCACTGGCAAGGATAATAGAACTTCCACACTTGAACCCTAACAGTACAGTCCTAGAAGTGCTTAGAGAGACATAAAAACAGCACTAAAAAGAATAAAGGTAAGAAAAACAGTTGGATTGGATAATTTGAATCAAGAAATGAATTGTATTGGAGTCAAAACAATTGTGGGGACATTCGAGGAATGTTCTATAACATATGTGTAGGAGGAAAAGATATCAAAGGCATGGAAGAAACATTTTGAACCTTATTCATTTACTTTTCCCTTGTGAAAGGATCAGAGTTTCCTCCATTTCCCTGCAATAGGGTTAAGTTTTCCTTAAAAGGCAACAAAGCTATCCCAAGGACTCCTTTTCTCAAGGCTTCTTTCTCCCCCTTGATGAAACTTGGTCATATAAGATCAAAAAGTCCCATCCTCATGGATTTAAGGCCCCTCCAACTTGGTTGATATCTGAAGACTACCCAAGTCACTATACTCTGCTCTGCTGAACAAACTCATTTACATATGAAGATGAGGGAGGCTGCCAACTATAGAAGGCAAAGAGCCACTATGTCATTATTGTACATCTTTGTTGTAAATGTAAAGTATATATCCTTTGTTGTAAATGTAAAGTAAATATCCTTTTGTTAATATTTTAATGACAAGAGCATATCATTTTATTCCAAAATTGAACCTGAATTTGTGGGATGATGGTGTCAAAAATACATATATATATATATATTTGAGATTGATCTATACACAAGTTGAGAATATCTCCAGTGAAGGTATTAGTGGGGAACAGGAAAGTTTTTTCAAGTGATATTCTTCAAGAGACCATTTCTCTACCATTTATCATTGGCAGAAAGATATAGGTAGTGTAAGATCTGATGTTCTTATTGTATGTTGTTAATGAAAAAATAATTTGATTTGGAAGAAAAAATGCTTTTTTAAAAGGTTCTCTTTGAACAATGCTGTCATCCCTACAGCAAAACCATTCAACATTTATTGAAAGATATACTAATGGAAATTAGGACCCTCTGATGCTAATCATCAAATGAGGCAAGAAACAAAGTTGTTCCTCACCACGATGGAGAAGATCCAGCACAGAGACCAAGGTGCAGAGGTTCCCTGTAAATGGGAAGGTTCTCCAGATGTTCTTAATTGTATTTGATGTTACACTCTTTGCACCAAGCTCTAGGGTCTTCTGACAAGACTCATAACCATTCAAAAGAGTTTGACCTGACCATCTACACAGGAATGACCAGGTAGATGATGAATGTCTATTGACCAGATCATGATGTGGGGTGGTCAGTTAGTCAATAAACATTTATTAAGTACTTATCTGCTGAGTATTGGGAATACAGAGAAAGGCGAAAAGCAGACTTTCCCCTCAAGGAGCTCACGATGTAATGGGAGAGACAATAATCAAACAGGTGTGTACAAACAAGCTATATGCAGGATAAATAGAAAATAATCAGCAGAGGGAAGGCAGCAGGGATTGGGAAAGGCTTCTTGTAACATATGCAATTTTATCTAGGACTTGAAGGAAGCCAGGAAGTGAAAAGGTAGAGATGAGAAAAGAGAGAATTTCAGGCATAGGGAACAACTGGAGAAAATCCCTGAATCCAAGAGAGGGAATGTCTTGTTTGGGGAGCAACAAAGAGGTCAGTGTCAGTGGATCGAAATATATGTATGAGATTCAAGGTGTAAGAAGACTGGAAAGGTATGTGTGGGGAGGTGTGGGGAAGTTATGTCATGAAGGCATCGAATGCCAATCAGAGGATTTTGTATTTGATGTTGGAGGTGAGAGGTAGCCACTGGAGTTTATTGAGTAGGGGAGGGGTGACATGGTTTGACCTCTGCTTTAAGAAAATTACTTGGGCAGCTGAATGGAGGATGGATTTGAATATGAAGATTTGTGGCAGGCAGACCAACTGGTAGGCTACTGAAATAGTACAGGCATGAGGAAAAGAAGGCTTGTACTAGGGTAGTGGCAGTATCAGAGGCAAGAAAGGGACATGTTTGAGAGATGTTGGAAGGTGATAAATAGTGAGGAGTTGAGAGTATCACTTAGGTTTTGAGCTTGGGAGACTGGGAGAATGCCTTTGACAATGATAGGGAAGTCTGTAAGAAGGGAAGGTTTAGGAAGAAAAATGAGTTCAGTTCTGGACATACTGAGTTTAAGATGAGTATCAAGTTTGAGCTGTCTGAAAAGCAGCTAGTGATGCTAGTCTTGAGATCAGTAGAGAGGTTAGGGCTGGATAAATAGATTTATAATTATCAGCATAGACATGACAATTAAATGCAGGAGCTGATGAGATTACCAAATAAAGCATTACAGAAGAAGAAAAAAAGATCTAGGACAGATTTGGACACTACTAGGCATGATGTGGATTATTGTTCTTAGTCCTTCGTTCCCAAAGAGGACCAATGACATCAGCATGGTGATGGCTTGACTTGCAAGCGAATTGGATTTGAGTGAGTAAGGGCTGTGCAAAGTCATCAACCTTACCTTTCCTCCAGAGTCATTGGAATCCAGTGGCAAGACATGCGTCAAGGTGACTGGTGATGGCCCCAGATGCAGTGTGGAGACCTTGGCCTTTGTAAGCTAAGGTCTTTGCCAGGTCTTAGTTTGTCTGAGATAACACCCCTTCAGTGATTAAAGTCTAGGTAATCATTGAGTCAAAAGACAGCCTAGTTTTCCTTCACAAAAGAATCAGTCTGGGAAGGGAAGATCCCAAGAGTTTCTGACCAGAACAATTGTTCTTTATGCTCACTCTGAGCCATCGAAAACCAATTAGCAAGTGAAGCTTAGAGTAGGACCTATTATTGGCCAATCAATGACTCTGAGCCAGAGTGATTTGGGTTTTTAAGTAGTCCCGTTTGGGTCATAAGGGACTTCCTCAAAGTCTGGTGTGGATGAAGACCCAGTGAAGGAGTCTGAAAAGGAGTGATCAGATAGGAAGGGAAAGTAGCCAGAGAGAGTAGTGTCCTGAAAATGCAGAGAGAAGATAATATAAGGAGAAAGGGGTGATTTTCTATTAAAGATTGCAGAGAGGTCAAGAAGGATGAAGATTAAGAAGAATCCATTAAATCTGCCAATTAGGAGATTATCGGTAATTTTGGAGGAAGCAGACCCAATTATAATGAGGTTGGAAACTAGACTATAGAGACATAAGAAGAGAGTGAGAAGAGAGAAGGCAGAGGCATCTATTGTAGACAGCCTTCCCAAAGAGTTTAGACACAAAGGGCAGAAGAAATATATGGAATGATAGCAGGAACGGAAGGATGATCTGAGGGTTTTTTGAGGATAGGGGAGACATAGGCATATTCGTAGGGAGTAGGGAAGTAACTACTAGAGAAGGAGATATTGAATAAAAGTGAGAATTGGGATGATGAAAGGGACAATTTGCTAGAGGAGACTGGATGGAATGGTATTGTTTGTGTGGTTAGAGGAGGTTACCTTGGCAAAGAGAAGGGCTACTTCTTCATAGGGGGCGATGAGGGGGAAGGAGGAGATAGTTGTAGAAGATATCTGAGTGATAGAATATGAGGGTAAAGGGATGGAGGGAAAGCTCTATTAGAAGTTCTCAAACTTGGGGCAGCTAGGTGGTGCAGCTAGTAGAGCACCAGCCCTGGAGTCAGGAGTGGCCTCAGACACATGACACACTTGCTAGCTATGTGACCTCAGGCAAGTCACTTAACCCCAATTGCCCTGCCTTCCCTCCTCAAAAACAAAAGAATTTAAAAAAGAAGTTCATAAACTTATTTGGTCTACAGCCCCTCCCCTTTAAAAAAAATTACTCAGTGCCCCCTGGGGTTAGGTTAAACTAACCATTATTTTTATTCAATATCCTCCAATTGTACTCAAGGCTACTACAGACCCCCACCCCCATCCTGCACACCCCATCTCATCATTCCAGCGCCATCTAAGGGCAGTATGGCCCACTTTGGGAACTTATGAAATGAATGGCCTAATTTTTTTTCTCTCTGTAAAATATGAAGCAAGGTTCTCAGCTGGGGTAGGGGAGGGGGAGCCATGAGAGATTTGGAAGACCATGAAGAATGGGATAGTGAGGTGAAAAGGGAGGTGAAAAAAATTGCCTAGCGGCAGTGAAGGCTTGTTGAGGTTATATAGCATAAATTCATAATGGATTGACCCATGTAAAACAGTTGCATTAATTTTCTTGATCTTAATTCATTAGTATACGTGTAGGATCAAGGCAGTGGGCGATGGGAGTGATACAAGACTGAGGTCTGGCAGGACACAACTGCTGATATGATAAGGGCACAAGGGACTCAAGATAAGAAATTTATAGTTGAAGTGGTTTACAAAAGGTGAAGATGGGGGAAAGGAGGAGATAGTAGTCAGTGCACTGGTGATGGCCTGGGAGAGAATTGAGGCCACATGTGGACAAAAAGTGAGGTTAAGTTTGGGAAGGCAGTCGGAGAGGTAGAAAGCCAATAGATTGTGAACAGATAAGGGAATATCAGAGTTTTTGAGCATAGATGTGGTGAATTCGTGGGTGATGGCAAGATCAAGAGTATGACCATCTTTGTGTGTGACTTAGGTGGGATGAAGGAGCAGGTCAATGGGAAGTTTAGGAGGTTTAGAAACTGGGAGATTAGGGTAATTGAGGGAGTATCAATAAATATGTTGACTTCCCTAGTATAAGGACAATAGGTGGGGAAGAGAGATTATGCTCCAGGTACTATATTCCTTGAAGAAGGAAAGGGGACAGGAAGTTCAGAGGTCTGTAGACAATGACTACTTGGATTTTGATTAGGAGATATAGAAGAAGAGAATGTAGATGATGTAGATTGGGTAGAACAAGTAGATTGTATAGATCTCAAAGAAGAGATTATTGAATGATGGTGGCAGGGGGAGAACTTGAAAATGCAGTGGAGATAACTCAACCAGTGTGTGGAAGAGAATGAGTGAAAGAGCAGCCAGTGCTGAAATTGGTGTTTGTTGTTCTTTGCTCTCCTGGGAGAAGACCAATGACATCAGCGAGGTGATGGCTTAACTTGCAAGTGAATTGGATTTAAATGAGACAGCTGTGCAGAGTGCTGAAAAGAGTGCCCCTAGAGGCTGGGTCATGGAATTAGGTGAGGGAGGAAAACAAGGTCTCAGTAACTGCCATAAAAGTGGAAAGGTGAGAAAGTAAAAGATTTAAAATGAAAGCAAGTTTGTTGCCTACAGTGAAAGTGGGATTGATAATCTATAGAACTTGAGTGTCAATTTGTATATCTGGGATAGACAATACAAATGAATGATGAGTTTGGTCCAAAGTCAAACAGGAGGATGAGAAAAGTGGGCTTGACTGTAGGAACGTATAACTCTTTTAATGACTCCAAACTTCTCAAGGGCAAAAAGGTAATTATTTTAAGTGCCATTATTCTAGAAGTGTTACCACATGTCTGCAAGATATGGAACACCGTGATCTCTGAAGAATTGAAGGATGAATAAGTAAGGAGACAATGGATGTAAAAGATGTCCTCAGGCAAATGTATGATACCAAGAATAGATGGTCAAAGGAGAGAGATTACAAATGGAAAGCTGAAGCACTACACTGGTATCATCTTGATGGTAGGAGAAATCTTGGAAGGTCTCCAGCATGTTGGATGGACCCTTTGTGGTAAACTAACGGGAGAATATATTCACACTGGATGGGTAGGAATAAAGACTAGGTTGCACCATTTGAGGAAATACCCAAATATGAAATCATTAATCCACATGAGTATTTCAGAATTCTTTTCTAATATTGGAAACCCCTCTTCCCAAATTAAATGTCTGTTTGAAAACAAAAAAAAATGTTCATTTGGATAATCATTAAGATTCATTTCTTACTTTTGATCTCAGTATGTAGAAGGGAAGAATGTGCTAGGAAATAACTCTTAAACTACATTTCTTCCTCCTTTCGTTTATTCTACTTCCCTTTTCTTTGTCAGATTTGGAAAGATGGTTTTGTTGTATTGATTTTGTAACAAAATCTAATCTTCAAATACTGGCTTTTTTCTCTTTGTACTAATGTTTTTCATTTGCCCTCTTTGTGGTTTTTGCCCTTTTTTTTTTTTGGTTGGCAGATGCCTTTCCCTCTCCACTTAGAATAAATTGACTCATAAGGCCTCTGGACCCTTTGAAGACTAAAAATATTAAGCCACTTCCTAAGTAACACTCTTTGCTACTAAACTCTAAAAAGCAAATTTTGATCATTCTCCTATACAGCCCATTAAGATAGTTTGACCAGTCATGTGAACAGAAGTTTAGTCCCACTTCCTTATAGTCCCACTCCTCTGTTTCTGTAGGACTCTCACTGTTTACACATCACCATTAGCAAACAGAGAATTTGGAAATCCTGAAATACGGGGATAAAGGTTTCTATTTTGAGTAATTTGCAATCTTATTTATATGGAAACTGAAAACAATGGAAAAAAATGATTCAGAATACACTGATAATTGAAGTGATCCTGTATTGTTTTTATCCTTTTATTTTCTTTTCTTAGGATCAGCAAAGGAATGAAAGATGCCTGGCATTCTTATGGTAAGAACTTTTTTTTTTTTAGTACACTTCTGTAAACCAAAGATCTGCTTTTCTAGGGAGATCAGTTTGAAGGTGTTGTTTGTTTATTAATGAAACAAAGCCCAGGAACTTCAATTAAGGTATTAGCCCAATCGACATTGTTTGGGAAAGGATTCAGATGTTGGATATTAATTTTATGGCATTAACCTCTGTTATGTTCTGTGCTATTCTCTGCAATCTTTTACCACGTGGCTTTTTTTCTCCATAGGAAGCTAACTTTTCTATCCGGGATCAAAGCATGACCTTGATCTCATTAATCAAATACTCTGACCTTGGCCTGATTAGCATGATGCTCTACAGAATTGCTGCTAAAGAGCACAAATATGAGATTATATATGGCTTTATGAAAAGAAACAAACACTGCTTCATGGGGACACTGAGTAACCGAAGCCTTAAGAATAATAATAAGCTGTCATTTCAGAGAACCTTGCATTCAGCCTCTCACTATAACATTCCTTTTTTCCTCACTACATGCCTTTGTCCTTTTTCCAACCTCCAACTTTCCTTTCCCAAAGAATGGGATTATTTTCCCCTAAACCTTTGGTTGCTTTTATGCCTAGGCTCCTCAGAAGTGGAAACATTTTCTTTAGAAAATTTTGTACTAGAAATGTCAGAGGGCCAGGTTTTGAATCCTGCCTCTGTTACTTAATACTTTTGTGATGTTGGACAAGTTATTCTCCCGCTTTGATCCTTGGCTTCCTCATCTGTTAAATGAAGAGTTTGGACTGGATGACCCCCAAGTTCCCTTCCAATTCAAAATTTATGATCTTACATATAGGCCTATTGGCTTTGCTAATACTGCTTGGGAGGTTATTATTTGTTCCACTTAAATTCCTTTGTGTGCTTTCTCTAACAGCCTCTTCCATCTATATAAAGGGTAGACAGTGCTAAGGAAAAGATGATCATTATTATCCAAAAACATTACAACAGTTTTGCATTCTTTCTTTTTGCTTTCCTTTCTGTGTGATTTTTCTTTCTTTTTCTCCCTTTTGTTTCCCCTCTCTGTTGTAGTGTTTGAAAGTGCTATGTCGTTGAGAGTTTTGTATACATTGGAAAATTATTTAAGGCCATTATATCCTTCAAATAAATCACTTAACATAAAGAATTCTATGCATGTTTTCACATACGGAAATATGGATTGGGCCTCAGTCTTGTTGCCAGTGGTGTAGCATTTATGTTCTCCCTTGAGTAACAGGAAATTACTTTGAAACCTTCCTTTTCTATGATGTGGAATGGATAGTAGAGATAACAATGTACTCTGAGTCAGGAGGACCTACCTGGGTATGAATCCCACTTGTGATACTTGCTAATTATGTACCCATGGGAAAATCTTACTTTGAGGAGAGGGGCAGAGCCAAGATGGCCGCATGAAGGCAGCGTCTTACCAGAGCTCTCTCACAAGTTCTGTCGGATTCCTATAAAGAGGTGAATTTGAGCAGATTTGAGAGAGTTGGAAACCGCGAGAAGTCTGAG
>CM053627.1:125993354-126037146 GCA_028646595.1 Phalanger gymnotis | reverse complement strand
GAACAAGCTGTGGTATATGAAAGTAATGGAATACTACTGTGCTATAAGAAATGGGGATGATACGGACTTCATAACAACCTGGAAGAACCTTCACGACATAATGCTGAGTGAGTGGAGCAGAGCCAGGAGAACATTATACACAAACACAGATATATTGATTCTGTGATGACTAACCCTGACAGACTTTGCACTTCTCAGCAGCACAATATGCAGAGATAGCTCCAAAAGATTCATGATGGAGAGGGCTGTCTACATCCAGAGAAAGAACTATGAAGTATGAATGGAAATCGAGGCACACTTCATACTCGCCTTTCCACCCTGCCCCCCATTTTTTTTCTCTCTTTTGTATTTGTTGTTGGGTTGTGGGAGGTTTTTTTTTTGGTTCTGTTTCTTCTTTCTCGTGAGTCATTCCATTGGTCATGGTTCTTCTCCACAACTTGACTAGTGTGTAAATTAATTCAATGCCAAGTTATATGTGGAAGTTATATGGGATTCCATGCCTTCTTGGGGAGGAGGGGGAGGGAGGGAAGAAAATCTGGAACTCAAAATTATGTAGAACTGTTTGTTGCAAACTAAAAATAAAAAAATATGTTAAAAAATAAATAAATAGAAGAAAAAAAATCTTATTTTGAGCCTCAGTTTTCTCATCTGTAAAATGAAGGATAATCAGCATCTATCTCAAAGGATTGTTGTGGAGATCAAATGAAATAATGTATATAAAATCTCTTTCTATAACTTCAAATGTTATTTAATTGTTATCTATTACTAGTTAAGTCACGTAACTGTTTACCTCACTTTCCTCATCTGTAAAATGAGCTGGAGAAGGAAATAGCAAACCACTCCAAACTGCTTCCAAGAAAACCCCAAAATGGGGTCGCAGAGAGTTGGACATGACTGAAACAACTTAACAACAACAATACTATTTCTCTCCTATTTCTGCATTCTATATTTTAAAAATGTAAAGGCCCCAGCATTCACAGGTGGTACACACCTGTAATCCTAGATCTTGGGGTGGTTAAGGATGGTGGATCTCTTGAGCTATTGGGTTCTGAGATGCAGTGGGCTAAGGCCCGGGCTTCTTAAACTTTTTCCATTTATGACCACCTTTCCCTTTTTGGCAGCTTTTATTGGCATTGCATGGCCTGAGGGCCTGCCCAGTGCAAAGTATGCATGCTTTGTTTTCAGAACCAAGGCTGCAGTGAAGTTGCACCAAGCAACACGGGCAAATGCTGCCAAAACATTACTTGTTTGATTTTGGTTATGGTGATTAGAGTGGGACTTGTTTCTTTTTTATTGTTTTCTCTTTTGAAATGCTGAGGTAATCAAATACCTTTGATGAGTTTTACCTTTCAAATGTAATGGCAAGCAAAGTGGACTTTTTGTTGTCTTTGTTGTGGAGTGCTTCTCAGCACTAAGGAATTGGGAGTCTTTGATGACCTTCTGTCAAGAGAAGGCTTATTTCACATGAATTTGAGTAGCATGGTTGTGATGCCCTCTGACCCTGAAGAAATGTATATAAACTCAGAGGATAGGCTTTTTGCCTTTGGAGGCACACTCATTGGTGAGGAGACTCTGGGTAGAACATTGAAGCAGCATCGAAAAAACCCAGATGTTGTTGCTTCTCTCCCTGGTAACTATGTATGTATTGCTAAGGATAGATTCGTTTGTGTTATTTTCTGTTTATAGAATGTGTGATTGTAATTTCTGTTGGTATACTCTCTGAAGTTCAGAGTGCTGGCTTTTCCCCCTGAACTAAGTGAATGGTATATGTATGCTTAATTAAAGTAAGATTGTTAACCCCTTAAAGTTGCTTTCCTTAGAAAAGCAGATCAAAGGACCTGTGCTAGCAGGTCTTCTGAGTATTGGTCTTGTTGGTCTTTAACACCCACAGCAGTTGCTAGGACCATTGTTATAATTTTTGTATTTTTTTTTTGTTGTTTTTTGGCGGGGCAATTGGGGTTAAGTGACTTGCCCAAGGTCACACAGCTAGCATATTTTTAATAAAGTTTTGGTCATTGTGCATTCAGAAACTTTTTACTCTTGCCAAATTTTTCTTGACCCCATATGGGGTTGAGACCCATAGTTTAAGAAGCACTGGCTAACCTGATCAATAAAGGTTTCCACACTAAGTTTGGCATTAATATGGTGAGTCCCCAGGAGCGAGGGTACCAGGTTGCCTAGGTCAGAAGTGGTGCCAGGCAAAGCTCTTGTGCTGATAAATAGTAGGATGCTATACGGGGAAACCCAGTGGGATGGGGCCTACGGCAAGCCAACTCATTATTTTCTGAATAGCTGGTCACCTGTACTTTATCATTGTCTCTGGTATCTTATTGTCCTGTAAGATCAAATCAATTCTGAAACTCTCACTTCCTCAGTACCCTCTGCCCCTTGGGCCTGTTTTACTCCGATTGGGGAGAGTGGATGGTGAATTTCAGAGAGGGCGGGGCAAACACCTTATCCTTTTCCACCTGGCTTCAGGATTTCCCCTTGCCTCTGCAGCAGGTGCCCTTCTTCTCCCTCTTCCCTTCAGCTTCTTATGTGTCATCTTCCTCCATTAGATTATGAGGTCCTTGAGGACAGGGGCTATCTCTTGCCTTTTTTTTTTTTGTGAGCCCAGAGCTTAGCACAGAGCCTTACTAAAGGTTTATTGGCTGACTGGCAGAGACAAGTGTGAGAGAAGCAACTCAATAGTATGTTACCTTGCCCAGTAAAAGTAAAATGTGACCTCAGTCTCTAACGCTGTTCAAGTTACTTGGAGTGAATGACTATTATAATTCTCTACTCCTAGAATATGAATGGAGTTAGGAAGTTTTTATTAACTTATTAAGCAAATCAATTTCTTGATTTGCCCTCTCCTGGCCCAAGAGTCGGCTAACCTGAAAGCTGGTTTTGCCCAAGAATAGAACTGGGAAATGTTTGGAATGCCATGTTTTATGTTCCTAGTATCTTCTTGATCTTTACAATGCTTTTACTAATGTAAGTAAACTGTCATTTAACCTTGGAATTTAGGTGTGAGTGAATGAAACAACATTGGATTTGGAAAGATTAGGGTGGCCTGGTGGGTTGAGACTGAGCTCAGGAACTTCAGATAGTTTATAAGGGGCCTCTTTCTTGACTAGTTCCAAGAAAGAACATGAAACACAGACAAACAACTAGGAACCTTGAATCATTTAATGTACTATTATATCTTTGGTTAAATATACGTATGTTAATTCACAAAATACAACACTAATCAGTTTTATGTGATTCTACGTTAAGATTAATTCCTTCAAGAAACATTTCTTGAGCACAGCACTGTTTTTACGGGTTGAGGAGGGATACAAAGATGAACGTCAGAATTGTTGTCCTTAAATAGTTTGATACGTATGAGTATATCAGGCGTAGATCCCAAGATATTTGTCCACGGGAGATTTATTTTGAACAAACTCAGACATCTGGCCATTTTGTATATTACATGTCCTGACCTTGATGTTAGTATGCTATCCTCTCTTTGAAGAGTTAGCTGGGAAAGGAAAAATGCTGTTTTCACTTTGGTTTTGCTTTAAGTTGGTTCCACATTAAGCAAGGGCCTGGCAATCCATTTTGTGTTGTTTACTGCGGTGGGAAGCAGGCTGAATGTTCTTCAACTGTATTATAACTTCCGAACGGTCCTAAATATTCCATAAATAGGTATAATTTTAACTTAAATTTTTAATTAGGGTCTCTACAGATAGTAGGTAGCCACTAAATATTTGTTGAACGAATGATTCATAACTTGGTAAAGATAAACTATCTACAAAATAAAATTGGATTAAAATAATAGAATGTGTAGGGGTAGGGTCCAAAGAGGCAGCCAGTAAAGCAGTGGATAGAACATTGGGACCATTATTAGGAATCCTGAAGTCAAATTTGACCTCAGACATTCCAGTTTGCCTAAGGACTTTTTGTAATTAGTCAAAAGTCTTTGATTTATTGAACAGAGGTATGCAGGCCTTATTCACGGTTCTGAATTGATTTATTCAATCTAAGATTGAATGGTCTCCCCTAATAAATGTATCAAGCCTAAATGGGTAAGGTGACAATCTTATAACACAGGCATGTATTAGAGAGGAAAGGGATAATTTCCAACACTTCAGTGACGTTTTTATCCATCAAAGGCATCCTGAAAACGTAGAAAGATGGGTGGGCTTGGAGTCAGGAAAGACCCAGGTTTAGATTTTGGCTCAAACATTTACAAGTTCCATGACCATGGGCAAGTCATTCAGCTTCCCTCTACCTCAATTTCTTCATCCCTATCTCACAAGGAAGTTATGAAGAAAGCACTTAGTAAACCTTAACCTTTGTTAACTTATAAGAATATCAGCTATTATTGTTGTTTATGTCTTCGGATCACTCCTGAGAACCATAAAATAGGATTTTGTCATATATTTGAATTCAGAGCTAAATTGAAACAATTCAATTTTAACAGTTGGATAGGAGAAAGAAAACATATCCAGGATCTAGCTTTTTCCAGTTCTTCTATCCCTTAGTGTATTAGACAATAAATATTGAAGGTCAAAATTTAATTTGGTCAGATATCATAATGAGTTCTTTTCCCCACTTTTGGTTTGCACAAAAGGAAACTGAAACATGCACTAATGGCAAACTGTAACTTTAGTTACAGTAACAGTAATTGACTGCAGTGGGTTGGTGACTTATAACAGTTTTTTTCTTAAATTTTTACAGGCAGTAACAATTTCAGATGACAATTGGATATCTGCCTGAATACTTGTTGGGAATATCCTCCCCTTGTTATGATTTACAGGAGGCGAGGAAGGAATTTTAAACCTTGTTCTAACACTCTAACACTGTGATATAGAGGTCACCTGAGGTTCTTGAAGTCTCTTCCAGTGAAGCACAAGTTCTGGCAAGTTCTGCTGAAAAAGCTGCAAGTGTAGCTTGGTGAAAGACTAGGTATCTGTTTTCTGAGGATTAGGGCAGCTTAGTTTGTACAAGCTCCTCATCAAATTGCCCACAGGATGTTGACTTTTTCTGCCCCAGCAGCTCTTAAAGCCTCTCTACTAGATGTTAGAGAGGTTGTGATCTATTTCAGAGGAGTGAGTGTCCACATGGATGTGATCAGGGATCTTAATGTTTTAATAGAAGGAAGAGGACAATAGTCATCTAGCATCCTGAAATTCTACCTAGTCACCTGGCATCATGATTTTCTTTGTTTAGCACGCCCAGCTTTCAGTTTTTCCAATAGTAAGGTAACCAGAAATATGATGGATAGTTGAAATCATGACAAAACCCCAAGCCAAGAAAGAGAAAAGGAAGATTAGTGAAATAGATGCAAGAAAATCCACAAACTGGATGCTCTGCCTTCAAATAATCGCAAGATAACTATACATTTTCATTTGATCATTTGATTCCTAGGATTCATGGGTGAATATGAAACCTGAGTTCTTTATTTTTGTTTGGAATTTTTCTGGTTTTTAATCGAGTCTCACGATGCACTGTACAAACATTACTTAGCTGTATTTGTCTGTTTCCTGGGTGAAGTGTCATGAGATAAAAGCCATGAAATACATACCTATGAAAAAATGATCACCAGTCTTAATCTAACCCAGTAGCAGTCTGTTTTTGCGTTTAATAAATACATGGGAATTTGAGGGTTTTTTTTAAAACTCCAGAATGTAGGAATGAGATCTGGTATTCTATTGCTTATTGCAATTTTCTCTGCTTATTGACTTTTCAAAATGTGATTTTCTCTTCTTGTGTCTCAGACTGGTCTCCAGATTTTTATCTGTTTCCTGATTCAACACAACATACTTGTTTACCTAGTGTCAGGTTCTGGTTAATGCAAATATGAATCATTTTCCTGAGAAATGAACTACATATAAAACACTATCAAAATGCATTCTAAATTTGCTACCTATAACTTTTCAGCCATTGTGTGCAAAATTACATATTTAAATACATATTATCTAGGTTTTTTATCTTGGTAACCTGAAAATTAAATTTAATTAAATTGACAAACACTTATTGCAAGAGAAAGATCATTACTGGCAGAAAGAAATCAGGGATCACTTCATGTAGGAGACAGCATTTAAATTGCACTTTATTTTTTAATATAGTGTTTTATTTTTCAATTATATGTAAAGGCAATTTTAACATTCATTTTTACAAAATTTGGAATTCCACATTTTTCTTCTTCCTCTTTACCCTCCCCTCTTCCTAAAATGGTAAACAATTTGATATAGGTTATATTATGTTGAATTGCACTTTAGAGGATGGATATGACTTCAAAGGTCAGTAAGTCAATAACATTTATTAAGTATCTACTGTGTGGTGGCACTGTGTTAAGTAAGCAGTGGAAGATACAGATACAAATTTAAAAAGACAGCCTCTGTCCCCAAGGACCTTACAAATTTAAGAGTGGGTGGGTAGGAGATAGTACCAAAAAGTTGAAAAGTCAAAGATTGGAGAGGAGGAACTGGGAGAAGCTAGAGCCCTAGAGCTCATGGTCCTCCAGTCAGAGGGTCCAATCAGAGAGATACAAGGTAGATAATAAGATTATTTCCCAATGACAGTTTCCTGGGGAAGGAAGGCAGGATGGAGAATCCAAGAGAAGTGCAAAGTAGTGTAACTAGTGGAGAAAGGGGAAAAAGTGATGGAGAAAAGTGAAGAAACAGAGGGGAACCACATTTCAGTCATATTGAATCATGAGAGCAAAGGTATGACTGAGAAAATTCAAGGTGTATTTGGAAAATAGAAAGTGATTCAGTTTGAGTGCATTAAGGCTAACAGGGTAGAGTGGTAGTGAAAGACATTAAATGACAAGCAAAGGAGAAAGCTATAGGATCCCACTGAAGATTTTTGGGCAGGGGATGAAATGAGACATCTATGGATATGAATAAATGATTCTGACATTCACATGATCAACAGATGTGCAGGGGAGAGAGAATGGAAGCATGGAAGACTGTTGGGAGGCTATTACAGTGGTTTGGGTGGGTAATATTGAGGGCGTGTACTGGGGTGGTGGCAGAAAGAAGAAAGAAAGGATAATATGAGAAATATTTCAGAGGGAGAATTGAAAGTTCTTAGCAACCGATTAGATGTGGGAAGTGAGGGAGAATTATAGGATCGAAAGATCAGTATTTTGGAAGTGGAACATGCTTGTAACCTAGATGTTACCTTCCAGCCCTCACTCTTTTTCATCTCCAGATCCATCTGTTGCCAAAGCCTATTAATTTCACCTTTGCAACATCTCTGAAATATACCCCCTTTTCCTTCTGATACTGCCCCTAACCTGGTACAGGCCTTCATCTTTTCACAAATGGACTATTGCAATAGCCTGCTTGTTGCTCTGTCTGCCACAACATTCTCCGCACTCAAGTTTATCTTTCATTCTTCTGCCAAAGTGATTCTACTAAAGTGTAAATCCAACCATGTTATTCTCCTACTCAATACACTCCAGTGGTTCTCTGTTACCTCTAGTATCAAGTATAAAATCCTCTAATTAGCGTTCAAAATCCTTTACAACCTCACCTCCCTTTCCCCGTACATAAACCTTTCTAGTCTTATACCTTATGCCTTCTGTGGTCTTGATAGTAGATGAAATCCTACTACAGTATGTCAATGTGAATTTTAAATGAAAATAGTTGATACAGTAAAATTGAGATCTTTATTCAGGGCAAGTGAGTTGCAGTTCAGGATTCCACACAGCAAGTGCTGGGATACCCAGTGTGGAGGTGTAGAGGTGGGAACAGGGTTTATATAGGGTACTAAGGCGGAGAGAATTACTAGGCTGCAAGTGGGAGGGGTTAGGCATCTGTAACAGTAATGTAAATTTGAACATCTTCTTATCCATTAATAGGCCTCTGTGACCTGCTTATATCACAGGAAGCCGAAATCATGTGTGGTGGGAGGAGCTTGCTGAACGAGTGGAACAGGAGGGATGGAGCAGAAAATGCTCAGAGCAGTTAGAGCTGAGGGAGAGAGAGGAGGAGTGCTAGCTGTGCTGTAAGTGTTTGTGGGAAGGTAGGGGGAATGGCTTAAGAATGGAGTTGCTCTCCACAGTGATAGTGTTTTAACTTCGTTTTTGCTATGATGGATTTGGTTTACTGGTGTTGAGATTTGGCTTTCTAATGTCTGAATAAATGTTTTGCTTCTGTCTTCTATATGGAGAATCTGTTATATTTTGCAATTCAGAGCCATGCTGGAATACTCATAACAATAGCAATCATTGTGAATATTGCCTAGGTGATACAGCATCTCACTGTGTCACAAAGCTGTTTTAGGTAACAAGCAAAAAGTCCAAAGCTTGGGAATATCTGGAGAGGAAAGTTTGGGAGATCTACAAAATAATTAGAGGCTAGAAGGGGAAATCTGGTCGGCTTCAAGCAATTCATTGGCTTGGGAATGTAAGCCAGGGCAGTTTCAGTCAGTTCTTAGTCAACTGTGTTTGTCAAGTATCATTTCCTTTTAGAAATTATTATAGTACTTTGAAGAGGATGATAATATAAATCAAACTTTATTTAGAAAAGCCAATAATAGCCACAAGAATTAAAAAGAAATTTTAAATACTTGTGATAATGTTAAATTCCAACTATACCAAGATAATGAGAACAAAGGATTTCTACAAAGAATACTGTTTTGAGGACTGGTAGAGAGGATTTAGGGGAAACTTGATTAGGATACCCTCAGTCTTTTCAGTTAAGCAATATATTAGCTATTAACTTTGGGGGTAGAGATCTTGTGGGGACAGGAAACAGTTTAGACCAGTTGCTGTGGAGAAGATCATCATACTTCATTAAAAAAATATCATACAGGTGATGGTTGAATACTTTCTACTTTTAATATTTTGCAGTAGTGTGTAGCAAATATTTTTCCCATATAAATTTCATTATGTTGAATAAATATACCTCGCCAATATATTTCAGTGCGCCAAGCATACACAATGCTAAACTATGTTATAAAGTAAGTAGAGAAGACTTTATTTTAACCAGTCAGTCAACAAACATTTATTAGGTGCTTGCTATGTGCCAAGTAGTATGCTAAGAACTGAGGACACAAAGAAATGCAAAAATGGTCCCTTCCCTAAAAGAGCTTGCATTCCAGTGGGGAAGACAAACATGAACTAGGTTCCTAGAAGACGTGTACACAGTAAATAGAAAGTAGTCAGAGGGGAAAGGATTAGCAGCCTGAGGGACTAAGAACAACCTCTTACAGAAGGTTGGATTTGAGCTGAGTCTTAAATGAAGCCAGGAAACTAAGAAGTGGAAGTGAGAACAGAATTCCAGGCATCGAAGGAAGTCTCTAAAGGAGTATAAAGTGTAGGACAAGTGGAAAGGTAGAAAGAGGCCAGGTTGTAAAGAGATTTTAAAAGCCAAATGGAGAACTTTATGTTTGACCTTGGAAGTAATAGAGAACTGCTAGGGTTTATTGAGAGTGGGGGCATGGTCAGACCTATATTTTAGGAAATTACTTTGGAAGCTAAGTGAATTGGAGTGGGGAGAAACATGCCAGAGAGATCCGTTAGAAGACTATTGAAAGAGTCCAGGCAAGATGTGATGAGGGCCTAAACTAGGGTGGCAACTGTGGCAGTAGAGAGAAAGAATGGAAAGTTAGCCCTTCCACATCTTGATTTTCCCCATTGTGATTTTGATATATTGCAGGTCGGCATAAGAAATTAAATGGGAATTTTTTGGGAGCTTTGCGGAAGCTGCAGACAACATGTGAAAGCCAGCAGATAATGCAGAAAAATTTTAGAAACTCAGGAATGCATACAATATATAGCTTATGACCAAATACTTAACCTGAATTTTACAACAAGGTACTGTAAACATCCCATAAAAGAAAAAGAAAAAAAATATGGTATAAAAAAATTTGATGCAGATTTACCATACTGTGTGTGTGTGGGAAATGCCCCCCAAACCCCAAGATGTGGAAGGGATAATTGTATACAAGAAATGTTGAGCAGGTGGTAATGACAAAATATAGCAATGGATTGGATGAATGAGGTGAATGAGAGTAAAGCAGTGAATATGGCATTGAGGTGGCTGGGAAGATGATGGTACCCTTGATAATGATAGGAATTTTGAAAGAGGGGAGAGTTTGGGGGGAATGATAATGAGTTCTGTTTTAGAGTTCTGTTTCAGGTATCTGTGAGACATCCAGTTTGAGATATCTAAAAGATGGTTGGTGGAACCAGAGCACAGGAGAGAACCTGAAGCTAAGGAATCATTTGCGTAGAGAGATCAATTGAACTTCTGAAAACCAGTGAAATCACCAAATGAGATAGTATAATGGTAAAAGAAAAGAAGGCCTTGGTGATCAAGCATAGTTAATTAGCATGACATATAGATTAAGAGTAGCTTGAATGATTGGGAAGTTAATGTAGTTGAGAAAGTATCAATATGTATGCTGAAGTCCTCTAATTTGAGGGATAGAGTTATGGTAGAAAGGCTGTAAGCCAGGCAATAAACTAATTGAGAAGAGAAGAATGTCCTGGGGGAAAGGGGTGAGGAGTTAATGGTCACCAGAATTTGGTTTGGGAGATAGATTTGGGTAGCAGGAACCTCAAAGGAAGTGTTGGTGATAGAACTGGAGTCTGGAAGAGGCCATGGAGAACAAGGAGTATTCAGATTCTCCCTGCCTCCATCACTGAATAGGAATTATAGATGAAAGAGCAACTGATGCTGAAGAACATAAAGAAGGAATCAGTGCCATTAGAAGGGAGCCAGGTCTTAGTGAGTTCCACAAAATGGCAGAGAAAGAAAGAGATCTGAGATGAAATGAAATGTGTTATTTATGGAGCAAACATTCTAGAGCGGAAGTGGTAGGCAGATCTAGGAGACAGAAGTGAGAAGGTTAGGGATAAGGGAGCAGACGGTTGGGAATGGGTACCAGGTTTTCTGCATTTGTAGACAGGGGTTCAAACTCACTGGGACTGGGAGAATATAAAGGGGTGAGAGTATATTAACCACTGAGATATGAATCTGTGGTTGAAGAGAGATCAATTGAGGGGAGGCAGGCAAATTGACTGTTCATATTCCTTCTTTAAGAACGTAGTTAGAGAACTTCCTGGGGACTAAGACATAAACTTTAAGGTCAGTGGTGGTTTCTTATACAGAGACCTAGGCCCTCTTGGAGAGGAAAATCTTGATTGCTTGCTAATTTTTGAAACTGGGCTAACTTGATAATTAGCTCTTCATAGCCTAGTTATTTTTGTAAATTAGGAAGATTTTTTAAAAAACTCAAATCATCAAGAGAAATTTAACTTATGGTTGGTTCATTTCTCAGTCTACAAACCTATGTAATAGATTTGCTTTGCCTTCCTGACTGACCTATGAACTTCCTATTATTACATAATACTTTGAAACTTGTAACTATGATGACCTAGTACAGGGATGTAAATATTCCACCCTCCTTTAATTTGATTGGTTAGTAAGGTTACACCCTCTAGTTCCATTCCAACTAAGCATAATCACCCTGCCACCTTCAAATTACTGACTACCAGTCAGTCACTGTAGCCATTGCAAAACTCATTGAATTGTCCTAGAGAGACTTTGGACGACTAAGGACTGTTGATGAACACGTACAATTTTACTGAATATTGTAAAAATATATTTTTTATTATCTTAAAGAGTTTATTAGGTATACTTATAACAGCTAATGAAAATAGAGTTGATTTGTTACAATTTTTCCACTCCAAGAGTGTTTGACTGATGTATCAAAACTGATAGGAGTCTACATACTTTTGATGAGCCTGATAATTGGGCTTTTGATTTTCTTTTTTTTTTGTATGTATACTTTTTCAGTCTCCAATACCCTAAAGAATAAAATATTACACTGGCTACTTAAGGTGAGAAAGACTAGGCCATACAGTAGGCTAGGAGAAAGGAAAGACTAAACGGATATTTTGAGGATAATGGCGCCACTACCATAGAGTTCCAATTCTGGCCCTAACTTGCTTCTAATGAGAAGGTGGTAAGGGTGGATATAGCAATGAGATTATACAACACACACATACACACACGTATATATAATCTTCAGAGAAGCTTATAGTTATAGATTTAGAGTCAATTTAGAATTGAAAAATAAAAATAAAGCTGCTAGTCTCCAAAACATACTTCACACAAGGCACAATTTTATCTGTGTTTGACCTTGCATTTAGTCATAACCAGGTTAAGGCAACTTGGGCTTTGTCCTAGTTAATTGAAATTTAGAGGGCTAAGCACTTAAATTAATTGGAGAAAAAAACTGGATTTTGCAAGAAGCTTTTTGATAGCAATCCCTACGTCCCCATGAACTTTCTGTACCCTAGCTGAGTTCACTTCCCTTTCTGAAAGCAGAGCTGCCTCACCCTGTCTGCCTCCTCCCCAAATGAATTTGCCTTAAAGACTTGATTCAAGAGTCCACAGTGTGATGCTTGTCCCAGAGCTAAAAAATTTCCCTACAGGTGCGTTTCTTTCTAGTTGTGGAATGAATCAACAGGTTGTAGCATTTTCTCAATGTACAAATGTACAAACTATTGTAAGGCCTTCAGGGTATTCTGACCTCAAATTTCTATTGTGGGAAAAATCCTCCTCCTTGTCTACTCACAGAGACTAATGCCCTAGAAAAAGGATCTGGCCTCAGGTATGGTTGGTGCTGTGTATCTGACATGATTCTGCTACTTAACTGCTAGACAACTGAAGCGTCAATTTGCTAAAAGAGAAAACTTTTTACTCTTTTCCTTGAAAAAAATGTACTATTGTGTTGGCCCCAGTGCTTTCCTCTCTACCTAACTTAGTCTTTATTGGAGGGGGAAGTATTTAGGGAAGGTGGGTAGGTGCAGAGTGGCTTCTATATCTTCTGGGCCTAGGAGTGCCCCCTTATCACAAGGGAGAGAAGAGAACTTTCATACATGTGTTTATATATGCACATACATATACATACAAATTTATATGTACAAGTACATATGTTTGTGTATTTTATAGAGCATTTGGGCATTCTAAATATAATCAGGATCTTTAGAACTAAATATATAATGCTATTGGTTAAAAAATGTATTGAAATAACATTTATCTAATATGGGTACTTCTTTGTCTTGTCTAAAACAGATGATTAAATACAGAAGTAATATCTGTAGAAATTTATCCACAGTATCAAGTCCTATGCTAATTTTATCTCCAGGTTCATAAGAACATAGATTTAGATCTGGAAGGAGCAGTAGAGTAAATCTATTCCAACCTCACTATTTTACAGTAAGGAAATTAAATTCCAGAGAGGTTGTGACTCATTCAAGATCCTACAGACAGCAAGTGGTAGAACTAGGAGTTGAATCCATGTCCGCAGACTCCAGGTCTATTTCTTTTTCACTTCAGACACTTTCCACCCTTTTATAATGAGTCAGCATGAGGTGTTGTTTCCTATCAGTAAGGAAATAGACAACTGACTTAGTACACAGGATACAGGAAAGACTTGTGAATTTCCACTTTTTGAGGGGGAAAAAATCAAAGCTAAATAAACAAATTCCATCAGACCTCTGCTCATGTGATAACTGTTTAGGAAATTTAAATTTAAATGAAGACATCCTTTAGAGCTAGAAAAAACTTTGATAAAATTGCAAACTCAAAACTTTAAATCACTTTCGTTCAGTTTGTCAGAATATTTAGTAAACTGGTTAACATTAACTTACAATACTAGTGTCTCTCTTTCCTGGAAACTAGCCTTAAGGTAAACATATTGGCTGTGCCAATAAAACACTAGCTTAGTGTTAACCCTACTTACAACCCGTCTGGCAGCTGTTTGTCTTCTTTTTATGACCGTTGCATAAGCTGCCAGGAAGCCAAATCTTGCTAGCTCTTTCCCTGTGGAGCAAGCCCAATGTATTAGAAAAGAATGTAGTTTCTGAAATAAACCATTTGAACTACATGAAAAGGTACAGGGAGGCAATGGCTAGGAGACTAGATCATATTTTTGTTAGGTTTTGTGAAAAAGAAGCTGGGACATAAATTTAAACTTTGGTCCCTCAAGCCAAATTTTTTTACGGTCCTTCCTCCGACCTACAATTCTCAGAGATGCCCTAGTCATACATCCTGGCCAAGTCCGCAAGTACGTGGACAGCTTCAATGACAGATGTGCCTATGATTAGAAACCTTTTTTTTTTTTGGTAGATTGTCTAACCCTGTGTAATGAATAACATGACAAAAATCAAAAAGGAAAAAAAAAGATGAACATAAGTTTGTAAGCACTTTTTTTAAACCACTCAAAGTAACAGGGAAGTAAAGCTTCTAGGACTAGATTTCTGTTGGTAACTAGAAGTAGAAGGGGACTGAGGTGGGAATGGTGGGTTTAGATGGGAAAGAGTGTTGTCTACTGACTCTCTTTTTCCTTCACCTATTCTATAGCTTATGTTTCAGCCCTGTCCTCAACTTCTATGTAAAAGAAACAAATTGTTATGTGGCTGATGAAACATTCCTGGTCAGAGTAGAAAAAAATATGGAATTGAGAGCAATAACAATTTCCTTAGGAGCTAGAACTGAGGATTGCCCTTGGCTGGCAATTTTCTTCCTCCTCTTTCATTGCATTTGACTTTGAAGTCTTCTGGTACTAAAGAGGAGAAAGAAGGTCATGGCAACTTGACAAATGGAATGGGTCTAAGTGCTTTGAGTTGCATGGTTTTGAGAATATGAAATCTGACCCTGCAATCTTTCTTTGACTCTTGCTCTCCTCTCACTTCCCTTTGCTCTGCCATTGGAGTCTCTTCTAAGCATCCTCCTCTTTTTCTCATGTTTTCTTCTAATTTTCTTTTAATGAGAGGCAACATAGAGTAGAGAACAGAGAAATAGCCTGGAAAAGATCTGAGTTCAAATTCTGCCTCTGATATTTACTGGCTCTGTGAACTTGGGTGAGTCACTTAACTTCTTGGTGCCCTAGGAAACTCTTTAAGTCTCCAAGCTGCAGAAAAGATGTACTTTCTCTCCCTCCTTCATTTGTAGAGGGAGTTATTTCACTTAGAATTCCCTATACCAATGAAATCACAGGTCTAGTTCCTATCTTTTTGTTAACGTAGGAGGTAGCAGGGCTCTCCCATAAACTTCCTCTTGGAAAGGCTAACACCTTGCTTTAAGGTTAATTTTTTAGTAACAATTTTGACAAAAATTGACAAAAAAACCCCTTCATTCTGATGTGGATATCTATTAGATGAGGTATAAAATCACCTTGTCTTAGATGAAGGCTATTTAACCTTTTTGTTTGCTTATGTTGTGGGCCCCATCAGTGGTTTTTAAATGCATAAAATAAAATCCGTAGAATTACAAAGGAAAATAATTATATATATAATTAGATTATATATATAAAATAATTAGATTTTATATACATAAAATAATTAGATTTTATATATACACACATGTGTATGCATACATTCACACATACATATATGTACACACGCACACACATATATGGTTGGTTGCTCTCCTCTGTTCTCAAAGAGTTCCAAAATGGCATCACTACTCCAGAGACAAGTTATGGTGTATCCAACTGTGGCTGATCAGACTAATACAAGCTTGAAATGTTCTACTACAGGTCGGGCGTAAGGACTCCATGTGAACATTTGGTGTGGCTTCTCTAAATTTGTGCATCTCACATTTCTTTTGAGTTATTTCAATCATCCTTTGCTCCTAGAGCATAGCACCTTCTCTGATGTGGGCACGCTATGCCGAGAGGTCCTGTGCCAGTGTCTCCCATGTGTACACACATACACACACACACACACACACAGAGTATTCTTAAACTGGGGTCTGTGAACTTGTTTTTTTTAAATGTGTGTAATATACATATCTGTATACATATAGACACTATATCTATATCCCCATAGATATAGATAGTGTGTGTGTGTGTGTGTGTGTGTGTGTGTGTGTGTGTGTGTGTGTGTGTGTGTGATTTTTAGGTACATACTCTACAAAGAAATCTGAATAGTATAAGAAATGTTTTTTGTTCCCTTCTTTTGTTCCCTACTGAATATGGTTCTTTTGATTTTTTTTTTAAAATTCTCTCTCTAGTCTCTCTCTTGCCCCTTTTTTCTTTTCTTCTGCTTTTTTTCTGTGTACCAGGTATAGACCATAGGCTACTCCTAAAAGATGCTAAATATCAAAATGAAAATCAACAGGGTTGATTTTTAAAATTCAGATTATTTCTGTACAATAAGCCTTGGTGTTAGTTTATAGAGAGCTAGCTGGCTTTAGAGGAAGACAGACCGGGTTTCAAGGGCTACCTCTGCCATACAAGCCGTATAACCTTGGGGAAATCAACTTTTAGTGCTCTAGCAATCCTCCAAGTCTAGAAGTAACAGAGAAAGTGCTTCTCTGCATTTGGTAGACAGAGCGCCTGATCTAGATCTTGTTACACTGAGGAAATCATGGTCTGGTAAAAAATAGTAATAATGACTAATTTTTACATATTGCTTTAAGTTTTGCAAAGTGCCTTATGTATACAAGAAAACAATCATATTGAAATATACTTATATGTGTGTATGCATACACAAATACACACACGCACACACACACACATTGTTCTTAACCTGGGGTCTGTGAACTTGTCTTTTTTTAAATGTGTGTGGATGTATAACCTATATCAGATTGCTTGCTGTCTTAGGGAAGGAGAAAAAAATTTGAAACTTAAAATTTTATAAAAATGAATGTTGAAAACTATCTTTAAGTGTAATTGGAAAAAATAAAATACTATTTACCAAAAAAAAGTAAGCTTCTTGAGAGAAGGGGATTTTTTTTTGTCACAGTGCCTGACACTAAGGAGGTGCTTAATAAGTGTTTGCTGATTTGTTGTGGAGCAAAAGTGTGTATTTATACATACATATGCTTATATACACATACTATATCCCTATCTATATGCCTTGTGAGGTAGGTGCTTTTATTATCTCCTCTTTACAGATGAGGAAACTGAGGCACAGAGAGGTTATGTTACCTACACAGGATTACATACCTAGTAAGTGGCTGAAGAAAGATTTGAATTCAAGCCTTTCTTATACCAGGTTCACTACTCTTTTCCTTGTACCAAGTTGATTCTTTAATTGTTCCATTTTCATCTGCTTGTCCTGCAGGCAGATACAGTCAGACCCTCAGGTCCTTTTGTAAGTTTTTTATTTAGTTAAGTCTCAGGTATCATTTAGATGACTTTTCTGTCATATCTCAAGTAAGAAAAAAAAGGATCTTTCCTAGGGAGAAAAATATGTAAATGATAATAGATGACCATACTTACGATGAAAATTGCACAGCGACATGTTTGGAAATGTACCCAAGTCAAGGTATCAGACATTTGTGAATTGTACTTTCTTTGCCCTAGTATGTAATTCAAATATTTAATAAGCATTTATGAAATGACTGTTATGTAGCAGGCATTCTAGATGTTAGGAGTAAAAAGATTGAGAATGAGCTTAAATTCTATAATACAAGCTAGAACAACATTTCCTATTTATTGTTCTTACATTTTAACTTTTCTTCTATGATTTTAATTAGTAAGCTTTCCCTAACTAGAAGGACTGAAGTAAAAATATTTCCCTGAAAAGAAGCAATTTTGTTTTGTTTTATTTTTATTATTTTTATTCTGAACTTAGCAAAATTGCATACAATGAGCATTTTTTCCACATGGTTGTTGATAGTAAAAAAGATCTATTTTTCCCTCTGAGAACTGGTTATTCATATGCTTTGATCATGTATCCACTGGAGAATGGCTCTTGTTCTTTTAAATTTGAATCAGTTCCTCATATGTCTTGGATATAAGACCTTTATCAGAGAAACCTGCTTTGAAGATGTTTTCCTCCTGGTTAATTTTTTAAATAGAATCTTTATAAGTAAACTTAATCAGTAATCAGTTGGTAAGTGCATGTTATGTGCCAGTCATTGTGCTAGGTTTTGGTGATACGGTGACAAAAAGGTAACGGATTTTGCCCTCAGTGACTGGGATACGTTCTATCAGGGAAACATGTACACATTGAATATGTACAACACATATAAGTTGTTGTTGTTTGTTATTAGTCATCCTTTGTTTCCAAAGGGGACTAGTGACATAATGGGTGATGTATTGATTTGTGCATGAATTGGATTTTAGTGAGGCAGAGTTATACAAAGTTATCAGCCTCACTCTCTTTTCCAGTGTCATTGAAGTTCAATGGCAGGATGAAAATCAAGATGACTGGCCATGGTCTGGCATACAGTGGATGACCTTGGTGTCTTTGTTGTCTGACTAATCTCTAGGCACCCAAAAGTACCTGCTTCAGCCACCTTCATGGCCGCTGGAACACCCATTCCTCTGGGGGAAGGCTTCGCATGCTTGGGGTAGACATCCCCCTAATTCACCAAGGTGTACTATATTTGAGGCCTGTTGTTTACCATCAACCTTGTTTGACCTGTCTGCCAAGATGATTTTACTGGGGTGTGGCCACTATGCATACTATAGCTTCTTGCAGTCATAGGTGAAAATTGGGTGAGAGGTGGACATATATGACATATATACATAAAGAAAATAAAAGGTGATATGAAGGTAGAGAGAAGTATGCAGAAAGAGGCATCAGGAAAAAAAACACGCAAAAGGAGATACTTGAATTGAGTTTTGAAGGAAACTACAGATTCTAAGAGACAGAGGTAAGGAGGCACTGCATTCCAGACATGGCAGACAGGCTATACAAAGTCTTAGAGAGGATACATGGAATGTTCTGACTGAGGAACAGAAAGGATAGTATGACTAGAATATAAACTACTTAAAGTAATTTTTCAAAGCTCTCAGGCAACTCCTCCCACCACCCTCACTCCCTTTATGTTCAGAATTGATCTCAAAGGCAAAAATTCACAAGTGAAAGTTTCTCTATGCCAGGCTGTGATAAAGAACTGTAATCTGGTCCAGGAGATAATTATGTCCCAATTCTTCTATTTGGCATTTAAAACCTTAGGAATATGGAGAGCGTGGGCTGTGTCTTCCAGTAAACCCAAGCACACCCAGCCTATGTTCTATGTATGCTTATGTTTGAAATCCTTTGAAATTTGTCTTCAGCCTGCCTTTTCAGTAATTACACATTACTCCCCTACATGCATTTTGTTTCAACCAAACTGGTCTTGCTGTGCCTCTTTCGCTGCATTCTGCACTACATTCCATTTCCTGTCACCATACTCATGACTGGAATGTACTCCCTCCCCATCTCTGCCTCTTAGTATTCCTACAATCCTTCATAGATCAACTCAAACATTGTCTCCTATGTGAGACTTTTCCTGATCTTCTCACCTGTTAATACCTCAACCACCCAAATTGCCTAGTCTTTATTTTGTATATGCTTCTATGTGCAATTATGGTTTCCCCAATAGAATGTAAGTTCCTTGAGGGCAGGGATTGTTTAATTTTTGTATTTGCATCTTCAGTGCTTGTGCAGTGTCAAAGCACACAGTAGGCACTTGGCAGATGCTTGTTGATTGGTAGATTCAGAGACTATTTAGGTATTTATTTTTCAAACTTTTCCTGATTACATGAATAATAATAATGATAGTACCAATTACTCCATGAGTATTGAGTTAAGCATAGACCACCAAATGACAATTTTTCATTAGTGAATGCAATTGACCTCTAACCAGTGAGCTGTTGGGAAAGATTCCATATGGCTCTAGAAATCTTCAAACTGATATGATCTCTTTGGCAGATATGGGATGTTTGATGTCTCAGCTTTGAAATTTCATTCATCTATGTTAGATCTTACCTTAAGGATTCTTGTAAAATGTGTGCTTGGAGAATACCAGCATCTTTAATGAAGGGAATGGTAACAATTCTGTGATATTTTCTGTGTGTTTCTTTTTAATCTGTTAGTGAACAAATATGTTGAGATTATTTGCGATTATGTCACCAAATCAATTTTTGTCATGTTTTGTCGGGTTTTTTTTTGCCGTTTTGTCTTTTGAGTCGAATTGTTGTTCAGGAATTTCAGTCATGTCTTACTTTTCATGGCTCCATTTGGGGTTTTCTTGGCAGAGATACTGGCATAGTTTGCCATTTACTTCTCCAACTCATTTTATAGATGAGGAAACAGAGGCAAACAGGGTTAAGTAACTTGTCCAGGGTCATACAGCTAGTAAGTATCTGAGGCTGGATTTGAACTCAGGTCTTCTTGGCTCCAGGCCCAGCATTTGATCCATTGTGCAGCCTACTTGCCTTTGAGTAAAATATATCTAAAAATTTCGAAAGCCTCTGAGTTAGAGTTATATGCTTATGTGCTTCATAGCTATTGAAATGTCTGAGTTTAGCTTTCAACACCTTTGGCAGCAGAGATAGTTGCTATGCTTTTATTCTGCCTTTTTAAACTGCATTAAAAAATTTATCCTTTTCCTGGAAACTTGTTCCTGTTTTTTTTTCTTTTAGGGGCCTGGGACTAGGAATGGAGCGCACAAACAATTTTTGCCCTGGGACCAAACACTCAATCAACCAATCAATAAACAAGCACTTAAAATTATTCTTTTTCAATTAGCAAATATTTATTTTCTCTCTCTTTGACAATCGCCCCTTCCATTGGGGAAAAAAAGAAAAACAAAAGCCTTGTAAGAAATATACATGGTTAGGCAAATTAAATTCCTGCAGTGGCCATGTAAAAATGTATGTCTTATTTTGTCTTTATCCATCACCTTTCTGTGAGGAGGTAGCTAGCATTCTTCATCCCTTGTCCTCTGGAATCATGGTTGGTCTTTGCCTTGATCTTAATCTTTCAAGGTTAAACAAACACTTAGTAAGGGTCTCCTAATGTGTTAAGTACTATCCTAGAAGAGGAAGACGAAAGGACAATGAAGCAAATAATTTCCTGGTTTCCCTTCTTGATCTGTAAAATTGAAAAAATAACCCCTGAATTTGGAGCCTACCTCTCAGGGTTGTTGTGACAATCAAACAAGGTAATGTATGTTAAGTGCACTGCAAAACTTAAAATGCTGCATTGAATTGTTATTTCTTGTTATACTCCTCTTCTCCAACCTTGAGGGTTGGGTGACATACTGAATTCTGCCACTAAAAACTGGGCCTTAAGCAGCATAGAACCCTGCCTTGATCATCAAAGTCAGCCTTAGGCACAATTATGAAATAAGCTTGGATTGCCACTGCAGTCCTTTTTTTGTGCTCACCTCAGCAATCTTTCTTTGTGGCTTTATACCACCTCCTTGATTTCTCAGAACTTCCCACTTCAATGTTCCAGGCATCATGCATATTGTGAAAATATTATTCCTCTTCCCCATTGTGAAAATTCCTATTTTTCCTAAGCCCTGATGCCAGCTGGTGAGTGAAAGAGGAACTGCTAGGCAACTCATTCATCTTCAGATGTGTTAAGACTGATAAGAGAGTAAATTGTTGTTATCCTCAGGGATATTTGCCATTTAAAGGAAGACTCTTTGAGAGGGTAACACCCAAATTAATTACTCTGACCAGAGGATATTTCAGATATTATGGCTGGCTTGTGTGGATGAGATTTTTAGTGTTTGCTTATAGTTCTAGTACTAATCGAATCACTCTACGTATGAACTTGTCTACAGTGTGATCTATTGAGGCAGAATGGTTTAGTGGAAACAGTACTTAACTTGAAGTCAAGAAGACCTGTGTGCAAATATTTGCTCTGACCCTTCTAGGTGAGTGGCTGTGAGCAAGTAACTTAACTTCTCTAAGCATCCGAGTCTCTCTTAATCACCCTAACCATTAAAATGTACTGGTGGCACCTGCCTTTCCTGGGTGGTTATGAGGATCAAATGAAATAATGTTTGTTAAGTACCATGTAAAAGTCAAATATTAGTCATCCATGAATAAGGCTACCCCAGCCCATGTTTGTGTTTATAAATATGAATGAGATTAGCTATTTTACCTAACTCAAACTGAATATATTCCTTATTGAGGCTATAACCTTGCCCCTACTGTCAACAGCATCACCATTTAGCCTAGCCTTCTTGTTGAAAACTTTGTGTTAGCTTTGATTATTTCCTCTTTATTATCTTATGAATCCAGTTGGTCATCAAGTCTTGTGGATTTTACCTCCACAAAATCTCTTGCAATATTCTCTACCCTGTATTCCCATTGCTACCATCGCAGTCAGACATTCCTAATTATAGGCTGTCTAGACCACTACAATGGTCTCCTGACCAGTTTTCCAGCTTCTCTTTTCTCCTCACTTCTATTTCATTTCTCACAACCAATGCCAAATGACCAGCAACGAGTTCTCAGAGAGGTTTTGTGTTGGAAGAATAGTTAGAATAGTAAGTTAAGGAGAGAGAATTAGTGTGCTCTATTTGTATGCATGCAAAGTCAAGAGATCTTAAAGAAGGTCTATCAGGTTACTGAGTGGAAGATTTACTAGAGTACCAGATAAAGTCATAGAACCAGAGGCTTAAGGGACTAAAGAGGTCATGTAGGGCAACTTCTTCATTTTACATACGAGTCAACTAAGATCAGTTAAGGGACTGGTCCATGGTGACACAGATAATAAGTATCAGAAGAAGAATTTGAAGCCAGATCCTCTGAGTCCAGAGGCAATGCTTTTTCTATGGTATTATGCTGCCTCTGCTAAATGGGACAAAAAGGCATGTATGCAGGGGTGTACCAGAGCCTGCTAGCTATGGCTTAGGAAAGATCGTTAAATTTTCGTTGTGAACATGTATACGTCAGAAATCAGCAAATACTACAAATCAGGGTTTTGTTGATTGTGGATACATAAGAAAGTGATGAAGAAAATGTTAGTAATTCTGATAAAACTTAAAAATGAGTTGTCCTTTATTCTCCCTTCCCCCCAGAAAGCCTGTAGTTAAACATGGGTCACTATCTGCACCATTTTAGGGAAAACCTACATGAATCAGCTCACAGGTCCACAGAAAAATGAAATAAATTAATTGCATGTGTATCACATGTACTTAAGACTAAAAGTACCATAAAGGTGCTCATTCATTTGGCAAATTGGCAATCAAGCCATTCAAACAAAACTAAACCTACCAAAGTGGTTTTTGTAAAAACAGTATTACCAGTCCAGTGAATTCCAATTGGATGATAAATATAAAAAAGAAATATAAAATAAGGGGAAAACTGGAATAAAGTATTTTTCCTCAATCACGGAGAGATTTTTTTAAAATTCTATGAATGGAGGAAATATGAGGAATTAGATAGATGAGCATTAATACATTTAAAACATTATGCACAACCAAAATACTTAAAAATAAAGATGGATTGTGGCAAATATTTACAGCAACTAACAGATAAAAACTTGATACCTAAAGACATGTAAGAAATGTTAAAAAGTCACAGAAGTGCCCAATTGAAAAAGGCTAAATGGTAAAATGATATGAACAATTTTCAAAGGAGGAAGCACAGAGTATTAATAATCATTTAAAAAAAAGTTTGACCTCACTAATAAGCCAAGAGATCCAAATAAATTTAACTTTGAAGTATCACCTTACACATCAAATTTGTAAAAAAAATTACAAGTGGTAAAACTTTATGCTAGCAGGGTTATGGCTAAAGAGGTGCATTGTTCATTGCTGGTAGAATTGCAAATATTTTGATTATTTTTGGAGAGAAAGCTGACAATATGAAATAAAAGTTACATATACCCTTTGACCCAATAATTCCACTGTTAGGAATATACTCTGAAAAAGTTATAAAAAATATCAGCAAAAATCCTTCTCCCTTTAAAACATTTCGATAGTAGTAACATATGTAATTGCAAAAACATGACAGCAGCTTAAATGAACAATAGCGAACACTGGATAAATAGATTGTGGTATGTTAATGTAATGGAATATTGTAATGAAATTAAGATCAAATATGAGGGACATAAAGAAATCTGTAGAGACCTGGGTATAGAAGAGAATACATATTAATTATCACCATGTCAGAGGAAAGTAAATAAGAATGAAAGGACAAAGAATCCTGATGGGGATTTAGAGGGAATGACTAAAAATGTTATGACATTTTATAAATTGAAGCCAATTAGCTTAAATGTAAATAGTTACTATGCATATTTAACTTGTTGTACCATCTTTTAGGCAGCTAGGTGGCACAGTGGATAGAGCACCAGGTCTGGAGTCAGAAAAGACTCACCTTCCTGAGTTCAAATCTGGCCTCTGATGCTTTCTAGCTGTGTGACCCTGGGCAAGTCACTTACACCTGTTTGCCTCAGTTTCTTTATCTGTAAAATGAGCTGGAGAAGAAAATGGCAAACTGTTCTAGTACAAGAAAACCCCAAATGGGGTCACATAAGGAAGAGCTGGACATGACTGAAACAACTTAACAATCACAACTATCACTCAATGTAAAGTTTTTGAAAAGTTACCAAGATAAACAAAATTGCAAGTCAAGTACTAAAATTTCTTTTTGTGTACAGGTTTTACTTAAGATGCTTCATTATATAAGGCCAATCAAAATAATAAGAGTATTTGTACTTTTGTTACAATTTAACACTAATTTCTTCATGTGAAAATTTATTCATTTAAAATTATTTGGAAATGAATCAAAAATAAAAAGTAATCTGGGTTACTGTTGAATGGCTACTTAATACATTTTATTACGGCATGGTGCTTATGAGGCCAAGATTGTAGTTATAGAATCAGAGACTATATAGAACAGCTATCTTCCATTGTTCCAGGGCTATAGAACAGATACTACGTTCCTTGTCTTGGGTAGCCATCTTGAGAATTCATACCCTTGGTCACTTGGAGCAAGCACCAAAGAGTTGGAGTATGAATGCTGTTGTTCAGTACTTCAGCTTTGTCCAACTCTTTGTGGCCCTATGGATTATACTATCCATGGAGTTTTCTTGGCAAAGATACTGACGTGTTTTTCCATTTTCTTCCCTAGTGGATTAAGGCTGTATAAGAAATGGGGGGAGCAGTTTTGTTTGAAAGTATCCCTCTTCCCCTTTCCCCCCCAGCTTTAGCAGGATGTAAGTCAGGTGACTGATTAGAACTAGTTCTAATCAAAGCTGTGATCTAGCAGAGATCACATGCTTAAATGAACCACTTGAAGAGAGCGTGGTAGGCAGTCAAGGGATTGCATCTGGCCAATGACGAGCATGGCAGGAGATTCAAAGTAGGGGTCAATAAAAGGACTGGCATCTATCTAAGTCCTTCTGTTCTCCTGTACTCTGTTCAGGAGACGCACCCATTTATTCAGACCGAATAAATGTAAAATATAATTAAAACATTCCTGGCTTCCCAATGAGTATTGTTTATTCCTAGACGATGTAAGTATCTTTCTAACAGGCTGTCAACTTGAATTTAAATGAATATAATCAATACATCAAAATTGAGATCTTTAATCAGGGCAAGTGAGTTGCAGTTCAGGATGCCACACAGCAAATGCTGGGGTCCTAGAAACAGGATTTATATAGGGTACTAAGGCAGAGAAAATGACAAGGTAGTCAGTGAGAGGGGTAAGGCATCCCACAGTTTCATAAGGTAAATTGTTTTGCATAATAAACAAAAGTCCATAAAGAAAGCTTGGGTATCGCTGGAGGGGAGATTTGGGAGATCTACAAAATAATCACAGACTGTAAGTGACAATGTCTGGCCAACCCTAGGCAATTCATTAGCCTGGGAATGGAGACCAGGGCAGCTTCATTCTGTTCTTAGTCAGTTGTATTTGCCCAAGGTAATGGTTAGTGAATGTCTGAGGCCAGATGAGGCCTTTCTTATTTCAGGCCCAGAGCTCTATACACTGAGCCCCCTAGCTGCCTCTAGAGAGTATGAATGGAGTGTTATAAATCCATTATTGCTATTTTTTAAAGTATTCAAAGGGCATGTACCATATATACACATACACACACACATATATACATATATGTATGTATATTTGTAGTCCTATCTTTATATATAAAGAAGAGTACATACATTAAATACCTAGGAGAGCTAGTTGTGGTATGGAGGAGTGGTGGTGTTGGGCTATACGTTACTGATACTGAGTTATAGACTTTGAGAACTGGTTGAACACTCTCTGAATTCTTTCACTTGATCTGGCTTTTCTTGCCCAAATAGCCTAGCCTAGCTCTCTGTTGTCTGATTACCCCGGGAGTGCCTCCAGCCATTTCCTACCCTTGATCCTATCTAAATCAAATTTGTTACCCGGGTCCTCTATTGTAGGTCTTCTCCAGATAATCTTACATCCATTTCTTACTCTGAAATTTGATCTCACCCCAGTCCCCCAGGCACCCCAGTCCCATCAATATCCTCCCTCTGCCCCCTCCTCCCATCACCCTAGACTACTTGACTACCCTAGATCCCTCCCACATTCTTTCTGTATATAAGATCCATCTCGCCTCCATGACAGTGCTCAGATTCAATCTAGCTCAGTAGGTTGAATTTGGCCTGTTTATCAAAATGAACATCGCAAATGGCAAGATCTCTTAAGATTCCACCCAATATGGCAAATCTTTAATAAACTTTGTTTTTTTCTTTGGCTGTAAGAAGGCTTGAGTTGAATTTATTTGAGCAGGACCTAGTGTGATGGCATTTTGGGATCTCAAGCACTCCTAAAACCTAATCCTATGGTTTCCTGATCTCAACAGTGGTTTGGGAATTGGAACATCATTGGGTTTAGATCCAGAAGAACTGAATTCAAGTTCTGACACTACCTACTACTTACTAGTACTGTTGACTCTGGACAAATCACTTCACCCTACAATTTATACAGTTCCACTATTTGTAAAACACTCTATCCACCTCAAAGGGTAGTTGTGAAGAAAGTGTTTTGTAAACCAGAAGAAGCTATATAAATGGGAGCTTTTCTTATGCTAAAGAACATAGTATGTACACAATTCTTTGAGCTCTGGAGGTTGACATGCTGAGGCAAGAAGACAGTTCAACCTATATCCTCCCCTTCACCTTCTCTTTGTAAATATTTAAAAGAATGTTTTGGCAGCGATGAATTGCCAAATAATTCTCAACACTACTTAAAGAGAGAGAGAATTGAAAGGAAGCTAAATTGTGAGCATTTTTGTTTAAACTGTGCATTAGTATTATAAGGTTAAAATTCACCAACAGACAGCCCATTTTACAATTACAAGTTCATTTTCTATTATCAGCCTCTGTGCTATAATTAGGAGATTGCATGTGTAGGCTCTCCTACAGTAAATAGCAGAGAGAGGTACTGGGTTAAATTTAAAGGATGATTTCCTGGCAAACAGTATTTGAAGTTTGCCCAAAATGAAAACAAGCTGTATTAGAATTTGATCTGGTGTAGTCACAGAAACATTGAACAATCCTGAGATCTCTCTCTCTCTCTCTTTCATATGGCACACACACACACACACACACACACAGCATTTTGTTGCCAATGTCTATATTATTTGGTGGCAGTGTCACTGTGAGCAATTTCTTGTCATTTGAAATAGCCGCTTGTCCTTTGGAAGAATGGACCAGATTTTTAAAAAGCACAAAATACACTGAACAAATTTATTTAGAGAAATGAACAGTTAAATCTTTTTGGACTCTATTTATTTACAATTCATTTCATTTCCATTCTCAATAAATTATTGGGAAACATATTAAAAGTTGTTTTTTTTTACTTGAATTTAGGTCACTGGTTTGGCTTGGAAAAGTTGTTCAATGGGAATGTAGCTTTTGCTCATATTTAAATTAATGCTTTGTTCCATAGATATCACATATCCAATTGACACAATTACTCCAATAATATATAAATATATAAGAACTAAATAAAAGGTACTTCTCAAATGTGTCATCAAACTTATGTTATACTAGTGGTGTATAGAACTTTCTACCTTTAATTCTTCAAAATTATCACATCATTATCCAAAATTGTGTCCTTAATGGAGTTAAAACAAAACAACAAGGTTATTTGACAGCTAGGTAGCTTGGTGCATTGGGCATGAGACTTGGAGTTAGGAAGACCTGAGTTCAAATCCTCCTTCAGATACTTATTAGCTAAGTCACTTTGGTCAAGTGTCTTTACCTTTCTGAACCTCAGTTTTATCTATAAATTAATATAACAATAGTACCTATCTCACAGGGTTGTTGGGACAATCAAATGAATTACCATATATAAGTGCTTTGCAAACCTTAAAGTATTATAAAGTAATCATTGTAATTGTCATTATGACAAAAACATAGTTGAGCCCTGTTACAACATAACTCATTATTGCATAACTTCATATACGATCTGGATGAAATGATAGCCTCTGAAATAGAACAATTTAACATAGTGAAAACCTTATGTGATTCAATTTACCCATCAAAGCACAAGATCATAGGTTTAGATTTGGAAGGAACTTTTGAGACCATCTAGTCTGATCCACTCATTTTATATATTGAACTGGGGCCCGGGAAGGTTAATTGATTGTCCAAGTTCTCAGTTAATTGATAAAGGTAGGTTTTGAACCCAGGTCCCCAGATTGTGAATCCGTGTGCTTTCTGGCTATCTCCTCATCATATTGTTGTTTGTCTTTCATTTTCAAAGGGGACTAATGACATTAGGGATGATGTCTTGACTTGCTTGTGGATTGGATTTCATTGAGGCAGAATTGCACAAAGTCATCAGCTTTTCTAGTTATTGAAGTCCAGTGGCAAGACAAAAGTCAGAACGACTGGTGAAGGCCTGGGATGCAGTAGATGACCTTGGCATCTTGTATATCCAACCAAGCTCTAGGTACTCCTCAGTGCTGCTTCACATGCCTTCATGAACATTGGAACAAATTGTTCTCATCCACCCCATCCCCCTGGGGCAAGTCTTCACATGCTTGGAGTAGACATTCCCTTCACTCACTAATGGGTTTGAAGCCTGCTGGTTACCCTGAACTTGGTCTGGCCCATATGCCAAGGAAGTTTTACTGGGATATGGCTGCTTTGCATGCTATAGCTTCTGGGAGCCACAGGTGAGAGTTAGGTCAAAGGTGGACACCAAACGTAGATGAGCAGCCCTGAAAAGGACTTGGCAAGCCTAGCACTTCCTCATCATATTACTTACACTCTGGCCACCATCCTCATTTCCCTAGAACCTTAGATTCTGTTTGTGAATCACCCATCTCTAACCCTTCTCTTAATTGGAACGAGGCCTTCATGCCATTTCCCAGTAATCTCCACATTTTTTAGGTCATCATCTATTCTTGCTTTAAAAAATTTTTTTTCTGAAGCTTTCAGAATTTTGCTTAATGTGATATACTTAAAATGTTTTCAATATTTTTACAGTACAGGGCTCTCAAATACTTGGGTTCAAAGAAGAGTCTATGGAAACACTCTAATAATCAGAGGAGAAAATTTCCTTACTCATCCTCTCCTATATATTCTTTGCTTTCTGAAACTTTTTATTTTTTTTATTTATTTTTGCAAACATAGCACTGCAGCTAGATGGGTACAGCTAGTTTGAGTCCTCAAGGGCTGACAATCTTTGCCAATTACTGTTCTTTACCTGCCCTCCATTTTTGCTTTGGGTCCATTATTTTGGGGTTGCCTGTCTCTTCAAAAAGGGAATAGGGTTCCCTGTGCTTCAATTCTGTCCCTTGGATTCCTGAAGAACAATTTTATTTATTTATTTTTGCTCTGGTCTAAGGGGACTCCAGCATGAGAAGGGAGGAAATAAAGTAAAGTAAATAAAAGTACCTAGACTACAAGCATGAACCAGGTACTCAACAGGTAGTTTTATTCCCGCATAGAAAAAGGAATGCTAAGCAATGACCATAGAATGAACACAATAATTTGAGAGTCTAGTATTCAAGCCTCTTTGGGACAATTGCAACAGGGATGCTCACTTACTACTTAACATTTCATCTCTATTGACTACAGCCTGATTATACTAAGGGCTAAGGGGGCTCATTGTTTCAGTGATGTTTCTGTAAGTAACTCTTCTCCTTTCAGCTAGTCTTCCTCTGTTGCTCTTGCTGTCTCCACTACTTCAGTAGCCACTGTCTTTCTGATCAGGTGCCTGGGAGGGGAGAATGCCTTTGGAGATCTCATGCAGTTCCTGTACCAAAGGGAAGAATACACAAACAGGAGGCACCTCATCCAAATACAAACTTGTCTAGGAAGCCTTGAATTGCATGACTTGAATTCTGGTGGGAGTCAGGACATCCCCTCTGGAGCTCAGAGAGTCATTGTTATGCTTCAAGGCCAGTAGGAAGGAAAGCCTTGAGGGGCCAGGATTGCTCTATATTTCCACAAAGTAGCTCTACAAATTCCAGCTCAGTTCCCAATTATGCTATTAGGGCCAATAGGAAGCAATCAGAGAATGTCAGTGCCTGATCTAAAATGGGGGTGAGGAGTGGGGTTTGAAGGAAGAGCCCCTCTATATATATTGAATATATATTTATGAATATATATGTATATGTATTCATAAAGGGATGTCATATAATGACAATCTCTATGCCTTTGCCATTTAGTTCTAAGGCTGCATAATGCCCCAAAAGTGGTTTCAAATGAAATATGAAAAGCTTCTATCAGTCATGCCTTTAAATGTAACTGACCTCAAAACATGGATCTGACTTTTGCCCTAAGCTGATTGTACATGATGAAGTGACCAGATATATTAGCACCATGTAGACATATCCTTATTGTTAGGCATACATTGTCGTGAGTGTATGAAGGTAATAGTAGCTTTCATACTGTGAGAAACAGTTGTAGTAGCTGGGGAAATTGCTATTTGCACTTGATAATAACTTTGTCCTTACATGGGACTGTTATTTTTTTTCAAATGTCTTTAAGGTTCTGCTTCATGACCGAAAAGTGCCTAAGTAGCTTAGTTTATTCCTAGGAACCTAGAGGAGGCAGCCGAGTGGTGTAATAAAAAGAGTAATGGGCCTGGAGTCAGGAAGCCTCACCTTCCTGAGTTCAAATCTGACCTCTGATGCTTTCTAGTTGTGTGACCCTGAGCAAGGCACTTAACCTTGTTTGCCTCAGTTTCTTCATCTGTAAAATGAACTAAAAAAAGAAATGGCAAATCACACCAGTATATCTGCCAAGAAAACCCCAGATGGGGCCATGAAGAGTTGGACATGACTGAAATGACTGAACAATAACAAACCTAGAGGTAGCTGGGAGTAGCAGAAAGTGCTTGCGGCCTCAATTTGAGATCGGCAGGTAGGTGGGGCAGTGGATAAGCACAAGGCCTAGAATGAGGAGGACTTGAATTCAAATTGAGCCACAGACACTTACTAGTTATGTGACCCTGGGCAAATCACTTAACTCTGTTTGCCTTGTAAAATGAGCTGAAGAAGGAAATGGCAAACCACTTGAGGATCTTTGCCAAGAAAACTGCAAATGGGGTCTTTAAGAGTCAAACATGACTAATCAACCAAACAACAATAGTCGGATCTGACTTGGGCACTTACTAACTGCGTCATCTTGGCAAATCCTTATCTTCTCTGAGCCTCACTACCTACCTCATAACCTGTCACCCACCTCTCACCTGTAACTCCAAGAAGCTGTGGCATGTGCAGTGGCCATACCCTGGTACAACCGTCTGAGCAGATCTGCTAAAAGAGGTTGAGGGTAGTAGACAGACCTCAAACCTGTCAGTGTGTTAGGGAAATTTCTACCTTAAGCATGTGGAGACCTCCACTGGCCAAATGGGCAGATGAAAACAATTTGTTTCAAGGACCCCTTGACAATCAAATACCAATTCCAATCAATCCATCAATAAACATTTGTTAATTGCCTAGTATGTGCCAGACACCCTGTTAAGTTCTGGGGATACAAAAGAAGACAAAAGACTATTCTTGACCTCAAGGAGCTTGCAGTCAAATAGGGGAGACAACATGTAAACAAATATAAGCAAAGCAAATAATTTTTCTCCCAGCTACCATGGCTTACCCATAGTCTCACAGTATGTCCAAACTAGGACTTGAACTCAGGACTTCCTGATTGCAAGGCCCATCTTCTGAGATTTATACTGTTGAGGGTTGGGGAGACAAGGTCCAGGAACTGCAAGACTGGAATTTCCAGACAGGGTAGTTGAGAGGGAGTACCCCTCAAGGACGTGAGTACTGGAGAGGGTCAAGGCCATCTGGAATGAATTCCCATTCCCAAGCATTCATCAAGTCAAGGTGGCAAACATTTATTACGCTTTATAGCAGGTAAGAGTTCTTAGGGGGTTGGAGACAAGATGGCAGCTGGAAGGCAGGGCCTTGTTTAAACTCGCCCCCAGATCCCTCCAAACACCTGTAAAAATGACTCTGAACAAATTCTAGAGCTGCAGATCCCACAAAATAGCAGAGGGAAGCAGAGCTGCAGCCCAGGAAAGCCTGGATGGTCTCTGGGAAGGGTCTGTTCCACAAAGCTGGAAGCAGAGCAGAGCAGAGTCCAGTGTGGGCCATGCCAGGACCAACCAGACTGGGAGCTGGGTGGAACAAGATGTAGCACTCTGAATCAGTGAGCTTTGGAAGTTACCAGACTTCTCAACCCAGAAACACCAAAGACAACAGAGCAGGTTAGTGGAAAGACTACTGGAAAGGAGTGAAAAGAGTGCCTGGTGGGCCCTAGACATGGGGGCATGGAAGTGGTGCAGCTCTGGGGCTGCTTCCAGAGCAGCAGCTGTGATTGCCCCCAGCCCCAGGCCCTCACGGAGGAATTAAGCAGTGGATCAGAGAAGCAGTGCAGAGCCTGCTTGCATCTAGGTAGTAGTCCAGGTTAGCGGTTCTTGGGGGAGGAGGAGTGCTGGTGTGGCAGAGTTTGCTGTGCAGAAGTAGCTCTGAAAACAGCAGCATTGGCCCCTAAAGCTTGGGAAAAAGTACTCTCTACTCTACAAGCAGTCACTCACTGACAAAAACCTCAAGGGTCAAGTAGTTGGCTGGGAACATGGCCAGGCACTGAAAAAGGATGCAGGCTCAGATTCAGACTCAGACTTTGGAATCTTTTTTGGTGACAAAGAAGAGCAAAACACACAGCCAGAAGTCAACAAAGTCAAAGAGCCTACATCAAAAGCCTCCAAGAAAAACATGAACTGGTCTCAGGCCATGGAAGAGCTCAAAAAAAATTTGGAAAAGCAAGTTGGAGAAGTAGAGGAAATTGGGAAGAGAAATGAGAAAGATGCGAGAAAACCATGAAAAACAAATCAATGACTTGCTAAAGGAGACCCCCCAAAATACTGAAAAATATACTGAAGAAAACAACACCTTAAAAAGTAGACTAACTCAAATGGCAAAAGAGCTACAAAAAGCCAATGAGGAGAAGAATGCCTTGAAAGGCAGAATTAGCCAAATGGAAAAGGAGGTCTAAAAGAGCACTGAAGAAAATACTACCTTAAAAATTAGATTGGAGCAAGTGGAAGCTAGTGACTTGATGAGAAATCAAGAAATTATAAAGCAGAACAAAAGGAATGAAAAAATGGAAGACAATGTGAAATATCTCATTGGAAAAACCACTGACCTGGAAAATAGCTCCAGGAGAGATCATTTAAAAATTCTTGGACTACCTGAATGCCATGATCAAAAAAAGAGCCTAGACATCATCTTTCAAGAAATTATCAAGGAAAATTGCCTTGATATTCTAGAGCCAGATGGTAAAATAGAAATTGAAAGAATGTACCGATCACCTCTTGAAAAAGATTCCAAAAAGAAAACTCCTAGGAATATTGCTGCCAAATTCCAGAATTTCCAGATCAAGGAAAAAATACTGCAAGCAGCCAGAAAGAAACAATTTGAATATTGTGGAAATACAATCAGGATAACACAAGATCTAGCAGCTTCCACATTAAGGAATCTAAGGGCTTAGAATATGATATTCTGGAAGTCAAAGGAGTTAGGATTAAAGCTAAGAATCATCTGCCTAGCAAAACTGAGTATAATGCTCCAAGGCAAAATATGGTTTTTCAATAAAATAGAGGACTTTCAAGCTTTCTCAGTGAAAAGACCAGAGCTGAGTAGAAAATTTGACTTTCAAACACAAGAATCAAGAGAAGTTTGAAGAGGTAAACAAGAAAGAAATCATAAGGGACTTACTAAAGTAGAACCGCTTTGCTTACATTCCTACATGGAAAGATGATGTGTGTAATTCATGAGACCTTTCTTAGTATTAGAGTAGTTGAAGGGAATATACATATATATATATATATATATATATATATATATATATAGACAGAGGACACAGGGTGAGTTGAATAGGAAGGAATGACATCTTAAAAAAATAAAACAAAATTAAGGGATGAGAGAGGAATATATTGAGAGAGGGAGAAAGGGAGAGATAGAATGGGGTAAATTATCTCGCATAAAAGTGGCAAGAAAAAGCAGTTCTGTAGGAAGGGAAGAGGGGGCAGGTGAGGGGGAATGAGAGAATCTTGCTTTCATTGGATTTGACTTGAGGAGGGAATAAGATACACACTCAATTGGGTATCTTACTCTACAGGAAAGACGGAGGAAGGAGATAAAAAAGGGGGGACAATAGAAGGGAGGGCAGATAGGGGGAAGAAGTAATTAAAAGCAAACACTTTCAAAAAGGGACAGTGTCAAGGGAGAATATTGAATAAAGGGGGACAGGATAGGATGGAAGGAAACGTAATTAGTCTTTCACAAAATGACTATGGGAGTGTTTTGCATAATGATACATGTGTGGCTTATGTTGAATTGCTTGCTTCTTAGGGAGAGTGGGTGGGGAGGGAAGAGGGGAGAGAAGTTGGGACTCAAAATTTTAAAAGCAGATGATCAAAAAAAAGTTGTTTTTTTGCATGTAACTGGGAAATAAGATATACAGGCAATGGGGCATCGAAATCTATCTTGCCATACAAGAAAGCAAGGGGAAAAGGGATAGGGGGCAGTGAAGTTGGTGAGACAGAAGAGATGACTGACTGGGGAATGGGGCAATCAGAATATATGCCATCTTGGAGTGGGGGTGGGGAGTGTAGAAATGGGGAGAAAATTTGTAACTCAAAATCTTGTGGAAATCAATGCTGAAAAATAAAAAAAAATATATTAAATAGTAAAGTATGGAAAAGACTATAAAAAAGAGTTCTTAGGGAACCTGCAACCTTAGATGGGTATAGTATGTTTACGTATAATATTTTGGGGTGAAACCTGTGCCAAGTGTGTTAATTAGGTGTTTTGGGGTGGGATTAGGGAGTGGTTAAGGGGTGATCCGTTCTTAAAGGAGCATGCACTTTTTGTATCTACTGTGCAGGTATCTAACCCAGAGTTCACTGGGAAATAGCCCAAGGTGGGGCTTCCTGGAGGTGTGGTTTTTGGTCTGAAACATCACTAAGTCAACAAATGGTCAGGGATGACTGGAAATATCCAGGCTGCTTCCATCAACATCTTGTTAGACAAGATGAATGTAAGGGAATATACATTTGATATGTCTAGAATACACATCAGTAAGGTCAGTAAGTAGTAAATATCATTATGACCCAGTGCACAGCCAATTTAGCTCACACACAGGGAGTCAGAACAATAAATTTTATAGGTGCAGCTACTCACCGTATCAGGAGGAAAGATAAGCATTTTGCTAGAGCATGCTGTCCTGTTTTGCTAGAGAGAAACTGCTAGGGATAGTGTTTTGAGGCTAGGGAGAGATGTGATTTTCAAACTGGCTGTGGTTTTGGAATTGGGGTCCAGGCACAGGCACCCAAGCAGAGGTTAAGGAGAAATGTGGTATTAGAATTAGGGTCCAAGTACAAGCACCCAAGCACCCCATCAATATCATGGTGCCTTTTGAGCTATTATTGTTGAATAATGATTTTATTGAATAGCTCTATTAGTTTATAGATTTTTAAAAGTAGGATTTAGCACTGAAAAGAATCTTAGAGACCATTTAATTTAACGTCTATGTTTTATACATGAAGAAGCCCCAGAGACTTTAGTTATTTGCCCAAGACAAAAAAAATCCAATACCAAAATATTAGTCAGCTTTTTTTCATAGTAGCAAAGAACTGAAAACAAAATTGGTGCTCATCAGTTGGAGAATGACTGAAAAATCTCTGGCATAGGAAGGTAAGAAATGTTGAATATGAAGAATTCTTGAAAAAAACCCATGGGATTTGTATGACCTGATACCAAGTAAAGGAATCAGAAACAGAAGAATAATGTCCTTTCATGACTACAAGATAAGTGAAAAGCACACTAATGGAAACCAAGCTGAGTATTTGTAATAACCAACCTCTTGGCGACAAGCTAATGAAACATAGCTCCTTCCTCTAGGTAGAGTGGCAAGAGAATGTTTCATGCATTCTCAGAACCCATTGTTTATATAAGCATTTTCCTTTGTTAATAGGGAGGATTTAATTCTGGCAGGATTGGGGAGGCTATATCCAGAAATGTTTGTGTTGTCAAAACCAAAGGCACTCCAAAAAAATCTTTATTTTAAAAGTGATTTGCCCAGGCAGGTCACACAAGTAGCAGAGCTATGATTTCAATTGATTAGGCACTCTGCTAAGTACTGGGATATAAGAATAAAATACTCTTTACATGCAATAAGCTTATTTCTAGTGGGGAAAGAGAGTAAGTACTTATGAAATATCCAGCATCAATATAAAGTTAAGAAATGCAAACATATACAAAGTAGTTAAGTGTAGGATAGTTTGGGAGGGAGGAAGCTAGGAATTGGGAGCATTAGGAAAGGCTTTATGCGGAAGATGATACATGAATTGTGTCTTAAAGGAAGAGAGAGAGTCCCTGAGGCAGGAGGCAAAGAGGGAATGTATTCCAGGCATATGGGACAGTTAGTACAAAGACACTGAGAGAGGAAAGAAAGTATCCTATGTGAGGAACAGAGAAGTTCCTCTGATTCCAGAGTCAGGACACATTAATCCCAGCTCCGCTTGCTTCACCAGGCAAACAGAAAACCAAGCCACAAAGTTTTGTAAATAAACTCTCATGTGGTGAGAAGTGCTGGAACTGTTGTCCATATCTCCTAAATGTTTTTCTTTTCCTTTCTGATGTAGGCCATGGTTTCAAAACTTAACATTCCAATTGCAGTCACTGCCACTTGCTCTTTGTGGGAATCCCTGCAACAGTTAGGAAATGTGTCAGTTTGGCATTTTGTTTCAGAGGCTGGGAAAATTTATTATTATTATTTTTTTACTATTAGCCTTGGCTGCCTTTTGGTCAGCTAGCTGAGTTAAAGATCTTATCTGTGTTGTCTTAAGCTCTTGAATATTTGGGCCCAAACTACTTAGTAGCAGACACCCTTTCTTATTCTCTGCCTGTTGAAACTCTTGTGGTCACCCACTGGAGTTTATTGATATAATAGCTAGATGGAAGGAGGCTCAATGGGGAAATTGCTAATGAACACAACAAAGAGAAGTCGTAACCTGTGGGGTTTTTTAAAGTCTGAGTTAAGACCAGCCAGTCTGGGCAGGGTAACAATTGCTGTGGTGAAGAGAAAACATCCAATTTTAAAGAATTGACTGTCAGGAAGGCTAAAGCATACAAAACTCTTCTACTATTAATTTTTAGATCTATTGGCCAAGTATTTTTATCCCTTCCAATGCTTTGGGCAGGGTTAGACAGGTATGTTAGTCAGGCTCAATATTTTAAGGGACATAGAAAAAAAGTCTCATGCTAAGCTGATCTAGCCAAAGGTTTTGTTGACCAACAAAGAAACATGGGGACATACTCACTCATGTAGGAAAGAGACAAGAATGCATGGATATATCACTACTACCATCTGGTTCTCTGCCGTTGTCTGATGAGGGGCTAATGAGGTCCCACAAGTAATTTCTAATTCTATCTAGATGTCCTGATCTTCTTCGAGAAGAAAGGTCAAACAGCAGCAGCAGCAGCAGCAGCAGCAGCAGCAGCAGCAGCAGCAGCAGCAGCAGCAGCAGCAGCAGCAGCAGCAGATAATAATAATCTGACCTCACAATGGCCCGTCCACACACCCTAGGGTTTTATACCAAGATAGACAAAGGCCAGAGTCCCTTCTAGTAGCATTAATCTTAAGTGAATAGGTAAGGCTAAACACAAGGGTTGGTAGAAATCCTTTGGAGCCAGGAGCTACAGTCGTAGATATTCATCAGTGACTTTGAGTCTCTATTCATTTCCCCTTCTCTGAAGAAAAACATTTAACTGGCCAATGACAAGGAAATAGGACAGGAAAACTGATACTAAAAAGAACCCCAAAGAGTGTTTTGTAGTGACACACTCTTCTCTTCCAGCATCTCTGTAATCTCATTGATTTGAGTTCTAGGGACAGCTAGGTGGCACAGTGGATAAAGTATTGGACCTGGAATCAGGAAGACTCATTTTCCTTAGTTCAAATCTGGCTTCTGATGCTTTCTAGCTATGTGACCCTAGGCAAGTCACTTAACCCAGTTTGCCTCAGTTTCCTCATCTGTAAAGTGAGTTGGAGAAGGAAATTGCAAACCACTTCAATATCTTTGCCAAGAAAACCCCAAACGGGGGCATGAAGGAGCAGATATGACTGAAAATGACTAAACATCAAATGTGAGTTCTATGAAAAATTATTTTTTAAAAATTGATAGTATTTTTTTTCGATTATATATAAAGATAATTTTCAACATTCATTTTTATAAAATTTTGAGTTCCATATTTTTCTCCCTCCCCTTCCCCTTCCCCAAGACAGCAAGCAATCTCATATAGGTTGTACATGTACAATCATGTTAAACATATTTTCACATTAGTCATGTTGTGAAAGAAGAATCAGAACAAAAGGGAAAAACCATGAGAAAGAAAAAACAAAAAAAAGTGAAAATAGTATGCTTTGATCTGCATTCAGACTCCATAGTTCTTTCTCTGGATGTGATTAGCATTTCCATCTTGAGGCTTTTGGAATTGTCTTGGGCCATTGTATAGCTGAGAAGAGCTAAGACTGTAATAGTTAATCATTTCGAAATGTTACCGTTGCTGTGTACAATGTTCTTCTGGTTCTGTTCACCTCACTCAGCATCAACTCGTTAAGTCTTTCCAGGTTTTTCTGAAATCCGACTGCTCATCATTTCTTATAGCACAGTATATACTGTTATTATACTATAGTGTGTATATTCTATTATACTATTCTTATAGCACAGTATATACTATAGCACAGTAATATACTATTACATTCATATACCACAACTTGGTCAGTCATTCCCCAATTGATGGACTTCTCAATTTCCAATTCTTTGCCACCACATAAATTGCTGCTATAAATATTTTGGTCCATTTGGGTCCTTTTGCCATTTTTATGATCTTTTTGGGATACAGACCTAGTAACGTTATTGCTGGATCAAAGGGTATGCACTTGATTGCCCTTTGGGCATAGTTCCAAACTGCTTTCCAGAATGATTGGATCAGTTCACAACTTAACCAACAATGCATTAGTGTTCCAATTTTCCCACATCTTCTCCAACATTTATCATTTTCCTTTTCTGTCATATTAGCCAATCTGGTAGGTGTGAGTTGGTACCTTAGAGCTGTTTTAATTTGCATTTCTCTAATCAATAGTGATTTAGAGCATTTTTCATGTGATTATAGATAGCTTTAATTTCTTCCTCTGAAAATTGTCTGCTCATATCCTTTGACTTTTTCAATTGGGGAATGACGTGTATTCTTATAGACTTGACTCAGTTCTCTATACGTTTGAGAAACAAGGCCTTTATCAAAAACACCAGCTGTAAAAATCATTTCCCAGATTTTCTGCTTTCCATCTAATCTTGGTTGCATTGGTTTTGTTTGTACAGACCCTTTTTAATTGAATGTAATGAAAATTATTAAGTAACATAGTTCAATGGATCCTTAGCATGGTGACTCTCCATTTGGGAGTTGGGGAAAATAATTTTTTCCAACTTCATGGCAACAGTGTAAAAGAATACATTTGGGGATTACAAGGGGAGGAAGCAAGAGTCAGATTTTTGTGCATTTTGACATTACATGAAAACTAAGCACATTTTCCTTTCTCCGTGATTTAGCCTTTGATCTTTGACCACATTGGTTTTCATATTTGGAATAATCTTTTGTTATTTGTTATTTTTAAACAGTAACATTTCTTCTTGATTTTTTCCCCTTAATTTGTAAGTTTGAGGGAGACCTTGATGAAGGAAAATACGCATGAAAAGATGAAGTTTGGAGGAAAGTTTCTTTTAAATACTAAATCAATAATTATTTTGATGGTACTTCTCAGGTTTCTAAAGCTGCCTCATACATTCCAACAGGATTTTAGGAAGCAAAACCAAGTTGCTGGAGGTAATGGGGAGACCACTAGATAATTTTCCTTCATATAGTATATATGTATCTATCTGTCTGTCTTTTGGTCTGTCTATCTGTCTATCTATCTATCTATCTATCTATCTATCTATCTATCTATCTATCTATCTGTTAGATCAGTGACTGCTCAGTCTGATTCTTGGAACATTCTTTCCTAAAGCATGGCCCCTAACTTGGCCATAGGAGGAGGTAACCATTAATGTTCCCTTTCATTTCTTAAAGTTATGAGATTACTATCCTGTGTGAGCCACAAACTAGGGAACCAGAATGAAGTGTGATGATAAAATAATGAGACTGGCTTTCATGGTATTGATTTGTGGACTCAGTCTCGTTACATTCATAACTTTATCATAATTGAAAATATATAAAAATAATATGTCACATTGTCAATGCTATACACAATCATCATTATGGGGCATGACAATTAAGCACTGATGATAAACAGTTCATATAAATAATTATGATTAGCATTACTTTCACTTAATTGAGCCCTATTTTCAGTTTTTCTCTTTTCTTCTTCCATATTGCGGCAATACTTCAATCAATAAATACCCTAAGAGAGAAGCTTTGTTTTATGAAGTTAGCCATCTTAAAAACAAACAAAACATATTCATTAATAATTAAAAATAGTATGGCCTGCATTTACAGCTGCATAACAAAAATGTCCCTGTGAAAAGCTATTTCTCTGCACCCAATTGAAGGTAAACAGGGATTATCTCAGGTAAAATTGTGAAGTCAGTCGTTTGCCTTCTCTCCCAGCATCCTTTCTAGACACTCTTTTGCCCTTCTCTGTGGTAACATATCCCACCTACTTCAACTACTCCATGCTTGCTTCTTTTCTTTTTTCTATCCCAATTAACAAACATTCCTTTCTTTCATTCTTCGCTCCCTAACTCCTTCCTTCCTTCCTTTCACATTCACCATTCTTCTAGATGCTGAGAGAGATGAAAATGATTTTTTTTAACCTGGACTTTTACCCTCAAGGAGTTTATAATTTGGTACTAGAATACCTGTACAAATATATAATAACATACAATAGAAATAAAATTATATAATAACTATTAAGTAGAATAAACTCTAATAAATTTTACTGATAAAGAATAAATCTGATTGAGTACTTTTTAAGACAACCTGTAGATAGTGGTGTACGTGAAGATAGGGGTGTAAATAGTTGTCTGAGTGAGTCTGTCATGTATTAAGAGACAGACTCAGCTTCACTGTCTAGTTATAGTAGCTTCTGGGGAATGCTGGAGGAGAAATTGCTGTGTTCTTTTGTCACCAGTTACTTTCAGGATCTCAATCTTCAGGCTAATAGGATCACAAATTGAAAGCTAGAAGGGACCATAGAGATCTTTCAGTTATATTTGCCAACAGCTCTCCCCTTCCAGATTTCCTTTCCACTCTACTAAACAGCATAAAATGGGTCCCCCAACCTTAACCCAACTGCCAATCTCTTCTCCCTCTGCTACAAGACCATAATTTTTTTTTTCTGGCACATACTTTAACCATTATCATTTTAATTAGTATTAGTTCAATTCCAAATGACTGGAAGAGTAGAAGAGGAAAAGAAGACACTCCTCACTCATCTTCACAGTCAAGGGGGAAGACATGGAGAGTAGTTGAATTCATAAGGTTCCAGCCACATACACATATAGTTTAAGAAAGGGAAAGCATGTTAGCATGTTATTGTTTAGGAAAGGGAAACACATAGCATGTTAGAAATAATTTCCACGAAGAGATGGAGACAGAGCCAGTGCTCTCTTCTAAAAACCTTGTACTAATGCCTGAATCCTAGTGTGAAATCTAGGCCTATTATTTCTTTCTCTTTTGTACAAAAGACAGTCAGCAATAAAGCAGTGTGCTATAAGGAAAACAAAACAAAAGAAAACAGTGCTTCTTCATACAGTCTTTAAGACCTAGCTACTGGGCAATTGGGGAAATAAGGGCTTCCATGAATGGGTCATTAATCCGTCTTGAGGGCTTTGACTGAGTATGTACGATTACCATAGCATTCATTACCACCTAGCAACATACTAAACCTACCAGAGCCTGAACTTGTTCATGAATATGCCTGGTGGTCAGAAGTGTAATTAGTTAGTGGTTTTTCTTATTATAATCCCTCTTATATGATATCCTGAAAACCTTCACTGCATTTCTATATCATATTATTTATATGTCTGCTTTTGAAGTTTTTAGAAAAATTCTTTGGGTCGAAAAAAACTTTATTAGAGGCATCACTAGATTTAAAATTAGCCCCAATTTTTGACAATTTTTCTTCATGGTTTATGTGCACAAGATAATATTCCTGCACTGTTAGAAGACAAAGACCCAATTTCCCAACATCTTTACTTCTTCTGGCTATGTGTGTATGTGTGTGTGTGTGTGTGTGTGTGTGTGTGTGTGTGTGTGTGTGTATGTGTGTGTATACGGCCTTTACACAGCCATACAAGCCCAAGGCATAAAAGCTTGGACTTTGTAACCACTGAGTTGCTTTTCAATCTTAAATTCCATGATTTTGTGACTAAGTGTGAAGGAGAATGCAGAGTTTTTCCTTCTCTTTAAGAACCTTGTTCCCCATTGGATCCTTGCTACAGTTCCACCCCTACTGCCTAGTCACCTGGAAGGACACAGGTTGCTTTTTTTTAGGGGTATTTGCTGATTTCAGATATAATCTGACATTGTACCTGGTGGCTTTCTAGAAGTCAAGTATTAAGAGGTAGGGCATGGTGGTTTGTGACATGTTCAGGTTCTGTTGAGAGAAACACTTGGGAGCAAGTTTTCAGCTGAGTAGGCTTCCAGAGGCCTTGAAATCCAATTCCTCTGGTCGAGAAATACACATGCCTGTGTACGTGTGCACATATGTACAATTTGCTTTTTCTGTGCCAATTAAGGCCTATATTGAAACATTTTGTTCTGTGGCACTATAAGTTATGGCTTGGAAAGTTCATTTCACTTCAGTTATTTGCACTTAAAATAATATATTTTTATATGACTAGAAAACTTGATGAAGCCTATACTAGGGTGGTAGCAGTATTAGAGGAAAGAAGGTGGTAAAGAACTGGGAGGGTGGTGGTACCCTCAAGAGTAATAAGGAGCTTAGGAAAAGAGGAGGGCTGGGGCAGGGGGAAAGAGTTCAGTTTTGGACATGTTGAATTTAAGACATCTACAAGATATCTAGTTTGAGATGTCTAGTACATAGGTGGAGCTAGGAGACTGGAGGTCTGAAGAGAGGTTATGGCTGGATAAGTGTTTCAACAATTCAGCTAGCAGCTGTTGTGAAAGACCAACACAAGCCCAACAACAAGAACGTTGCCAGCACAAGTTCTTTGATCTGCTTTATATATATATATACTCACTTAGTTCAGGGGAAGAAGCCAGCACCCTGAACTTCAGAAGCAAATACAAACAAATTATGAACATACATTATAAACAGACCAAATACAATGCATAGTTACCAAGAAACCATCAACATCTGAGTTCAGGAGCTGGGGAACTCATAACAGTGGCTGGCCCACAGTCACATGCCAAAACTCCTCCTATGGCTCAGAGGCCCAAGCAAATAGCTCTGTCCTCTCTTTTTATACACTCTTTAGCTGTCATCAAACGTCATCTGACAATCTTAGGATTCTACTATTGGCTCTGGTCTTAGAAACTCCCCTTAGGACCCTGAGGGCTTCACACCCACATAGGCTTAGCACCTAGTAA
>CM053627.1:125965986-125992854 GCA_028646595.1 Phalanger gymnotis | reverse complement strand
TCTGATTACCATTACATTGTCTTAGTGCTGAGAAATACTCCAAGACCTGCCCCATTCAAACAAAGGCCAAAATCATTAAAGGCACTTAAGAGAAGAACAGCAAAAAGCCCCACTCTGATTACCACTACACAAACCTGGCCCAAATCATAAGCAGAATAGAAAGATCTCATGTGGCATGTGTGATCAGGTACTAAGTCAGTTCTCCATCTAGAAATATCCCTCTACCCCACTAATGTCCGAAATTCCATTATAAGTGATTTATTATTTATTTATTATTTTTTATTTATTATATTTATTTTTATATTATGTTTATATTTATTATTATCTTATATATAAATATATTATATTTATAAATATATTATATTATATTTATTATTATTATATTTATTATTTATTTATTATTTTTTGAAAAGCATTCTTCCTCACATGAGATTCTCTATACAAAGAAAATTGCTTCTAGAAAGATAGCATTATATCCTTAGTAACCTAGGGTAAATTAGCTGTTTAGAACACTTTTTCCTAACATGAGAGATCAGGACAGCATATGAGCAGTGGGTTCCTAGGAGAGGTAAAGGTGAGTAAGAAAATGAGGCATGGAGCACTGAAAACCAACTTAACTCACCTCCTACTTTTGTTGAGGGTGGGTACTAGAATGGCAGTTTGGGGTTGGGGGGAGGAAGGAGTTAAAATCATAAAGATCTCAGTTCTAATCTTGGCTCTATTACTCATTATTTTATGACCTTAGATAGGTCATTTATATCCCTGGGACTCATTTTCCTCCACTGTAAGAGGAGATAAGACTAGATAATCTCTAAGATCCTTGCATGCTTTAAATCCTACGGGGATGAGTACACTTTAAGCAACAAAGACCTACAGCAGAAAGGAACTTCAGCATTCCATATCTGATTCAGTAATAGGGCTGGAGAGGGTCCTTAGCAAATCAATACTGAGAGCAGGGCACCAGCAGTTTCATGAGAAGGAAAGCTCTCCTCAAGCATATAAGACAAATAAGGACACAGCAGGACTGGACAGGAGCTATGTTTTCTGTGGCAGAGTGGTAAGTAACAGAAAACATGCTGGGAGTGGACAAAAACAATGTCTCAAGAGAAGCAGGATTGCCACTTCTCTTCTAATGATATAATAATGCAGCAAGCCAGTATTAAGCCAGTGGGGGCAGGTGTTTGCAGTCTCTTCCCAACATCACTCATTAACAGCAGCATATGTAAGACAGCAGTAGAACATTAGCTGATGCTGGTGATCTTAAAACTGACCCACTTTGTTCACAGGAAGCCACTCTACCATGAATATGGATTTACTGTTCAGCAAATTAGGATGAGATAATGGATCCTGGAGAGCTTCTATACCTGCATCAGACTCAGGGTTCATAGCACTGAAGATAGAAATCTATAGAGAAACTTAGAGGTCATGGAGTCCGCCCACCCCCTCATTTTACAGATAAGAGAACTGAGGTCCAAAAGGATTACATGTCAGTCACATAGGTACAAGTGGAATTCAAAGCCTGGTCCTCTGACTTTAAATCTAACATTATACCTTACTACACTGTCTTACTTATTCTCTCCTTACCCAGAATCATTGGTCTAAGTCCCTGAAATTTCTTTTCATGATGCTTAGTGTTCAAAACATTTGTCATCTCTATGTTAGAAGAAAAAGGAATTAGGAACTTTGTTTTGCCTTTTCTGTCCAAAGGGTGCAGTGAAGAGGAACCTAGGGAGGGAATTTCAGAGAATAAACCAACATCTTGCTATCCACCACCTATAGCATCAAAATTTTTAAAAAGAAAAGTTAAATGAATTACAAACGGAGATAGAGGTACTATAATAGTAGGGGACTTTAATTTTCCCCTCTCTAACTAGATAAATCTATTGTACAAGTTGTGGTATATGTGGTATATGATTGTGATAGAATACTATAATGAGCTCAGTGATTTTAGAAAAACATGAAAAGAATGAGTGAAATAAGCAAAACCAAAGAAAGATTGTATACAGTAACAGCAATATTGTTTTAAGAATTACTTTGGACAAGTAAGTTGTTTTGGCTATTATAAATGCCCAAATTAATTATAAAGGACATATAAAGATACTGTCTGCATCCAGAGAAAGAACTAATAAATAGAAATATGTATAGAATAGTTTTACATACACACATATACATATACACATACATATACAAGTATATATATATATGCATATATATATACATATTTGTGTCTAATGGTAGTCATCACTAAGGTGGGGGAGAAGGGGAAAAAAGAAATTTACATGATAATTTTGTTGTATATTTGAAAGGAATAACAAATTGTGCATGGTGGATTGGCAGTTTCATGTACCATAATCTTTCTTATTGTACTATGTTATGGAAATACTTGTTTTATTCCATAAATTAAGAATAAAATAAAAAAATCCACTTCCAACAAATACACAAAGACATTCCAAATGGAGCTGGGAGATAGGTAGAGTGGGAGTGGAGATCAATGCATTTCTTCAGAGAATTCTAGAGTTGGAAATAGCCTAACATATTATCTAGCCTAACCCCTGCCAAAAGCATGAATCTCCTCTCTATAATATTCCTAATAAATGGTCATCCAGTATCTATTAAAGACCTTCCGTGACACAGGAATTTGCTACCAGAATAACCTATTCTATTTTTGACAACTCTAATTGTTAATTGTTTTCCCTTGTTTAGCCCAACCCCCTCATCCTATTTCTGCTCTCAGGGGATAAGCAGACCAAGTCTAATCTCTACATGGGCTCTGTTCTTCTACATGACTGCCCTGGAAATATTTGAAGAGAACTATTATGTATTCTCTTCTATAGGCTAATCACCACAGTACCTTTAACCTGTTTTCATATAACATGGTTTCCAATGTACCTAAAGCCCTCCCTATTCTAGTTACCCTCCTCTGGACATACCAGAAGAATGTCTTTTTTAAACCTTAGAGATATTAAGAACTATGGGCATAGAATGCTGTCTGTGCCATCAGATGTAGTCAGCCTATTGATTTTGCTTAGCTGCTTTTCTTTGTGATATAAGCCACCAGATGGTACTGACAAGTCAGGCCGAGCTGTCATCATCCCTTGAGCCAGTGTACCTATCCTTGGATAGTTTCTTTTTCTCCCTTCCTATCAGTAGAGCTTTCTTTCAGCTCATTTCTCTCCCAAAGGAAAGGCTTCCCCGTCCCAGTCTCCTTCTATCTTAATCCCTTACTCTATGTTCCAGCTATACTTTCCTATTTACAGTCACTCTAACATGACACTCCAAATCCCATCTCAGTGCCTTTGTAATGGCTGTTACTCTATGCCTGGAATGCTCTCCTTCCTCTTCTTGGCTTTCTTGGCTTCCTTCAAAACCCTGCTCATATCCTTGAGTCTTCCCCACCTTTGCTAATGCCTTCCCCTTTCAGATTACCTTTCTCTCCTTTGTCCCAACTTAGTTATTTACATGCTGTCTCTCTCTTAGAACATATGCTTCTTTAGGAAAAGGATTCTTTTTGTCTTTCGTGTTTTCCCCAAAATTTAACACAGTGACAAGCATATAACAACCCCTTAATAAATGCTGACTGGCATTCCCTTTCCCTTTACTTTCTTCTCAAACCCCATGTGCCAAATGGCTGCCCCCAGGAAAAGGGGAAAAGAAAATGCCTTTGTTTGCTCACAGCTTGGGATATACAAGATTATTCATTTTAACTATTTTTTTTCCTGATGTTTTTCCAGGCTTGCTATAGCTCATTACCAGTCCTCCCCACTTTGCCCTAACAGCTCTCAGCTCACAGCCTAACTCGGTTAGGTAAGGTGTTTCTTGTCTCCAGAAAGTAGAATCTGGCCATTCCCTTTTCTTTCATCCTGGTATTTGAGTGCTAAGTAAATTACAACAGTTCAGCTTATGTTAGCCAACAATAATATCACGGTGTAGATATATTAGAAACAAGGAAGTAGATGACTTTAAAAAGAAGATATAGGAAGATTTATATAAACTGATAGAGAGTAAAATAAGGAAAGGCAGAAGAATAATTAGGCCATAACATCAATATTATAAAAATGAACAAATTTGAGAATTTTTATATACTGATGAAGAAAAAATGAGCAGAATAAGAATGGTTTATACCACAACAACACTAAAAACAAACAACTTTGAAAGCTGTGAGAACTATGATCAATACAGTGATCAGACATGAGTTCAGAGGACTGGCGATGAAACATGCTATCCATTAGAGAATGATGAGAGATTCAGGCTATAGAATGAGACATTTTTGCATGCAGCCTTTAAGGGAGTATGTTTTACTGTACTATACCCATTTATTACAAAAAAAATCTGCTTGTTTGTTTTCCCAATTAGGTGGGATGTAGAAGGGAGAAAAAAATAAGATTTCTACTAAAGTGTGGGAAGAAGAGGCAGGGGTGGTATAGATGTGAAAGTTGTTTTCCACTCTCAGATGAGGTCACCGTAAACAGTTTTACTTCACTGTTTTACTTTGTTACAAGAGACTTTCTATGAAGTGGGAGCAGTCTGTAAAATGTTTATAATGTAAAAGCAAAAACATCAATGAAACCTAAAGCAAACACTCAAAGGGAAAATAAGAAATAGTCCAGCAAGGAGAGTCCCTGACCCAGGCTAGAAAAATGAGTGAAGAGAAGGAAGGGAAGATGATTCACTGTCCTTCTATTCATTCTGAGGTCCATAACGTATAGCTTTCTCTGCAATCAGTGCCTGAATACTGTCTGCCCAGATCTCTCCTCCAGCCTGGCATGGCCTCTTCTGCACTATGCACCATCATCTCCACTGGCTTTGCTTCCTGGTTATTCCTGCTTATCTACCAGTTTCTTCTACCCACAAGCAAGTCCTTTATTAAACTTGGAAGAGGGCAGGGAAATTAGACTTAAAAGATTGATCACTCCCTGTCCCGTGAGTCAAATCCTCTCCTCTAAATCTTGCTGCCCTTCCTTTGTGGGCATGACCAATAAGCCAAAAGAAGTCTAACCAAAGACATGAAGATCAGAAAGGAATATACCCAGAAATGACCGAAGTTTTAAAAAGTTATCAATAAAACTAAATTAACATAAATGCCATGCCTATATCCAAACTCAATATTCTAGATATAGTCTGACCAAGGCAGATTATATTGGAACTAACACATCTGTCTAATCAGTATACATTTATTAATAAAACTGAAAAAGCATTGACTACTGTGGCTGGCACATATCAGTGCTTTCTAATATTGAGTTGCTGTCCACTAATATCCTCAATGTCTTCCTCATATAAACCATTTCTTAGCCACATCCTGCCTACCTCTTATTTATGTTGTTGATTTCTTAAACCAAAACATGATGGACATTTATCTCTATGAAAAGTAATCTTGTTATTTTCAGCTTACCACTGAGTCTATAGAACATATTTTAGGATCCTAGTTCTGTCATCCAATACATTAAGGTACCCGTCCCAGTTTGGTGTTAACAGAACATTTGTTAAGGATAACCATGCCATCACTGGAGTCATTGATAAAAATGTTGAAAAGAATCAAGACAACAACAGAGCCCTGGGTTTAGTTTTTTTCTCAAAATAGGAAGAGTACCTTCCCCTTTCAGAATTGCATTAATCCCTCTAAGGCCCAGGATTCTTTCCATTATTAAAGCATAGTGAGACATGATGTTAGAAATGACAGAGATGATGATATAGAATTAATGGAGATAAAGTCACATACACACATACATAGGTACACATACATATATACAAATATGTAGATACACATATATGTTCTTAGAAAACAGACAAATACATAATTCACTTCCTCATGAGTTCAAACCCCAGGAAAACAGCCCCATAATTCCCTAGTGTTTAGGAAAAAGAAAAGGAATATTAAAATTCCCAATTGGTAAGAGGGAAATCACCTGGTAAAGGATTGTAGGAAGCCAAGAGTTTAGGACTTCCTGCTTTTATCACTTAGCTAAAAAGCCAATCAGTCTTAATTGTTGCCAAACAATCTCCAGCTGTGTCACCTTCTTTCCCAGAACAAGCCTCATAAAATAAAGGTCCATAAAATAGTCTTCTAAGCACTGTATTTATACTAGGATTTAGATTTCAATTACAAAGGGAAATTATATCTACCATTTGATGCAAATTCATTTCCCATATTTGAACACATTAGGACAGTAAAAGAATTGCCTGCTTAATCCTCACATAAACTTCTCAATTTCATAAAACTTCTATTGATGTTTCATACCCATAAAACATGACTGATGATCAGCTTTCTTAACATTGTCCCAAGTTAAAAGCATTAGACTTAAAATAGCAATAGAGATAACACCACCAAATGTTCTTGCTTTTCAATGGTTATACTAAATCTAGTTTTAAAAAAAAGAAAACTTTCCATGATTAAAAACAAAAAAATCTAGAGAATCCCATGTCTATTGTTTCTAGAGCAATAGTACCAAAAATAGCATTAAAAACTATACTCATTAAAAAGTTAATGAGCCACCATTTTGCTACAACTGTCTCTCATTTGGAAGTCTGATCAGAAAAGATAAGGAATAAGTCTCTTGTGTTCTTTACATTACATAGCACATTTCTGTCAAGCAATTACATGTTCTCCAACCCCAATGGCTTCTAATCCATAGATCCCTCTGTAACTAGAGTCAAAGTTGAAGCTCATTAGCCAAACTTTTGGGTGGTAGAATATTCTACTCTTATTTGAGACTTGGGGGAATCACAGAATCATAGAACTATAGGAACTAGAACCTTAGTATCTAAAGAGACCTTAAAGGTTATCTTGCTCCTCAAACTAGTTAATAAGTACTAATTGAGTGTCTATTGCTATGTAAATCACTATAATAGAGAATTGTTGGAATTTGTGCATGAAACCTAAGAATAGGAATTGGACTTTGATTTCATTGATATATGGAACTCCAAGGGGAGAAAATTCCCTTGACAAGTGAATGAATGAATCAAGCATTTATTAAGTACTATGTACAAAGCACTATACTAAGCACTGGGGATACAAAGAGAAAAGTAAGACTAAGTAAGCTTCTAGAAAGCTCACATTCTAATGGAGGAAATAGCACACACGAAAGTTTTCAGCTTTAAGTTAGAAAGGTCCTTAGGGTACAATAGCAAAGCATATGGTAATAATTTTTCATTCATGTCATTTCTATTAAAAAAATCTATTTCTCCTTTTGAATCACTTGACAGCACCATTGACTTTGGTGACAAGAAGTTTCTTTTCTGGGTCTTCAACATAATTTGTCTATAGCACCTGCAGGAGCAGGTGCCAGGTTGTATCTTCACAGGGCTCATTTACCCAAATAATGACTTCAGGCACTAGACGTGAAGCATTACTATTCCAAAGGCTCTTGGGTTCTGGACTGCTTCCACCAGAGTCTAAAGAGAGATGGTGGTGAAGGTGATGGTAGCATAGAGGAGAAAGAGAGAAGGGACCCAAAATAGAGCCTCAGGGGACATCCATGGTTAGAAGGCATGACCTGGATGATGATCCAGCAAAAGCAAGGAGAAGGAGCAGTCAGACAGGTAGGAGGAGACTTAGAAGAGAGCAATGTCATGAAAACCTAAAGAGAAGAGATTATCCGGGCAATGTGGATTATCATCCCACTCAGAGGCTGCAGAGAGATCAAGGATGAAGAATAAGAAAAGGCCATTAGATTTGGTGACTAAGAGATAATCGGTAACTTTGGAGAGAGCAATTTCTGTTGAATGATGGGATCAGAATCCAGACTACAGAGAGTTAAGAAGAGTCGGAGGGGTGAAAGTAGAAGGATTGATTGTAAACAGTTTTCTTAAGCTTAACCACAGAAGTGAGAAGACTGCAACTTCTGTTCCTAGAGCACTGAGAGTTTAAGTGACTTGTGCCAGGCCACACAACCAGCAGGTATCAGAGGTAGGACTTGAACACAGGGCTTTTTGGCTTAAAGGCTGACTTTCTATAACTTTAGGAAAACACAGGAAGACTTGTATACAATAATGAAGAGTGAAATAAGCAGAACTAAGAGAACATTGTATACAGTAACAGCAATATTGTTCAAAGAATAACTGTGAATGACTAAGTTATTCTGAGTATTATAAATACTCAAATTGACTACAACAGACCTATAAAAGAAGATACCAGCCACCTCCAGAGAAACAACTGATGAATAGAAGTATATATAGTATGGTGTATGTGTGTGTACATATACACATATGCATGTGTCTGTGTATCTGTGTAAAACCGTGACTTTCTCTAGTGTGGGGTAGGGAAGGAGGGAGACAGTTCAGAACTTAAAACGTAACAAAAAATTTTTAAATTAAAAAAAAGACTGATTTCCTATATCATATACCAAACTGGCTCTCAATCTAAGACCTTCTTAAAGACTGTAAAATCTAGTTAGGTACTCACAATGATAGTATATTATTTTGATTTCCAGAGTCAAAAATTTAACATATTAAATGAATTCAAATAATCAGCATAATTTTTTCAAAGGATATATTCCATGCTCCTTACCTATTATTCAATTCCATTCATTTAAAAAAGGTTTTTTTCGAGCATCATGGACTGTAAATTGTGCTTGACAAAGTGTTCTTCCCTTTGCCTACTACATTAATCCGGGTTTCCTGAAGCTCCAAAATGTGTTAGCTATGTAACACAATCATGAGTGAAATTGGTGTCTAGTGATCTTGAGCTCAGATTTTAAGTTTAGAGCAGTCATCTATTTGTATTTCTATCATCTGAATCTTTGTTTCTTTAAAACTATTGATCCAATTAGATATTAACTTTAACAAAGAATAATATATTAAGGTTGTGAGTTAGTTTTTTGGTGGAGGAAGCAAAATTAAGATCTTAATTCACAGATAATTGTTACAAGTCTAAGTGGAGGCACTAAATAGCCAACACAGCCTGAGTAAAAGTCTCAGGATGAAGGTACTTAAGAAGTATGGTTGAAATGAAGAAATGGTTCCCTCCAAAGCAGAAGAGAATTTCTCTGTCTCTGCTGATCTTGTCCTTTGCAGGAGGGGCATGTACTGGTATGTTATGTACTTTGGATAGAATGCATGTAAATATAATCCCAGCCTCCAATAGAAAGAAGAAAATGGAGAACAGGAAATCTTAGAAAAGAGGGGAAATCATGGTAATAAGGGCAGGAACATGTCATGACATCCTTTCTCTTGGTATCTCAAGATGGTAAGTGAGATTTACCTGTGAGGAAGAGTTCATGGACCCTACGTGTTTGGTTAGAATGTGGTAAAAGGAAATACAACAATTGGTACACAAAGGAGGTTCTGGCCACTCTTGAGCTACAAGTTTATAAGTAATAATAAAGTAATAGAATTCATGAGTACACTTCAAATGCCTGAACACAACTTAGTTCAATTCAATAATTCTATATTAAGTACCTAATATATGCCAAGTCAATGTGCTGGGCACTGGAAACACAAAAAGAAAAACAAAATAGTCCCTGCCCTCAACCTCCCTCAATAAGGTTCCATTATTTGGAGGTAACACATACACAAGTAAGTAAATACAAAATATATAAAATAAGGGAGCAAGAGCTAGGAATGCTCCTTTCTAGACCTTGCTTGGAGGCTACTTCAGCTCTGTAGGTTGTTAGTCTTTGAACCTGGCACATGAAAGGTCCATCACAAATCATAAAAGACAATCTATTTCCGCTTCTTTTGTATGCTTCATGTATGAATGGATGGTTAGATTTTATAAGTATTATAGCTAAAATCCTTCACACAAAGAACTGAGTTGGTAGATTGGCATATTTGCTTTTGACCTCAAATTCCCCCAAAGCAATTAATGTGTGTTTTAGTTCTTTGTGTTTGGGAAGCATATGCCTCACTTTTTAAAGAAAAATCTGCACGTATGTGGTTTTAAGGTACAATCTACTGCCATTGTCAGGAGATCCTAGGGTTTAAAAGATTAGTTCTGCTGGAGAATTTGGGGAATTCCTACACTCCTACAGAGACCTGGAAGAATAGGAATAGTGTTGCTAATGATAGGTAACAGGGGCTCCTAAATCATACCAGTTTCTCTTTTCTGTTTATTCTAACAGAGAATAAAGCCTAAATTCAATGCAAGGTAAGCAGGATAGAGTTGGGGGTGGGGAGAATGGAGGCAGAAGTAAACAAATGGCCAGCCTTCTCTTTTTATTGACCATACATCTTCTGATAGCATTCAGGCTATCAGAGAAGAATTATGATATTTATTCATGAGGGTGGTTTAGGAAAGTTTTGTGAATAATGTGTGTTTGGCATATACTAAAAGTGGAGATTAGCAAAGCAATCTAAAAACAGTATCTAGATATGATTGCCTTGCTACTCACCATTCAATAGAGAAAAGAAGACTTTCGTTCTTAAAATTCATGGTTCTTTGCCTAAAAATTACAGAACACCAGGAAAAAGATGTCATTCACTAATGATGTAACAAAGAAAATGCTTCACATCGTGCCAAGCTGTTATGCAGTAGGTAGTGTTGATTTAGAGAGCTTTTATGTGCAAGACAGCAGAAACCCCACTTTCTTTAAGTCAATAACTACAACCTGTAACATTAAGCTGAACTTTAGTTTTATATATTCTTAAAGAATAAGAAAAGATAATCTGTCTCCTTGTTATTAACCTGGACCACACAATTAGCTTCCAATCCACTTTGGTTTTATTTTGTTCCTTCCAAAAGAGAAAGCAGTAATGGGCCGTGTCACTATATGGACCTGCCAGACCTCCTGCTCCAGTATGGAGGATAGGGCATAGAGTCTGAGTCAAGGTCAGCCCTGATAATTCATCTAAAATGCTAGGGAAAGGTATCAAGGAAGTAGAGGAGAGAAGTATCAAGGAAAGAGGAGAACAAAAATGTTTATAAAGTTAAAGCTTTAGTCTTTCACTGGGAATCAGTTTGCATAAGAAAAGATAGACCAAAGTATGAACAGCGGCCATGTGGTGTCTGCAAAACATGGGAAATGCAAAAGAGACCCATCTATTCATGCCTTCTCCCACAAAGTTACCTTGTGTTTATTTTATATGGATTCCGTGTCTACTTATCCATGTGTTCTCCCCTGGTAGAATGTAATCTCATTGAGGACAGATTCTCATTTTGGTCTTTGTACCTCCAGTACCTAGGATTGTGCTAAATAAATGCTGATTGATTAATACAAGCAGCTCAAGGACTGCTAGAAGCCATCAGCTTTAAACCCATCTCATTCATGTGAGGCATATGACCTTCAAATGGTGCTGACAGCTTTGTAGGCTTGGCTCCACATGAATGGGTGATATTCATATATGAGGCAAGTACTAAGCCTTTTGAATTTCATGTTTGCAAGTGTAGATCCAGTGGCAATATACCAGAAGCTTCTATACATCTGTTCTACATTTTCTGGATGGAGCCTTAAGTTGAGAGTGAGAAGGTATCCTGGAGAAAAACAAGCTGAATATGAGACTATAGATAAAACACATATACATACACACACACACCCATTAAGACTGTCAGGAACAACAGGCCAAGACTGATAAGAAAGAGGAGGCCTCCACCAAAAAGAACTCTCATATTTTCTATGCAAATGACTGGAGATGTCGGTATATTTTTTAAACTAATAGTTGCCCTTTCAAAAATTTGTTTTGTTTTCTTTCTTTTGTTAAAAAAAAATTTCTTGTGCAACACTGTGAATTTACAAGTAAGGAGTTGGTCTTGTATACCACGGGTTACCCTGCATACATTTTCCCAGATTTCCTGAATGGAGGTATAATAATAACAAAAACAGTGACAATAATAATAGCATCTATATAGCTTTGCAATATTTGCAAAGCACTTTACATATAATCTTGTTTGAGCCAAGACAGCAAAATAAAATCCTCTGATAATCTTTATGGTCCCTTCTCACTCTAAATCTGTGTATAAATCTATGACCTTATAAGTATGTCTGGGCATGCTGTGACATGGGTAGTCTCTGACATGAGTTATACAAGCAGACAATAATGCTGAATGAAGAAATCTTGACTACAGACTACTTTGTAAAAGTTTGTTTTACATATGATGTATAAAGTAATAATTACAAAGTAATATATTGATTTATTAAAGCCATATAAGAAAATATATCTTATTACTTTATAGTCACTTCATGTAAATTGCACTTTTTATAGAAATGTATCAGTCTTTCAAGAGTTATCCTCTGGTAATTGAAAATTCATCAATATTATAGAGTTGACAGGAACAAAGTCTATATCCCAGTACTCAAAAAACCGGCTATATTACTAATGGTAGAAGAAATGAAATCCTCACAGTCTTGAAAAATCTATCTAGAAAAGTCATGGTGCTCATGACCTCTAATTAAATTACACACATCTCCCAAAAGGCGGGGGGGTGGGGAGAGAACGGTGCGGCAGCAGCTAGGTGGTACAGTGGATAGAGCATCAGCCCTGGAGCTAGGAGACCTGAATTCAAATCCAGCCTCAGACACTTACTAGTTGTGAACCCTAGACAAGTCATTTAACCCCAATTGCCTCCTCCCCACAAAATCCGTACATACATAAAGGACTGCTGGAAAATATGATAGTCACAGATTGCTAGGAAGACCAAATAGAGTTTAGAAGACTGATTTGAGGTCAGAAAAAAATGACAGAGGCTACAAGGTCCCTTAACTCATTTGCATTTAACCATTTTTTTACGGCTTGAAAGGTTAAAACTAACAAAGTGGGAAATCAAGTAGCTATGTTTAGAGATAATAGGATAATTAATGAGAATAAACCAACAATGACTACTGGTTTCATAATGGAGAAGTGGATTTTGTGAATTTTATTTCATGATGGGAAGCTGAGTCACTGAGCACCAGGAGACTCTGATTTGAGCTATGGAGGGTATTGAAGATCAAAGCTTAAGCAAGAGCAGGGGCAGCTAAGAAGGTAGCAGAGCGTGAGTGGGAAGAGGTTAGCAGGAGTTGACAAGAAGGTTTCAACTGCTGTCCTTGGGTGATGGGGTTAAAAAAAAGAAAAGGCTGAAAATCATGGGAAGACAGCAGAATTCTTTAGCATGATATACAATTTGAGAGAAATGAAAGCTTTCAGATGTGCTTTGTTATTCTCTGCTACTCCTACCCCAGTGGTTTGAATGGGAAAAGCAAAGAGGAAAACAGGCTTGCTAGCTATTGTACTGTAAACAGAGGTTGAAGCTAGCTGAAAAATATAGCTTCTTGTTGAGTGGAGAGCTGGCTGTGGTTGCTTATATTGCCAAAAGAGCCATCCTAAGTAATATTGCTATAAGGTCTGTTTTCATGTTAGAAGCTTATTGAACAATGCACTATCTAGTTAAGTAAAGAACTGACTAGGCTTGTCCATATTACTCAGAGAACCAAACTGTGGAGTTTAGCAGCTCTCTGGCTTAAGGGAACTGCCTGTCTCTATAATAGCATAACACTGCTTCAGCACCCTTTTAAAATTTACTGTGAGTTAAAAGAGCTTTTTATTGTTTTATCAGTTTGAGAGTAGAAGAGGAATGGATTTGTGCAGGAGAAAAGAATGGACCAGACAGAGCAGTTAACAGAGAAGTGGCTTCCTGTGGTCCAAGCTCATTCCTGAGGGAGGCAAGGACATCAAAGCATCCAATTCAAAGTTGTGGGTTCTTTAAGAATCATTTACGTCTCTTCCTGCTAGATTTCTGTATTCCCACTCTCACCCATGGATACTGTGCATACCGGTGGGAGAGTTTGATCTAGGTTTATTGGTTAACTGTAAGTATTGATTATGCCTACATTGTCTTATATTGAGTAATTGTAATGTGTTTCATCAGTTCCATCATTGATTTTACTTTAGTGATTAAATATTTTATGTCTAAGAGATAATGATGTCATCATTGTGAATGACTGATTTTGTAAAGAGGGGAAACATGCCAGGGAGGACAATGGGAGATATAGTGACAGATAGGGAGAATGTATCCCATCCATAATAGGATTGACGTAGGGCCTTAAAGAGTTTAAACTGTGACTACATGGTAATGGTCCTTCTCTGGAAACTTTAACCTGCTGCTGTGAGAGCAGGGTAAACAAGCCTGCTTAGGAAGAGGCTAAGTGAACACACCCCATGTGAGGAGTTACGTAGTGGGAAGTCTATGCCACAAGCATACCATGCATGTCGTGTCCTTTTATGTTATGTCATGTTATGCTGTGTTATGTTAAATCATCTCCGTGGAGGATTATCTGTAAAATGAAAGTGTTGAGTGATATGATCCTCAAGTTCCTTTTGCCTTCTTTGATTATATGGCTCTGTTATATGATGATTTGGGGTAGAGAGAAACACTTGAAAAAGTTAAATGTGCTATTGACTATACAATGGTATGTCTGGTTGAAAATAAAAGATTAGGTAGAAATAGTGCCAACCTATATAAAAGAAAGTAAAGAAATCAGGTGAGTTTTTCATTCAGTCTGGATGACTGTGGGTCTTTAAGACAACTGATCTAACTAAATGGAATTTCCCTGTCTATAGCTTCTAAATTTTTTGGCCTGATTGGCTTAGAAGAGCCTGGGCTGATAGTCCACAGCCTCAGGTTCTTTTTGGGGGGAGGATACCTTACCTCCTCTCTGTATTTTTTGGTTGTTTTTATTAAAGTGGAATCTTAAGTACCACATATCGCAAGATTTTTTTTTTCCAAAATGAAAAACTCTCCTGCTCTGTGATGCATCTGGGAGTTAGCTGGAGGGCTTTTTGTTTTCTTAAAAAAAGAAGGCTCTCAAGGGGAATACTACCCTTGGTTAATTCTTAAATGCCCCCTTTGCAGATAGATGAATCTAATCCTCAAGATCAGTTCTTCTCTGAGCCATGAGACCACCTATAAAAACACAAAAAGGAACATGGAAAATCACGAGAGAACTTTGCAATCTAAAAGTAGAGTCCAGGGCAACCTTCCTACCACCCAGCCCCATCTTAAAAAAAAAACAATTAAAAGCTCACTAGAACTTCATCTCCATGAGTCCTTTGTATTTTATTATACTTTGGTTTTCAACTATCTAATCACCGGTCACCACAATGAAGCAATAAAAGAGATCCAAGACTTTTACAATGATATAAAGCCCAAGATTTACTGGATATTTCTTGAGAAAAGGCTGTCACTTTGGCAGGGATGCCCTTTCTTACATTAGCTGGCCCAGCCCTGCTGGGTGGTGTTATCACAGCATAGTTGAGCTATGGAGATGCAAGGCAGAGGCTGTGAGCAACTACCCCTGAGCAGAACTCAAATCACTCTCTAAGCTGTAGCCAACTGCCTTTAAAAACAAGGAGGTCACAAGACATTTACTCCTAGGTTTTGAGACAAGTCCTCGTGACTGTGCCTATGCAGATTTGTATAATGTGGTAAGAAGGAGGAGGGAGACAGAAAAGACCTTGTTACAGTATGGTACAGTACAGAATGGTATGACTATGGGATTTGAATATTCCCAGATACATTTTCTCAGGTTCCTGGGGGTGGGAGGTAGGGATACTTATTTAATGTATGTATTCCCCGGAGGAGTTTTATGTGCCAAGATACAATCCCAATCTCCCTAAATCTTAGAAATCTCAAAATTGAAAGAAACCTCAGAAGTCTTCAAGTTTTAGCCCATTATCTGAAGAAGAATATATTCCACAATACCCCAGTATTGGTCATCTGGTCATCTGAAGACCTCTAATGTAATGGAGACAACAGTGGCAACCTACACAGTTCCCTCTGTATTTGGCTTGTTCCAAATGTTAAGAAGTTATTCCTTGCATCTAGTCATAATCTGCTTGTTGGCAGCTTTCAACCATTGCTCATCATACTGCCCTTTGGGACCAAGCAAAACCAATTGATCCTTTTTCACCTGACAGACCTTCAGATAGTTAAAGACAACTAACTAAACATACCTAGTTCATCAGTCACAGATGGGATCTCAGGTATTATTACCCCAACCTTATCCAGACTCAACTCGAAGACTTCCCATGATAGGGAAGCCATTATTTTACATGTGAAAACAGGGCAGACCCCTAGTCAAACAAGCAAGGACTACTAGAATTCCCCTTCCTGCTCTTTAAGGAAGAGTAAGGCTCTGCCCCTTTAAACCTTGTTTTCCCTGACAAGGCTTTAAGACATTACCCACCACAATAGAGCTCTAGGGGCTTTCCATCCTGGATCTCTTCCTTGCTCCATGTACCGTGGGGCATCTCATGATTTCTGTGAAATAACCCCTTCTCAGGTAAATGGAAACCAAACCTGAAGAATGGTAGCAGTACCTGATTGGGCCATGATACAGACATTCCCACCCAGCTTTGTGGTTTTATCTTTATACTCTGTGAAGCCTAACCCCAAAGTGAAGTTCCACCTGCAGCTCCACATGCATGCTACCGGATTAAGAGAAATAAAGCACACATACAACCTAATTCTGTTTATCTTTCTTAGACCAAACTCTGGGGGTTGACATTTAAAACACCCTATTCCACTTACGAAAAGCTCTAACTATGAAAGTTTCTTACATTGAGCCAAAATCTGGCTCTTTACAACTTCTATGCATTGCTCCTAGTTGTGCCATCTGGTACCAAATAACACTTAAACATGACAATCTTTCCCCTATTTAAAAATAGCTCTCCTGTCTTCCATAGTCTTCTCTTTTGTGGGATAAGCATTACCAGTTCCTTCAATTACTCCTGTGCAATAGTCTCCAGAATCTTCGCCATCCTTATTAATTTTCTCAGGATAAGCTTTAATCTGTAAATGTTCTAAAAATGTAATGCCCAGAACTGAAAATAATATTCCAGGTGTGCTCTAAACAGGAAAGAGTACAATAGGACTCTTACTTCCCTCATTCTAGATATGATACCTCTCAACACCTCTTTAAATCTTCATCACTATGCCTCTCCCAATGTGGCTTAACATCACCCTAGCTTTTTTTGGCTGCCATATCCATTTTTTTACTCCAGTCGATGAAAGGCCTCTAATACAAGTAGAAGGAATAGCCTGGGCCTGCAGACTTCCTGATTTCGAGTTTGCATGCATCTCTCAATGCTAATAAACATTGCATAGTTGGGAGAATACTTGCAAATGAAAAGAAAATAACAAAAAGGGCGAGGAAAGAAGAGATAGAGAAAGTAAGGGAGAGGAAGGGGAGAGAGTGTAGGAGAGAGGAAGGAGGAGAGGGCTTCTTCCCCAGGGGCAATGGAGACAGGGAATGGTCCGCGTGGATCCAAGCCTTTCCTTCTCCTTGCAGAAGAGATGTTACATTAACATGGCAATCCACTAAACATCATAGATATTCAATTTTCAGTCTACCACACCTTTTGCATCTTATACTTATGAAGCTGTGTATCTGAACTCAAGCATAAGGTTTACTAGTTACTCCTGCTAAACTTTAACCTAATGTTCTAGCCTGTCAAAGCTCTTGAATCTTGACTTTGTCACTCAGTGCTCAGCTGTCCATGACAATTTTATGTCATCTATATATTTGATAAGCACGTCATATATACTTTTATCCAAGTTACTGATTTTTTAAAAGGTTACAATGACACCCAAATTCCCGAAGCACCCTTGCAGAAATCAGAATACTAGAAAGAGAGCTAGATTTGGAGCATCTGGCTCAAAGCTCAGCTCCTACTTGGGATAGATAATCTTTCTGAACCTCAGTCTCTCATCTATAGAATTACAAGAAAAACTATGAGGTCCCTTCCATTTCTAAATCTATGATCCTATGATCCTAAGTTAACATCAAAACTTAAAACTCTTTGTGTTCAATCAAACACTTTCAAATCCATCTGCTATTTTCTAGCCCACATCTCTCTACCTTATCCATGAGAATAACTTTAAAAAAAAACTCTTTTGCTGTTCTCAGTATTCATCACCAGCCCCATCTCCTGCCAAACCTAAGCCCTCCAGATGCTGTTCTTGTAAGACCACACAACTCTGCCCTTGGTTCCAACTTCTACCTATGTCATTTAAAAATCTAATTTGGTCAACCAGCTTCCTGTGTATCGACATCAATCTATTATGCAATCTCTCCTTTCCAGCCCCCTGCTTTTGTTCTTCACTAGAATAATTTCTATTTTTGTCTTCAGGGTTTCTTTCTTAAGATCTTCCCATCTTTCTAGGGCTGACTTTCTCCAGTATAATTTTAGGTTATACCTATCCTTTCTCTGAACTCTTTGAAGTTCCTAAATCAAAGGTGTGCATCAATCTATTAGCTTTCCTCTCTACCATGGAATAGTCACTTCCTCTGAATTTCCATCATTTCTATTCCATAAAGCAATTCCTCCTTGTTGGCCAGAATCATAACCAGAATAGTAGTTTCCCTTGTTGTTTCTATCACCTTTTGGACGAAATAGTTATCATGAAAGTCATGAATTGATTATCAACTGCTCTACTTTAGCAGAGAGATAGCTCTAGCAGATGCTAAGTCTGTTGTGCTTCCTAAACTCCTCATTTATTTCTTTCTTCGATCAAGGTGGTTTGTGAGTACCCCTTTGGCAAAATTGCTTTTGTTTCTCCCTCCACTGATCATCCTCAAAATGTTCCCTACCCAAGGCTTCATGGGGTAGTGGATAGAGTCCTGTAAGACTGGATCTGAGTTTGAATCCTGCCCTACACACTTACCAGCTGTATAAGACACAAAATTTCCCACCTCCTCACTAGAACCCTAAGTGCCACAGCACCAAGCTTCCTCCAAGCAACCACCTGGATGGGCTCACACTTTCCACTCATGCTGGCTTGAAAGCATGCTTTCAGACATATCCTGGTGTAGGACACAGCAATACAAGTTGGGTAGTTGAAGGCTGTGCCAAAAATCTGAAGGGTCAACCTTGAGCCTTTTAATCACCTGATTTCGTCAGCAGACATCACTTATACTTTGCTTGCATTTCTTCTCCGATGGTTGGCATATCACCTCCTCTTTCTCTCCCAGTCCCTGTGATGCTGAACTTCCAACTGCTAAAAAGCAATTTCATTCCCCACTCCAGCTGCCTGCTGCCTTATTCCCCTCTACCTCAATCCTAACTTTCTCTCTCCCCTTCCCAACCCACAATTGCTATATGCCATTCTTTATCTGCACATTCCTTCCACTGTGCCCCCTGCAATAGGTGCCCAATAATTAACAAACTTCCTCTCATTTCATATCTCTTCCTCTATTATTCCTTCAATTTTCTTGTTTTCACTGATGTGACTTCCCAGATGACACTACAGCTATCAATTGCCTTTCCAGGCTACAACTTCACTCATACTCCACTGGTCCTAGTGACAAAGGTAGAATACTACTTTTTTCCCCATTGCCACTTCGGGGCCCTCTACAGACATTGCTTAACAACCTCTCTTCCTTTGGAGTTTAAGCAATCCAAATATATGATCCAATCTAAATAGCTGGTAGTCGTTATCTACAAAACCCCAGTACATCTTGCTTCCTTCTCAAAGAGTTCAGGGACTGACTTGAATGAATGAATGAATTAAAATTTTAAAACTTTATTATGTGTTTACTATGCAGAGCCCTGTGCAAGGCACTGGGAATACAAAGAGAAAAGCAAGACAAACCTTGCTCTTAAGGAGCTCACATTCTAATGGAGTAAGACAACACATTGGGAAAGTTTCAGCTTCAAGCCAAATGAAAAGATGTCTTTATCCTTAGGATGCAGTGGCAAAGCAGATGATAATACTTCTTGAATGTCATTTCCACTGATAAAATCATATCACTTTCAGATATTAAACCATTTGACAGTGCCAATGCCTTTGATAATCAGAACTTTCTTTTCTAGGTCTTTAACAGACACATCTATAGCATTTTCAGGATGCATCTCTACAAGGGTTGCTTCTCAGTATGATAGCTATGGACATTGGGTTTGAAGCATTGCTATTTCTAAGACTCATAAGTCCAGGGTCCTGAACTCTCGCCATCATGGTCTGAGATGTGATAGATATTGATCATGGTGGTAGTGGTGGTGATTTGACTTGCTGTCATACGTTGCATCTATTATTTCCCTCAGGATTCCTTGCTTTTTCAACTAGTTTGGCTTGACTGCCCAATGAATGTCAATTGGTAAAAGTTGGTGGGAATGGTTGACCTTTTCTCAATAGGAGTTGCTTCTACAGGTGACAGCAGGGCCAAAAGCAGAACTGGTGGTTTTCCTCTCCATCCCGACTCTTGCCCTAATTCTTGGGGATTTCAACATATGTGTTGATGTTCTTTCAAATACCCTAACTTCCCAGTTCCTCAGTCTATTCATGTTTCATAATCTTCCTCCTCTTTACCCCAGCTAGCCACAGGAATGGTCATACCCATGATGTTGTAGTCAGCAACAAGTTTTCCACTTCCATGTTTTATCCTATCATAGTATTTTATCTTTCCAGTTCTTCCTATTATTTACTTCTCCTAAGCCTACTCTTCATCCTCACTATGATTTCTAATCTATCCATCCCTCTGCACTGTTTCAGGCTATCACCCCTGCTCTGGCTACATTATCTTTCCTTCCCAAACTTGGCCCCTAGGTGAACCAATTCAATGCTACATTATCCTTTACCTTTGAATTCCTTTTTCCCATGTCCTGTCACCAATCACCTTGCCAAATTACAACCTTAGATTATTCCCATCATCTTTTTTCTTGACAGAACTGTAGGAAATCATAAAACTGTTTTCTAGGTCCGTTACAATTTTTTTTGCTAGCCTCTCATAACTGGGCTCTCACTCCAGCAAGGCAAATTTACTACTCTTCCCTAATTGATTCCCTATTCTTTTCTCTCCTCAAGCTTCCCATGCCCTACCACATCAAACCTATACCCTTCCACCTGAAGACTTTACCTCATAATTCATCAAAAATATTGAAAATATTCTAAAGATAGCATTATTTCCCCCTCCTCCTCTTCTCACATCTCTCTGGTATTATCTCCCACTACTTTCTTCCTTCACTCTAGTCTCTAACATTGAGGTGGCCCTTCTACTTTCTAAGCACAATCCCCATACATGTATCCCTAGTCTCATCCACTTTCATCTTCTCCAGCAGATTTTTCCACCATAATCTCAACTTCCTTCTCATTCTCAATCTCTTTATCACTAGGTTCTTCCCTGCTACCTACAAAAATGACCAAGTTGCCCCCCTTCTCCTGTTCATAAGTTCTTCCTGATGCCTCCATTTTATAGAGGGGCCAAGACATGCCTGCCTTCATTCTCCTCTCAGACTTGTTCTTGACTTCCTCTGGACTATAAAACCATGCCACCAGGCTGGGTACCTTCATTTCCAACCTCCACAGCACACCTTTTCATCTCCCTTTCGTGTGTTGTCTTCTCTCATTTGAATATAAGCTCCTTGAGGTGAGGAACTGTCATTATTTTCACTTGTATTTGTATCCTCAGAGCTTAGCACAGTGTGAATATGCTGAGCACACAGTAAGTGCTTAGTAAATGCTTATTGACTTGACCTGGCTTGACATTTATATACCATAATTTATTCAGTCATTTCCCAATTGATGGACAAACTGTCCTCCCTTTAGTTTGTAATTCTTTGCCACTACAAAAGGAGGTGCTATAAATATTTTTATAATATGAGTCCTCTTCCTTTTCTTCTCTCTTTGGAAATGTAATTGGGCCAAAGAGTATGCACAGTTTAGCTATTTTGGGGGTATGGTTCCAAATTTCCTTTCAGATTGACTGGTCTCATTCTCAGTCCCACCAATTGTGTATTAGTGTGTCTGTCCTCCTGCAAACCTTCCAGCATTTGCTATTTTCCTTTCTTTGTCATCTTTGCCTGATTGGTATAAAGTAGAACTTCAGGGTTGTTTTAATTTGCATTTCTCTGATTATTAGTAATTAGAGGAATTTTTATCTGGTTATCGATAGGTTGCATTTCTTCCTTTGAAATGACCTGTTCATATCCTTTTCCCATTTCTCTATTGGGAAATGGCTCTTTGGCTCTTGTTTCAAAAAAATAAGACTTTTGTAAGAGAAATTTGTTGCAAATTTTTTTTTCCCAGAGTAACTATTTCTCTTCTCATCTCGGCTATTCTGATTTAATTTGTGCAAAAATTTTAATTATGTGTGAATATAATTGTCTATTTTATCTTCTGTGATCTTTATTCATTGCTGGGTCATGAATTCTTCCCTTATCTATAGATACAAATGGAAATTTCTTTCCTTCTCTAATTTGTTTATAATATGACTTTTTAAATATCTAAGTCATGTATCCATTTAGAATTTTCTGTATTTGATGTGAGATGTTAATCTAAATTTAATTTATGCCAGACCATTTTCGGATTTCCCAACAATTTTTGTTATTGTAGAAGCTGAGGCTTTTAAGTCTATTAAACTATAATAGATTTTCAAACAAGGAGTGACTGACTCTTTTTGGGTGATGCTGTAAATGGGGATTTCTTCATGGGTATGAGTTGAACCAGAGAGCTTCCAAAGTTCCTTCTAACTCTGTGACGCAAAAATACGTACAGCTCCAGTTACAGAAACGTTCACTTAACAAACACTTGTTAACCATCTACTTTGTGCCATACACTTTGCTAGGTATTAGGAACATAAAAAAGCAAATGAAAATATTTTTTACTCATTGACTTTACACTATATTGGAAGAAACAATTTATACACAGATAAGCAAATGCTAGTTGCATGCCAAGTAAACCCAAAGTAATTTCAGGGTAAGGGCACCGATAACTAGGAAATCAGGACAGATATTGTGTATGGGGTGACAGGGGCTGAGTCTTAAAGAAAGGTGTGAGGCAGTTTAGTAAGGATGCTTCAAACATAAAGGATAGCCTGTGCAAAAGCATAGATTTGGGAATTATAATGTTATGTGCTGGGAAGAGTAAGTAGACCAGTCTGACTGAAATTTATGGTAAATAAAGGAAAGTACTGAAAGGAAGGCAGGAACTATATTGTGAAGGGGTTTAAATGGAGTAGTTTTTATTTGATCCTAGAGGCAAAAGAAAGTCACTGAGGATTCTCAAGCAGAGAAAGTGACGTGATTGGATGTGTGCTCTAGGAATACCAATTTGGCAACTAAGTGGAGGCTAGATTGGAAATGTGAGACACTGGAAGCAGGGAGACTAATTAAGGAAGCTACTGTAATAGTTCAGGCAAGAAGTGATAAGAATCTGAACTGGGACAATTGTGGTTTGAATGGAAAGAAGATGAATGTGAGAGATGCTATGGGAATATAATGGACAAGACTTGGTATCTGACTGGCAATGAGGGATAAAAGATAGAAAACTTTTTTTTAAATGACTCCAAAGTAACAAATCTATACAACTCAACAAAAGATGTTCTCAACAAAAACAGGGACATTACAAAAAGGAGACAGTTTGGGTTTTTTGAGGAGAGGGAGGTGGTAGGAAGAGATACCATCCTTTTTTTGGATGTATTAATTTTGTTGTGCCTATGGGACATCTAGCAAGAAATGCAGCTGGTGCAGTAGTAGCACTCTGGGGAGAAATGAATGCTAGGTATGTAAAACTGGGAGTCATCTTCATACGACTGCTAGTAGAATTAATAAGAGGTCGTGAGATTATAAAAAGAGAGAAGAGAAAATAATCTAGAACAAACTCACGCATAGCAGATAAGGAATGAATGATGTGAGTCAAAGGGTCTTAACTTAAATGCTGGCTCTGCCACTAACTACCTGTGTGACCTTGACAAGTCATTTTATCTTTGTGGGAGTTAGTTTCTTCATATGTACAATGAGGGGAGACCTCTATGGTCTCTTCCAAATCTAGACCTATGATCCTGTGACCCAACAGAGAAGACTGAGGAGGAGTTTTATATATGTCATAGTGTAGCAGGAGAGAATAGTATCAGCAAAGAAACGATTACCCAACAGGTCAACCATGTCAAATGCTACAGAGAGGTCCAGAAAGATGAGTACTGAGAAAAGGCTACTGTATTTGGAAATTTTGAGATCTTTGGGTTTTGGAAATTGAGAGATCTTTGATAACCTTGAGAAAGCAAGATCAGTTAAGGTCAGAAGTCAGACTACAAGAGACTGAGAAGTGAATGAGAGAAAGAAAATGAAGGGAGCGAGTACAGAGAGATTTTTCTAGAAGTGTGGTTATAAAAGGGAGATAAGAGATAAATTGAGGGGAAAGTAGAATCAAGTCAAGATTTGTTAATGATGGAGACTTGGGCAAGTTTCTAGTCAGCAGGGAAGGAGTCAGAAAATAGTAAGACTGAAAATTATAGGAGGGAGAATTTGTGAAAGGGACAAGAATCAGGAAGGGAGAGGAGGAAATGGAATCTAGGTAATAAGCCTTACCAAAGGGAAAAACTATCTTTTTGTTACAGACTAGAGCAAGAGAGTAGAGTACAGAGGATGATGTCAAGGGGTTTTTAATTGCAAAATAAGGAAAAGCAGGAAACTAGGTCAATCTCTATTATCTCTGTAAAAAAAAAAAAAGTCCTCGGCTGAGAGGGTGGGGGGAAAGGAGAAAAAGTATAGAAGAGCTTCTGTGGGGAAAATAATAAAAGTGCGGGTCCATTTGACATTAGATAAATTTGTAGTGGACCCAACCAACATAGTCGTGTGTCTTCCTCCAGCATAAGCCAGAAGCAGAATTTTTTTTAAAGTGAATGGTGGGCGTAGTTGACGATTGGGATTTGGCAATTAACGAATGGTGACAGGACAAAGGTGCAAGGGATTCAAGTTAGGAGAACATAACTAAGATTAAGTACAGTTTATGTTTGCTTATAGGGTCAAGATTGAGAGGGAAGAAAAATAAGACTAGATCAAGAGAGGTGACCTGGGAGAGTACTGGGGGATATTGGGAGCGGACAGGCTTTGTTTCACAGAGAAGTTTGGGTATTTGAAGGAGCTTTGCAATTTCCTATAGGCCTACTTGCTCCCTCTTTAATTGTGGGCTCAACTCCTGTAGGTCCAGAACACATATACATCTGGACATGCTATAGAACAGGGGTAGGGAACCTGCGGCCTCAAGACCATGTATAGCCCTCTAAGGCCCCCTTTGACTGAATCCAAACTTCACAGAACAAATCCCAAATCCCCAATGAAAGGATTTGTTCTGTGAAGTTTGGATTCAATCAAAGGGCTGTACTTGAGGACCTAGAGGGCCATATATGACCTTGAGGCCACAGGTTTCTCACCCCTATTCTAGAGACTGTCCATTTAGCTATTTGTCATGGTCTAGACAGTAGGCATTCTTTATCCATGTAGTATTTTTCCTGTGTAGATGTTTAGATCCAAATCTTTTGAATGGTCATGGATCTTATCCATGAAGCTTTGCAGTGCTATGAGAATTGGTTCAACCACCACGATGTCACCTTCAAACTACATCTGAGGGAATTAACTGAATTAGATCTGTCTTCTACTTTAGACTTTGCATTAGATCTCCATGACAGTAGTGAATATCTTTGGTGATTACATGTCTCCCTGTTTTGTGCCTCACCTGCCATTAATAAGAATTGTCATAGCTTTGATATGTATGTACATGGGAGTTATGTTATGAGAGCCTTTAAGGCAGCCTTTTTCTCTATCGTATCAAAAGCTTGATATAGCCAAAAAAATAACAGACATTGCAGAATCTTATATTTCTCCTCTATCTTTCAGTCAATTGTGTAATGGTAAAGATATGGTCTGCTGAAGAACATTGCTTGTGAAATACTCCCTCTTTTCTAGTAAGATCTTTACCAAGAATGTGCTTATACGTTATTCTCATGAAAAAAAAAATTGCATAGATGGAAAAGTAGGTTGTCTGGTGTTCTAGTGACTGGCTTTTTCTAGTATTTTGGATGAATGAATAAATGAAGCATTTATTAAGCAGTTACTATGTTCAAAGCACTGTCCTGGGAACTAGGGATTCAAACAGAAAAGTGAGATATTCCTTATTCTCAAGGATCTGTCATTCTAATGGGAGACACAAGCCAAATTATTAAGGACCAAATTTTTTCCATAGCTTTGGCATTTGGCCCTCCTTCAAATACCTTGTGATTCAATCTCCACATAGTAGGCAATTGACATATGCTTCTTGAATTGAATTGAATAGATTTGATAATATCCAAACTGGATTTTTTTAAAAGAATAGGAGATGTTTCATTTACTCAGTCAAAAGACTAGGAGATGCTTTATTTACTCCTTGGGGCCAGGGACTTCTTTGTATCTTCCACTACATTTGACATGTTGCTTTGATCATAGTAAATAATGTTCAGGAAATTTTGGTTGATTAATTGACAAATTGTGAAATGTGTCATGACTCACTGTAACATAAGATGCTAAAGGGCAAGTGCTAGGTTACATATATGTGTGTCATGCAGGGAGTGATTGTTTGTTGTTGTTGAGTTGTTTCAGTCATGGCTGACTCTCCATAACTCCGTTTGGAGTTTTCTTGGCAGAAATATTACAGTGGTTAGCCATTTCCTTCTCCAGCTCATTTTACAGATGAGGAACTGAGGCAAATGGGGTTAAATGACTTGCCCAAGATCACACACAAAAGTTAGTGTCTGTGTCCATATTTGAACTCAGGTACTCCCGATTCCAGGGCAGGTGCTCTATCCATTGTGGCACCTAGCTGCCATGTTAAATTCTAACATATCATAGGTGCAGATACCAGGATAAGACAATTCTCATTTGGGGAAATTTCATCAATTTTCCCAAAACTTAGAAATTACTGTGGTAGTTAATAGGGAGTTATATGGCTAAAAATCATAGAACATCACAGTCCCTAAAAACCTGAAATGAAAAGCCATCCAAAGAGCAATGGAGAGGCACAATGTGTGTATGAGTAGATTACAATGCATTATAAACAAGGAATAATGTGCCCAAAGGGCTATAAAAACGATGCATACTCTTTGACCTAACAATATCACTACTAGGTCTATATCCCCAAAAATATTTTTAAAAAAGGTAGAGGAGTGGGGCGGAGCCAAGATGGCAGCTGGAAAGTAGGGACTAGTGTGAGCTCCC
>CM053627.1:125947366-125965486 GCA_028646595.1 Phalanger gymnotis | reverse complement strand
ACTTGGTGGGGAGCTCACGCCAGTCACTGCTTCCCAGCCTCCATCTTCGGACATGAAGTTTCTTTAGGTAATGCTAAAGTGAAAAGCCTATACCTATAAGGAGATTGGATCATTAGCTTCATTGGTTCAGCATAAGGGTCCTGGGAGTGGCAGTTCCCCTGAATTACCAGCTCTGCTTCCAAACCTGCCCTTAATAGGGGGAAGTACCTTCTGTAGAAAAGAAGCCAGCCAACTCCACTAACTGCCACCCATAGGGCAATCAAGCCAGCCTAGATGATGCAGCAAGGCACTCTGGGGGAGAGACAAGAAGCACGGGAGAAGAACATCCAAATTGTCACCACCACCACCTTGACCGCTACCTCCCCTCAGACTCTGATGGAGACCACCTAGGAAAATGAAACCAAGAGCCTTGGGAATTGTAATTCTTCTAGCCTTGTGCTCACAGCCATTATCTTTGGAAGCAATCATGGGGTTTCAGCCAGGCAATTGTTCCTGCAAATGCTCCGGTCATATCTACTGAAGACCTAGGAAACAAAGTTTTTGTCACTAAAGTACTTGGAACTTGTTAAATGGGTTCAGTATCAGAAACTGATAATGATTTGATTTGTGGAAATGACCTTCAAATAGCATTACCATCTGCTTTGCCAATGTACCCTAGGGACCACGGCACCTTTCCATCTGGCTTGAAGCTGAAACCTTTCTTATTAGAAGGCGAGTTCCTCGAGAGTGGAAATCGTTTTACTTTTCTTTTTGTATCCTCAATACAGTACTTTGCATATAGTAAGCACTTAATACGTGCTTTATTCATTCAATCATTCATTCATTGGTCACAAAGCTTATTGGGCGAAAGAATCTGAATATTTCAGTTCACTAATTACAAGAGGCAGTGGATTATTGCAGATAGAGAGCCAGCTTTGGACTCAGGAAGACTTGGCTTCAACTCTCCCCTTTGACACAGATCCAAGCTGTTATCCTGGATAAATCATCCAAGCTTTCAGTGGCCTATGACACCTCTCTAAGTTTATAAGTGGTAGAGTTGTTGTCGATCTGTATTGGTAGATGGAATTTCCTCATGGAGATTTCCCTAGACCAAAGAAATAACTGGTACTTTTTAAAGAAAATCAATAAAGGCATTAAAGAACTTGTATGCAATATATTGGGTTAGGGTCTAGGGATACAATGGCCAAACTAAAAACAGTCCCTTCCAACAAGTGGATGATTATGACAGAGTGGCATGAGAAATGAAGTGAGGGGGGAGTTTGTGGAAGAATATACTAATTTAAAGAACAGAGGAGAGAAATGTGAAATGCTAATTCTTTATCTTTTGAGGGTCTCTATAAAATAAAGTAAGTCAATTAATTAACAAATATTTTTGGTTACCTCCCAAAGAAAAGCTGGGTGTTTTGGGGGGATACAAAAAAGTTTAAGACAAATCCTTGTTCTTAAGGTACTTACAATCTAGTCCTAGATACAAATTGAGCAAATGAAAATTTAAATATCAATACTTTGGACTTTAAATAACAGCAACAACAGCATGCTTCTTCTACTAATTCAATTCAATAAACATTTATTAAGCAGTTATATACATGGCACTATGCTTAGAGCTGGGAAAATGGTGATGTAAAGTAAGTCTACCCTCTACAATCGCTTATGGTCTATTGGGGGATACGATACGTACACAGATAAGGATAATACATGGTAGACTCTAATGGGGGCAAAGGAGAGGTCTTATATTATTTAACTCATAGGAAAAATATTAAAACAATGTGAGAAAAACATATTGAGTCAATACTTTATGGAGGATGTATAGAAAGACCTGGACAAAAATTGCACAAGATGAAAAGCTTTTAATCATGTCTTTCCATAAACCCTCCACAAAGAATATATCCCATGCCTTGAAGTTCCTCCTCTCTGTTTTAAAGTGTATTTTAATAGATATAAGGACTAGACCTGTGATTTCATTGGCACAGGAAATAGTTGGGTAAGGAAAATCCCTCCACCAATGCAAATTGTCATCTTCTCTGCAGCTGACAAGCATAGAAAGCTTTCTAGGATGCTTAGAGGTTAAATAATTTGCCCAAACTACACAGTCAGTTTGTGTTAGTGGGAAGACTGGAATCTAGTTCTCCCTGATTTTGAGGTACTCTGAGCACTTGTAGTATAACTAAATTTTCCCATATATCTTATTGGTGTTCATTCAGTGTTAAGAGAATATGAGGAGGGGCAGCTAGGTGGCACAGTTGGTAGAGCCAGGAAGATCTGAGTTCACATCTGACCTCAGACACTTGACACTTACTAGCTATGTGACCCTGGGCAAGTCACTTAACCCTGACTGCCTCACATCAACTACCCCTTCAAGAAAGAATAAAAAAGAATATAAGGAAGGCCTCGAAGCACATTGCATGGAGCATGAAAATGAGCAAGAGTCACACAGGTAAACATGGTTAACTTGTGATATACGTTAATGACACCATAACAATACAGTAACATAACAATATGACACACTGATGACATTACAAAACAAGAGAGGCCACAAAGCCTCTCTTAAAAGGTAAATAACTCCTAGCAAATTGTTCATCTGAAAGCACTCAGCACCATGGTGTAGTAGAGACCTGCTCTGGGCCTCCAATGAATTAAGCTCTAAATAAGTGTGTATTTGGCACTGTGCTAGATGTTGGAGTTACAAATATGGAAGTGACAACTCTTGTACTCTAGGACTTTGAGTTTTATTAGGGAGCTAGCACAGGCTTTAACCCGGCTTAGAGCCCTTAACCCAGATAACCTTTATCTGCTTACTTGCCACACTTGAGGTCAGCAACCAAGCTTAGCAAGGCCTTGTAGGCCATCCATATAGGAGGCTAGACCCAGGCTGTGAAAGCTAGAGTTTCCCCACCAGCTACCTGATAAATACACGTAGGATATATGCAAAATAATTACACATTGATGAGGGGGTGCAGCTTGAGGGAATTAGGAAAGTTATCTCATAGGAGAGAGCAGTAAAGTTGAACTGAAGGTATGCTAGGGGGTTTAAGAGGCAGAGAAGTGAAGAGGAAGAGCGCTCTAAGCACAGGGAACACATGAAAAGGCACAGGAGAAAAAGAGAAACAGGAGGTGAAAGAAGTGTATATAGGGAACAGCAAGTAAAGCCAATTTAGCTAGAGTGTAGATACAACTAGTCTTAGATATGTAGATATAGAAATTTGTAACCCATTGAGTAAGAGAAAGACAAAACAAATAAACAAGACAAAACAAAGCAACCAAAAAAAAAAATAAAAGGGAGCCTTGAAATCAGAAGCAGAGGACCTGAATTAGAATCTGGACTCTGTCCAGGAGTATGCTGGTCAATGTTTAACAACCAGTTCTCTAGGTGAAAAATGTACCCACAAAACAATTGTAAGTTTAATCTGCATTGTTAACATTTTTCAATATTACTTTCTTAAAATCTAGACAAGCAACAGCTTGTAACATCTACCAATTTCTGGATGCTCACACTGAAAATTTAATAATCATCTGGAGAGGTGGAACTGGCTTCAGCATACCTTGACTGACACTTAGGACTTGGGTGACCTTAGGTGAAGCAAGGCCCTTTACCTGTCTGGGTTTTCTGATTCAAAAAAAATGAATACAGGGTTAGATTCAATGATCTCTAAGTCTTTTCCAGTTGTAGATTTCGTGACTCTTGTGAATAAGTACCAGTTGAGCGGCAACCCTCTGAGTTTAATGGAGGATAAGATCAGGGTGGATTAAAATGATAAAGAAAAATCTTGAGTCAGCTAGGTGGTGCAGCGGATAGCCCACCAGCACTGGCTGATGTCAGGAGGACCTGAGTTCAAATCTAGACTCAGACACTCACAGAAAAATGTCATGGAGGAATTAAGATTTGAATAGGACCTTAAAGGATGTGTGTGTGTGTGTGTGTGTGTGTGTGTGTGTGTGTGTGTTGTGTGTGATGATGGAAGAGGCAGGAGGGAGGACAATCTAGACACTTGAGGACTTTTGTAGGTTGTGAACAGAGTCTAGTATGTGCGCAGGAAAATACAAATGATAGTAGTGTTATCTTTAACATTGTCATCCATCAAGGCAATGCCATAACTCTTCCTGCTGCATCTCACAGGAGCAAGTCTGCAAGGATGGATGGGGGAGGGGCACCCGTCTTCAGGGTAGTGCTTGAGTTTGTTGCGGTCACCCGCTGCCTCATGGGGCATCTAATCCCAGAGGGTTTACTGCCACAGTTATTAAATCTGCCAAACCTATCTATCTGGTCACTAATGAGATCCAAGCTAACTCTCAGGCTCAGGCTCAATCATTGTTTTCGAGTTTCTTCCCCATTGACATTTCCACGTCTTAGTGCATGCACTCTTGTCGCAAATTGAAGGCTAAGTAGAAATATGTATAAAAATATGATAGCGATTGCAGATTGTAGAAAGGCAAGCCTTAATTCATAAGCCCGAGGGGATAATTTGCTTTCTATCCCCTTCTTTCTCAAAAGAGAGCACCACTAACAAATGGTACATAAAGGAAAACAGAGCAAACAAAAGAGGGAAACTTGGCAATTTATGAACTGAAGCATGAAAGTGCAGAAAAGCAGGGCTCAACTTATTTGAAAAATAAGTCTGAACCTATTGCATTAAAACATGGTATTGCACTAATCTAATGAGTTTTACAGCAAATGAGGCATAAAACATTGCCAAAATATAAAGTCAGTAAAATATCCAAAGTACTCTTTAATGCCATTATACATTTTGTCTTTTTGGGAGCTGGTACTGAATGCATTATTTGAAAATCTTCAGGACAGGCCAAAAAAAAAAGGAAAAATCTTTCACAAAGTCACTTACTATTTGAATAAGATGATAATTATGGCAAATCAAAAATTTCTGAAATTTCTAGGAAAAATTCACATACTTTGTGAGGAGGAGATAGTAACAAAATCCATTTTTGCTTTAGTCCTCAGAAATTCCAGATTACATTGAAGGAGATGCAACATGGGACATAAGTAATCTTTGGAAAAGTATAAAGCTACTTCTATCAGCGATAAAATTTTCCTCAAGAGAAGAAAGAATTATTTTGCTAAACATATTATCATGTTATCTAGTCAGAACCAACGAAAACATCCTCATTTATCCTCGAGTCTAGCTATACTTGCCTTGGATCTTGCGTTCAGATTGTGGAAATGGAAATGTTACCTGGGAGCCCTGAATGAATTAGTATCAAATCATTAACATTCAGGACCGCTAAATTATATCAATTTTAAGAGAGTCCAGAAGTCCTCAAACTTTATTCTCCATGTTTGTTTTTTTTTCCACTATCACCTTTCTCAATGAGCCATCTTGAGTCTTCAGAGCTATTGCGTGTGACTTGACCATCCCTTTCAAAGTAAATTTTACTTCTGCAACTTGGAGAGGCATTAGGTCCAATTTCTAAAAGTCCAAATGTGTCATAAGTACATTTCAATGGATTTTATTCTCATTTATAATAATCTGAGCTATTTTTACATGTGCATTACTTTCAAAATGTGTTCATACTCATTTGGATTTGGTTGGAACCCCAAATAGTTGGGGTTTCATACTAGTTACCCAAGTACCAAGTAAATATCCATTTCGATTCAATTCAATAAACATTTATTAAGTGCCTTCTTTGTGCTAGGCCCCAGTGGAGCACCGAGGATACAGATTTTAAAAAAAAAGAGACACTTCCTGCCCTCCAGGAATTTGCAATCTAATGAAGGAAGACTGCACACAAAAGGAAGCTTAAGGAGCACCAGAGGAGGGGCAAAGTGTTCTGTAGAGTCAAAGCCAAGTGGAATTGCTGATGGAAAATGGAGTTGCCTGGAAGGTTATGAGTCCTCTATAAAAGAAGGCTTTGGGAAGATTTTTAATGCTCCATTCTCTAGTCCTCCAATCAGAGGGGAGAGGCCACTGAAGGTAAGTTGAGAAGCTGCTGAGTATAAAAAGGGGCAGCTAGGTGGCACCGTGAATAGAGTGCTGGGCTTGGAGTCAGGAAGACTCATCTTCTCAAGTTCAAATGTGGCCTCAGACACTTACTGGCGGTGGCAAGTCACTTAACTCTGTTTTTCTCAGTTTCCTCATCTGTAAAGTGAGGTAGAGAAAGACATGGTAAATCACTCCGGTGTGTCTGCCAAGAAAACCCAAAATGGGGTCACAGAGGGTTGGATATTACTAAACCACAGCTGAGTATGCTGAGTCAATCTACATGGCAATGAGATTTCATATGATCAGTTTATTCTGGAGGTGGAACATGGTGTTCCCCCTGGAGTCAAAGGAAAGCAGATGTACTGATGGAAGATAGCCATCTCATTCTTGGTAGATATTACTATTTATTTGGAAATGACCATATCCAGTTACTGTTATTGAGGTTGATTTAAATAGTCCTGGCACTTTGGTATCATACTTTAAATAACAGACACTACTAGCAAAAAGGGAAAAAAGAACTTAGTAAAGGAGAAAGTCCTAGAGGGTGTCTCCTACAGAAACTTGGCTGACTCTCTCTGTCACAGCAGGACAGGTAGAATGGAAAGAATGTGGTACTCCCAGTTCACAGAACACACACATATATATATTCCTGTCCATTTTCTTCCTTTTGCATTTTCTCATATTTCTATACCACTTCCTCCTCCTACGTGAACACTAGCAATGCACCATGGCCATGGTTGTCAAAGTCAGTACCAAGAAGTTATCTAGCTTTCAAATATCACCCATATTCAGATCCTAAATTTGACTAATATGGATTCATTCTTTTGGGTTAAGAAATTTTTCTCCAGCTGCTCTCTTTTAAGATAGAAATATTTATGGACATGGTAACACATTAATTTTCTAACTTTTTTTGGCGGGGTTGACTTATGGTTTTATTAGTATAGGGAATTCCTACTATAGCTCTTTCTTTCATTAATACAGCTCATTTGTAATTTAGGATTATAGATTGAGAGCTGGAAGGAATCTTATAGGTTATGGAGATTAATTCTTTCATTTTACAGATAAGGAAAATGAGGCCCAGAGAAGTGAATCAGTTTGTTCAGTCGATAAAAATTATTAAGTGCTCATTGTGCTAAGTTTCAGGGATATATAGAAAAGGAAATGTATGGTCACTGCTCTCAAGGAGCTCTCATTATAATGGTGGATAAACACACAAGTATACATAAGAGACAGGTACAATGTAGATGGAAGGAAAGATAAAGTAAGGCAGTTGCAGAGAGGAATGGTGGAATGGGAACTAGGAGAGACCTCTTTCAGAAGATCAGATTTTAGCTGGGTTTTGAATGAAGGAAGCCAGAGAATTCAGGAGGTGGAGGTTGTAAGCATAAGCAAAGTGGATTTTTGTTAGTATTTTTTGGAATTTGGTTTTCCAGGATGCATGGCCATAACAATCTTTTGTTCCCAGGCGTTGGATATGAGTTCTATCGTTCAAAACATCTCTATCACGACCCATGTAGATTGTAAGGGCCAGGTGTCGCCTATTTAGATTGTAAAGGTCAGGACCCTGGAGGGGTGGAGTATAAGTATAATGCACATGGGCACTGGTTAGTGAGTGGGGAACCTTTAGGTTGAAATGCACAAGCTACGATGCTTTGTATGCCTTGACTGACCCCCATCAAGGCTTGGGGGGGAAATCTGTGTTTCCCTCAACTGGCTCCCATTGAGGCTTGAGGGGATTTAAGGGAATGCACAATTTGTGTCTGTCTTCATTGACTCCATCGAGACTTGAGGGAGTTGCCCCCCACCTCCTCTGGCCTTGCAAGAAAGGTGATCAGGGAATGCTGTAGGAGTTGGTGCTCAACAACTCCTGTGAGAAGGTTAGATAGAATAAAGTCTGCATTGTTTAATTAAAGCAGGATTGTTAACCCCTTTGAAGCTGCCTTTCCTTTATAAAAGCGGATCAAAGAACCTGTGCTAGCAGGCCATCCTAGGTGTGCTGGGGTGCTTGCTGATACAGCAATGAAGAGTGATAACATTCTAGGCATGGGGCATAGCCAGTGAAAATGCATAGAGTTAGGAGGTGTAATTTTGCATGCCAGGAGCAGCAAGGCCAGTGTTATTGGATCAAATAGTACTTAAAAGGGAGTAAAGAATAAGAAGGCTAGACAGGTAAGAAGAGACCATTTTGTAAAAGGTTTTAAAAATAAAATTAGAGTAGTTATATTTGATCTTAAAAGCAATAGGAAACCTTTGTAGTTTATTGAACCAGGTGGGTGATGTGCTTTAGGAAGGTAACTTTTGGTAGGTAGATTGGCAGGAAGACCAAAGAGAAGGCTATCCTAATAGTTTAGGAGTGAGGTCATACATAAAACATGGTGGTGGCTGTGTGAGTGGAGAGAAGGGGATGTAAATAAGAAATGCTGGGAAGGTGGAAATGGCAAGACAGCAACAGATTGGATATATGTGGTGAGTATGATTGGGGAGTCGGGGATGACGCTGAATTTGTGGGCCTCATGTACTAGGAGGCTGGTAATACCTTCAGCAGGAGTAGAAAAGTTGGGACTAGAAGAAGGTTTAGATAGTGAGTTCTGTTTTGGACATGCTGAGTTTGAGAAGTCTATATGGCATCTAGTTAGAGATATCCAAGAGGCAGTTGGTGATATGCTACTGGTAGTCCGGGAAATGTTAAGGTTGAATAAATAGATCTGAGATAATGATTAAAACCATGGGAGCTGATTAGACCACTTTTGAGATAGCATAGAGGGAGAAGAGGGCCCAGATAAATAATTAGTGGTCATGACTTAAAGGAAGATTCAGGAAGGGATCCTTTGCTTGGCATTTAAAGCTCTTCGAAACTGACCCATTCTTACCTTTTCAATCTTCTTACATTCTTCTTCTCTTAGGACAACCTTCCTTCCAACCACTTGGCCACTTTGCCCTTCCTTTAACATAACAATCCAGCTTCTGTCTCTGGGCCTTTGCATTGGCCATTCTCTATGCCTCGAACATCCTCTATCCTGACCTTCAATTCATAGAATCCCTAGTTGCTGTTGTTTTTTAAAGATTTAGCTTGAGTACCAACTCCTCCAAGAGGTTTGTTTTTCCCCTGAATCTTCCCAGGTGCTAGTTTCATCCCCCTTAAAGTTACTTCTTTCTATTCTATATTTATCTTCTTTGTACTGGCATGTGATGTCTCTCTCATTAGAATGTAAGTTCCTTGTTGGCAAGTACTGCTTTTGCTTTCTCTTTGTATCTCCTGCCTTTAGCACAACATGTGGCACATAGCCAACGCTTAATAAATCATTTTTGATTGACCTAATGGTTTGGCTCTCACTTTTTATAGATGAGAAAACTGAAGTTAAGACAGGTAGAATGACTTCCCAAATGTCACGGGCTATTAAGGATCAGTTCTATGATCCTAGTGCTACTTTTTCTGTACCATTCTGTCTCCCAAATTTCAAATTGCAATGGATAATGGCTCCTGTTTTTTTACTACTTTCCCTTTAACAACATCACAATTATTCAGACCTCCTTGGGTGCAGAACAGTCAGTTTTGAATACAAAGCTGTAAATTGAGAAATGTGACCGGTTCTCCTTAATGACAGGAGTTCCTTGGTACTGTAGCTTGGGCTCATAAACTTAATTGGATGCAAACCCGATTTTAAGCACCTCTTTATTTTTCACTCAGCGCAATGATCTCCCTAGGTGGTCAGTATGTGATAAGGGGTGTCTGCTGAATGGAATTTAACAGAGAATTTCCCTAGAGATGTACTTCTGTTTTCAAGATGAACCTTATTTAAGGGAGGAAGAACAATTAAAGTAGCAAAGCAAGGATTGTGGATAATCGATGTAAATCACAGGAACTTGACAGGAAAACTTCTCTCATTACTCATTGCAAAGCTGTCCTGATTTCCATGAAAAACTTGTGGATGACACCAACATAGAGAAGTAGTGCTTGCTTTGTTCCGTCAGACTCATTCCAGGAAGAAGAAATATCATAATGAGCTGGAGTGGGGAGCTTTATGCTCATAGCATTTCTAGCGTCATACATCATAGAGAGACTTAGAAATAGAAGGTCATCTTAGAGGTCATCTAGTGAAACCACCCATTTTACATATGAGTAAACTGAAGTTCAAAGAAGTTAAGTGACTTGCCTAAGGTCACCAAGGGTAGCTAGTGGGAAAGCCATAATACAAATTCAGGTCTTTTGTATCATGCTGCCTCTTGCCAGAATCTTTCAATGTTAAAGCTAGAATTGAGAGCTTTTCATTTTGTGTTTGACAAAACTGAGACCCAGAGGGAAGAAGCAACTTAGTTAAGATCATACAGTTAGTAAATAGAGGAGCCAGAACTGAAACCCAAGTCTCTTGAATACTAGTTTGGAACTCTTTCTCTAACACCATGCCACTTCTTCTTCAGAGTTGGATTTAACACTAGTTGGGTTACAGGTGATTATTCTTTATTATTTGATAACACCCCCAAGAAATGGCATTTTCTTTTAGACAAGGAACACATCAGGCTGTCAGACAAATGCCAAGGATGTCCAAAGTGAGAGAGATTTTTGATAGGCATCTTTCTCATGTGGGGTGTACATGCACAGTGGTTTCCCAAAGATGCCTTTTGTTTCTTTACCCTCATCTTGTCTCATTTAACAACTTAAAATAGGTTTTAAGGTGAAGAAGCTAGAAAACTAGAGAGATTAAAGATGCACAAGAAGGGGGATGATTGAGCTATTAATTGAGCTTAAAATCTAAAAATTCCTTCAATGCCATGCTAAAACAATTAAACTAACAAAAAACTGCCTCTCTGCTCTATTTCATGAAAGAGTCTAGAAAGACTACCCTATAGTCATTACTTCTATTTATTTACTACCTACTTATCTTTCAATCCCTTGCAATCTTGGTTTTTGTCCTTGGCATTCTACTGAAATAGGTCTTTCCAAGGCCACTAAATGACCTCCTCATTACATTTATTAGCCTTTGTTTCTGTCCTCTTTCTCCTCGACCTCATTATAGGAGTTAATATTGTTGACTGCCCTTCTCTTGGTACTCCCCTGGCTTTTGTGGCACTGAACTCTTCTGGGTCTTCTCCTGGTTCTCTGATTTCTCAGTCTCTTTCCTTGACTCATCTTCCTTCCACCCATTAAACTTGTATGTACCTCCAGGTTCTTCCCTTAAGCCCTCTTCTCTCTCCATTCTCATTCCTGTCTTTAAATAACACTTCTATGCAGATGTCTCCCTCCCTCACCAAACTTCCTTGAAGTTTAATCTTAGATTTACAAGTATTTCTTGTATATTTCTACCTAACTGTCTTATTGATACCTCGAACTTAGAATCTCCAAAACTGAGGTCATACTTTGTCTTCTTTCTTCCAATTTACCCATTTCTATTGATAGCACCACCATTTTTCTAGTCACCCAGGGTTAAAACCTCAGGGTCATCTTTGATTATTTCTTCTCCCTCTCCAGCACCAATCCCCCCTCAGCTGATAAATTGAGAAATCCTATTTATTCCACCTTCATAATGTCTTACATCAGTTTTCTCCTCTTCACTACTGTTATAACCACTCTCAATCTTTCTTCCCTGGCTATTTTAATAGCCTTATAATTGGTTTTAAGAAGCAAGTATTTATTAAACATCTACTATGCATGAGGGACAGAGTTGAATGGGTAGTTAGAAAGCTGGTCTGGATGACCTGAGTTCAAAACATGCCTCTCTTACATACTGGTTGTGACTTAAGATAAGTCACTTAATTTGTCAGTTCCTTAGGCAATTTATTAAAACTAACAAAATGCAGCATTTGTAGAATGACCTTTCTCATTGTGGAATTAGCTCCCTTTAATCAATAAAATTATCTGACCAGCCACTATCCTGTCTTACCATATGCAAAATACCATGCAAGGACCTAAGGTAAATTTTAAAAGAGAACAAAGCAGTTATTTCTTGGGGCTGAGGGAAGGTATGGGGCAGAGGTCTTCAAAGAGTTATTCAACACAGAGTTTGATTCATATACAGTTAAGTATATGGGAGGGGTAGGATGTCTTTAAGTATTTTTCTGAAGAATTATTATATGGAAGATAGATTAGACTTGTTTTGTTTGATTCTGGAAGGCAAAACCAGGAGCAATGGGTGAAGTTATAAAGAGGCAAACTAAGACCTTGATACCAAGCAAATACTTAAGAATTAGAGATGTACAGAGAAAGAACTGATAAATAGAACTCTGTACAGAATTATTTTACATATATATGTATGTATGTGCATATATATATATATATATGTTACACATATACGTATACCTATTTGTGTCTAATGGTGGCCATCTCTAGGGTGAGAGGAGGGAAGAAAAAAAAGGAAAAAAATACACCATAACCTTATTATATATTTAAAAGGAATAGCAAGTTGTACATAATAGATTTGTAGTTTCGTGTGCTACATTATGGAAATGCTTGTTTTATTCCATAATAAGATAAAAAATTTAAATAAATAAAAAAGATAAATAAAAATTTAAAATAAAATAAAATGTAAAATAAATTTTAAAATAACAGCTAAAAAAGTAAAATAAAACTAAAAAAATAAAAGAATTAGAGCTGTCCAAAGGCAGATTGGGCTGCCTAGAAATTTGATAGGTTCTCTTTCCTTGGAGGTCTTTGAGCAGAGTCTGGATAATCATTTGGGGATGTTATAATGAGGATTCTTTTATTGTATAGGTTGGACTAGATGGTTTAGTTCCCTTCTAAGTCCTAAATTCTGTGATTCCATGACAGCCACCTTGAGTGTAAACATTTTTGTGAAGAATAGCAGACTAACCACTAGTTCCAAAAGCCATCATGATGGGAGCCCAGAGATGGATCCAAGATTTGTGCATCAAGAATGGATGTCTTACTCAGCTCCTTGCTCAGGGAATGACTTTGACGGTCTTTTCTCTTTACCCTAACTGCCCTAGAATCCCCTGTGACTGTGTCCTGACTCTCTGCAACAACACTACTGTTCTCTATTACTCCAATTAGGAAGGTACTACTGTTGATAAACCAGATCATCTCTGGACCAGACCTTCACTCATCAGTCCCTTCAGCATCAGAAAGAATATTTTCTAAGAGTAAAATCTCATACACTAGGCCCAGCTCTTGGCTTTAGTAGGTAATCTCACTGTGCAGCACCCTCCATCATGTAGAAATGGGGTAAAGGAATTGGCATTAAATATAAACTTCACTCAGGCCCTTGGGGATCTGCTAACCAGTATTTACAGGCACAAAATTTCCTTTCCTACCTGATACTTGAATAAGAACTGATATTATCATAGAAAATTTGAGGGTTGAAGCCTCAGTCAAATGGTTCAACATCTTCAACCTACAACTAGTAATCTTCCACCTCTTCTTCTGAGATGCAGAGTTGCTAGTTGTCTAGGAGAAAATGCCTTTCTTTTGCTACCACTTCCCTTAGTTTCCTCACTGTCTTCCACACGACTGTCAAACTGATTTTCCTAAAGAGTAAATCTGATCATATCACTCCTCTACTTAATAAATGTCAATAATTCCTTATTGTCTCTGGAATCAAATATAACTCTTGTTTGGCCTTCAAAGCTCTTTACAACTTGACCCCAACCTACTTTTTCAGCCTTATTACTCTAACCTTATTTTATTCCCTCCCGAGTCTTGGTTTGTGTTCTGCTCTTCTATTGTGCCCACTGACATCCCTGAATCATGTATGGGGAGTCCTCTTTGTGGCCACATAGAGGGATTAGCTCAGAGGGTACTGGCAGAGGCTACCCAAGAGAGTGAAGGAAGTATCTAGTCCAGTATTTCTCAGTTGTCAACTGTGTTGCCTAAGTTGTACTACTAGTATGACTAGACTGAAAGTAAACTGGGCTGAACATTTAATAGTAGAGCTCTTAGATTTCAGGAAACATGCAATGAAAGACCAGAAGCAGCTACTGGAACTGGTAGACATGTAAGTGAAGGAATCTTTACTAATGGGAGTGAGGACTGAGGGACCCTAGCCAGGAACCCAACCTATGGTCCCTGGCCCAGGGGCTCTTGAGACAGAAGAAGGAGAACAGGGTTGGGCTAGAGATTGGGGAACTTCCACCAATGGGAATTAATCTCCAGGCTTATCCTATAACTGCTCATTTGAGCAAGGGAGTGACTCCCTGCCCTGAAGGAGAAGGCCTTTGGAAGAAGGTTGCTAGGGTGGTAGTAGGAAAAGTTCAAACAGAAACTTGAGGAGTCCCAGGTTTAATGGCTCATGAGGGTTCGATCTAATGGAGCCAACACTGAGAAGCTCTCTGCCTAGAGGAACTCTGAGAATTTACTTTTATAGTCAACTAAATTTATTAGAGCCTCCAGAGAGTAAATGCTCTTTGTCCCTTTTTATATAACTGAACTGGGGGGTTAGTTGTACTTGGCTTCTGAAAGAAATGTTTATATTAATAACCCATTATTAAATTAGGATTGAAGTTCCCCCCCACCCTTATTTCCTCATTCAGGGACAGTGCTTGTAGGCCAGTCAGTCAGTCTCAGAAGAACATAGCTAATAAATGGCATTAATTGAACAGGAACCTCCCACCCAGAGAATCTAATCTAAGCCAATTGCAGCCCTAAAAGTATTAGGTTCATGCTCTTGAAACCCCACATTTTTCAGAGAAGATGGATTCCTTTGTCCAGAGTTCTAGAGGCAGCTGAGTCTCAAGATAAAGCCAAATTCTCAGCAGGAGGAGGGGTTTTAGCCCACCTCTTCATTAGAAAATATCTACCCACTCATTGACCACCAATCAGGGTTGATTTTCTCCTGTCAGGAGCACCTCCTTTTCCAAAGGTATTTAAGCATTCAAGGATCTCCATGGTTTTGTCTTTGATTACTTAGATCCTTGGCCATCTGTTTATTCATTATTTGCTAGTCTAATAAATAATTTGATTATTAATTATCCAGAAACTCTTATCTCTCAAACTTTATATTCCCTAAAGATGAATTCCTACTGCAGCCAGCAGTCAGTGGGGATCTAGAAGGAAGGGGTGAGATTCCTGAAGGAAATGGGTTCAACAGGTAGGATTTATGGGGGCTCTTATTCCCAAGGCCTTCTACAGTTTACACCCAGTTTGTCTCAGGGGCAATTAGATTCCACCATTGGAGTAAAGACCCACCCAAATGGATTCAGACTTCACTTTTTTAATGATATGAATTTTTGTTTTTCAACCTTTAAAAATTCTTATTTTAAGACAAATTCTTGATCTGGTGGCTGACGGCCCCCAGCTCTTTCTACACCTGTGCCTGTTTTATCTCCTGAAGGGTTTCCGGAGCCCTCGCCTTTCCCATGTAATTACATTCACTTTGCCGGTTCAAACTTGGGCTTCTCGAACATCTTGATGTTTTGAACAAATATATCATGTAGAAGAGAAATGGGTTGTCATGTCTATGTCTTTTTCAATGATGTCTGCAATCAGTTTATTGACAACTTCTTTTGTGACATTTGTCTGTACCTCTAGGCTCATGATTCCGTCATTTTCTTGAGAATTTGATGGATCTGTTGATGTTGGGCATTAGTGGCCTTATGGATCTGGTTATGGTATTTCCTGGTAAATCACCACAAAGACAAAGAGCAAGTAGTCATTAGTAGTTTTGACATCAACACAGGCTTCAATCACGGTCTGACACTTTTTGACTATGGAATACATTTTGTCCTAAGTAAAATTCATTCCATGGAAATTAGTCCAATAATTTTTAGCCTGAACATGTCTTTAGTAATCCACTTGAACTGAAGAAAAGCAAACTCATCATTTTGAAGATTAGGAAGCTTTCCTTAAAAAACATGACCCTTGAAACTATCAGAGGTAATTTTCATTCTTTGAGTTTTTATAACCAGTGTCTTGTATATACTGTATAATTTGTATGTATTGTAAAAATGGCTACTATTATATATATTAATAGCTGATGCTTTGACATCATACCAATCTTTCTTCAAAAATAGATTAATCATTTTCTTTGTGATTTTTTTCTAAATTACATTTAGTGAGGCACTTACCCTTGCTAATTATCATTGCTCTCCATCAAAAAGTCAAAATATCGAAAGCACAACTTTTGTGAGATTAAATAAGGATCAGCTTCAGTTTTTAGATATGGGTCTCTACCATTACCCATGAATGGCTGATAAGTGATTGGACTTTTAGCTAGAGGTTGGGACAATTGTGGCTTGAGAAGATACTTTCAGTTTTAATAGGTACTCTGGGAAGCTGAGGAAGAGTCACAGAACCCACTTTTGCCCTGCTAGGTGAGAAGAATGGGATGGCAAGATCTCTTTGGGGGAGGGACCTTTGGGTGTGTCTCCCAAAATAAAGGGCTGATAAGAAAGCAATTGGTGGTCAGTCCAAGAGGGTGCTAATAAAATTATACAGGGAAATTTAGTATAAGAGCACTAGGGGCCCTTCAGACTCACCTAAAACTAAATTATCCTTTAAAGCCTCTGTCCGTTTGGATCAATCAGGGGAGGTTATAGAGAGCCGTTCATGGAGGTAAGGGATATTATAGGCTTGGTGTTCATGTGGGCACATTGGGAACTTCTAGACATGTTACTGTACATAGGGCAAAAGAGAAACATTTAGAGTTACCTGAACCACATTTACACATATTAACTGTGTAATTAACAACATACAATATTGGGTTCTTGTGAGGGGGGTGTTGGTGAAAGGTATTCCTTCTTTAGTGATACAGTCTAGAGTACCTCATTTTGCCAGCTTCCCTTACAATAACCCTGTATTACTCGTGTGGAAGGTAGCTGGCGCCTAGCATCTTACAGGAGACTGCACAGATCTGAACAAAGTTGTTATCATGCCTATCTCTATAGCTGTTTCTGACCTTGTCAGTGCTGCATTCCAGGTCACCCAGGACCAGGGTGAGTGGTATGGAACTATCAACATTGTCAATTTTTTTTCTTTTTCCTTCTGTTCCTGTGGATATGTTTCAAGAACAGAAGTGCAATATACCTTATTCTTTCCTCTGGACTACCTAAACTCTCCCTTATACTGTCACTTGATAGAGACTTGAAAGAGATTTCCCTTCCTGAGGACACTAATGTACATCTCTACTTTGATGATATAATATCGACCAGCCAGATGAGGCCACAGTGGCAGAGCCTTAGATGGTGGCCTATATAAGGGGCAAGGGGTGAGAAGTCAACCATAAAAAAATCCAGAGCTAGACTGCCCAATCAAGTTTTGGGGAATGCAGTGGGAGGGGACAACAAGAGGATTTTGGGCAAAGTCCAGAATAAGCTACTTACCTATGTTCTATGAAGGAAGCCTTGAAACTTATTGGCCTCTAAAGGCTTTAGAAAGCCTGCATCCCCTAACTGGCTATCCTGATGGCCCCCATATGCCAAGTTATCTGTAAGGTTGCCTTTTTCAAGTGGGATGCAGAACAGGCTACAGTTCTAGAAGATATGAAGTAGGCTTTCTACCAGTTTTCCCCTTGAGTCCTTATAAATCTGCAAGGCCTATGTTTCTGGAGGTTGCTTTCCATAAAAGCTAGGCTAAATGGATCCTTTTGTAGCTACCAAGAAGTGGTAGGTATATACCAGTATTAGGCATCTGGAGTTCTAAGCTCTTCAGAGCAGCCACTTGCTATATTGCTTTTGAAAAGCAGTTACTTGCCTTTTGCTGAGCCCTTATTGCTCTTGAAGAGATGACACAGGGTCATATAATCACCCTTTGTTCAGTTACCTATTATGGGTTGGGTGATTCAAGTCAGTCCCTCTAACAAGATAGGTAGAACACAGAAGGTTATCTATTGCTAAATGAAAATGGTACATTGGAAATTATGCTTGGCTTTATAAAGAGACGATGACAATGTCCCAAACTGACAATGTCCCAAATCTACTCCCTGGAATCCTGTTTCATTTGATCCCCCAATGGCCACCACCTATCAGGATCTGGCTCCTAAGGAATGCTATTTTACCTAGTTAACCAATGGGTTCATCTGTTTCAGGAGAGGCTTATGCAATTGTACTTCACAGTTACTAAGTCAGTAAGTAGTTATTAAATGCCTAATATGTGCCACAGAGGCAGCTAGGTGGTGAAGTGGATAGAGTACCTGGGCTGGAGTCAGGAAAATCTGAATTCAAATCTGGCCTCAGATACCTATTAGCTATGTGACCCTGGGCAAGTAATTTAACACTGTTTGCCTCAGTTTCCTCATCTGTAAAA
>CM053627.1:125929911-125946866 GCA_028646595.1 Phalanger gymnotis | reverse complement strand
AAAGACAAAACCAAGACATTTATTCAAACACCAGGAAGCCAAATCTATCATAGTAACTAAGAAGTCTATACACGTTACCAATGCAGGGGGCACCACCATCCCCAAGCCTTCCCTCCATCAGGCCTCCCCACAAACAAGCTCCCTTAGGCAAAATCACTCCCTCTCTCACTCACAGTAGCTGCTCTGCCTGTGCTTGCCTCTCTCTCATTCAGCTCTGATTGCTTTGTCTCACCCACTCACTTCTTGCTCCACCCATTCAGCAAGCTCCTCCCACCACAAGCTCATGTGACTCAAGCTTCTAAGTGACTCAGGGGCTCAAAGCAGGTCACACAGGCCTATTAATGGATAGGAAAGATCTTCCCATTCCCATTAACATAACACTATCTAGTTGCCTCTAAAGCTATCTATAGCTTTGCAAAAAAAAAAATGCTTCAAAACACTAACAGTTAGAGAAATGCAAATGAAAACAACTCTGAGGTCCTAACACACTCATCAGATTTATAAAGTTGTGTATCAGTAAGGCAAGATTCATGACCTCAAAAATGACCATAAACACGACTGTATAGTTCGGGAATCGCAAAGTATGAGAGATTCTCTAGGTAGAAGGCAAGGAAAGTATAATATTTATTTAGACACCAGAGGATCAGATGTCAAAACCAATAATTCTAATTCAACATAGCAGTAATTGTATTCAAAACCAGTAAGTTTACCTCAGTGTAACAACAAAGAAATTATAACACAGTATTACAGCAATGAACCAAGTCGTCCTGTAACCTTCCCCCCTGCTGGGGCCTTCCATAAACACTTCAGGAATCTAAACTGTCTGCTCGCCTGAGTTCTCTCCCCCCTCAGTTCTCTGGTCTCCAGTCTCTGCTCTTCACTCTCTCTGCATCTCTCTCTTGTCTCTCCACAGCAATCTGAGTTCTGTAGCTCACTAGCCTGCAGATTCTCAGCTCTGTTATCTCAAGAGTTCTTACTTCTTCTCCTTGGGCTGAAATTCTAACCTTAATGGCTACCTTCTGGGTATACACACTCTTCTTATGGCCCAAGAGCCTCATACCCAGTCAGCAAAAGAGTGTAGGTCTGGGGCATAGCACTTAGTAAGTAAAGGGTGTAGGCCAACCTCTAATCAAGCCTCTCTTAACTGGCCCCACCTGAGGCCTATTGAATGGGTGGGAAAGATCACTTATTTGTATTACAAGTTGACAAAAAAGGAAAACAATAAATGTTGGAGGGGCTACAGGAAAATGAATACATTAATGCACTGTTGACAGAGCTGTGAATTGGTTTAGCCATTCTGACAAGCAATTTGGATCTGTGCCCAAAACCTTACTAAACTGTACAGACCCTTTGACCCAGCAAGACCAATGCTAGGCCCATGCCCCAAAGAGATCAAATATGTGTCAAACTTTATAGCATTTATTATTTATAGCAGCTCTTTTTGTAGCAACAAAGAACTGGAAGTTAAGGGGTCCATCAATTGGGAAGTGACTGAATAAATAATGATATATGAATGCAATGGAATAGTATTGTGTCATAAGAAATGAAAGAGAGTTTCAGAGAAACCTAAAAAACCTCATATGAATAGATTCAGAGTGAAAAGAGCAGAAATAAGAGAATTTATATAATAGCAATAGTATTGTAAAGACAAAGAACTTTGAAAAAAACACTGATCAATAACCAACAATGATTCTAGAGGACCAGTGATGAAGCATGAAGAGAGGCAATAGACTTAAGGTACACAATAGGACATATTTTTGGACATGGCCAACATGAAAATTTGTTTTACTCGATTATGCGTATTTGTCATAAGACATTTCTTTTTTTTCCAGTGGAGGGAGGAGGTGAGAGGGAGAGGTCATATACTAAGAACAATTGGTACAAACTTCCTTCTCATAAGTCTAACACATTCCCTTACAAGTACATACAAAGTCCTGGTGAAAGTGGTCTCCAGCTTGTCGAGCACACAACACAAAGGATAGTGGGTGCTAGAAGCACTTTTCTCCCTTCGTGGACTACTCATAAAATTGCCCTTAGGAATGGTCTTAGCTAGGCCTTTCAGCAACTTAAAGTTGTCTTTCTTCAATGTATCTAGTCTATCCTTGGCACCCAGTGCAGACATTGTGTCAGCTGTTCCGGGGTATTGTTAGGACTAGGACAACAACAGGAAATTCTAAATCCTCTGGTCCTCCAAATTTCACAAGGTCTTTCTCTAACTAAGGTGTGATATGAGGAGACTGAGGTCAAGATGTTCTCCTTTCCTTCTTTCAAGTGATTGTCTCAGAGATTGTTTGGGACACTCTCTCCTAGTTCACTGCTCACTTGAATCTCTGGTTCCAACCAGCTTCTTCAAGACCCCCATGACATAACCAAGATGTCCATCAGCCAATCTGAATAGACTTCAGGTGACATCTAGGGAAGTATGCAGGCCTTTGTTCACAACAGTGAACAACTAAGGTGAATTCTCACCTGATAAATGTCTCAGGGCATAGGATTTTGTCCTTTACTTTTGGTGGGGTGGAATGATTTGATTGATTTCCTCAACTGACCCTTACTCTTATAATACCCTCAAACAATCTATTCATTCTGCTTAAACTAATAGGAAGGGACAGCATTATTTGGCCTTCTTAGCATTCCTGGTCAGCTAGAAGCCCCTTGCTGAGTTCTCTTTGACTTCTCTGTGACATTTCTTGCTTGATGATGAAACAAGAAAAAGAAATAGTTATATGGTGGTATGATTACCCTCTAATATAATTACATTTTTTATGAAGCCCTTTCAAGAGTATTTTCTTCCTTAGTCAGTTTTCATTACAGATAAGTTTTGACATGTTTCTTGTTTTCTTCCTTTTAAATAGATGTCCTGTTTCTGCCTTTTTCCTAACCAATAGCTTGTGGGGCAGTAAAGGAGAAAAGGTTGGAGAGGAGTGTTCACGATGAATAAAAATTATCTTCACATGTTTCCATAGTAACCATCTCAAATGCATCTTCTCTCTGATACAGATCCTCTTTTCTTTTAAAGACACATTAACTCTTTCCAATTACAACTGTTGAAAGATATTAACCTGTACTTTATGGGCAATTTAACGGATTTTTCAAGAGCAATTTGAATATACTTGTTTTCATCTCACTAACTTCCGTGCCTATTGTGGAAGATACAACTTTTGCTGTGATTTCTAAGAGGTTACAGTTGCATATGTTGACAGGTTCGGGTTCACATCTCCACTATCTTTGCACATCAGTAACGTTTTCTGTTTTACGCGAACACTTTTAAAACCACTTACATTGTTCAAACATCGCATTATTTTACGACTTTGAATTTTAACTTTTTGACCCATATTGCAATTATGGATCATATGGCATAGGGACATATAATTATAAGCAGCATGACACATGGCATATTATTTAACAGCACATTAAAACCCCAATTTATTTTAACACAAGTATAAACTGTGACATTTCCATCCAGATTTTAAATCTTGATTCAAAATTCTTATTGGATTTAGAGGGATGCTATCTATGAATGTAATTAGAATTCTTGTATTGTTCATGTTACTTGAATGTCTGGTTTAAGCATTCCAGCATCTTACACATTCATTTAGCTACAATGCAGCAGAACTCACATTGTGGTAATAGGATATTGATTGTACCGTGTTTGGAGACAAAGAATTTGTGTTGTTGTGTTTTAGATACATGCATGATGTTGCAGCAAGATATCCGAGTCAATATTCTTTGTCAAATACACCCAATGACCACCATGCTCAATGATGATTTAATTATAAAATATAGAATTTCTGATGAGATACAATTCATCTTAAATTAACTTCAAGTATCAGTTATTATACTGACCTTGAAAGACTTTAATGTTAAACCACAATGAAAATTCAGTTATGAAGCTCATTCAGGGCCATTATTTTTCTCATTATTTCTATCAAGGGGTCACTTAAACACATTTGGTGCAACTTTCATATGGAAAGAAATGTTTGTTTTATTTGTACAGAAGTCCTGTCACAATATATTTTAAAGGCAAGTCATTTACCACCACCCCCCACCAACTCCCCAGGACCATTCCTGGAAATGGAATCAGTGGTTTATTTAACAAGAATTCAACATTCAAGTGAAAATTATGGAATATGGAGGGGAGCATCCTACAGAGAAGCAAAAGATTGACTACTGATGCCTCATCATAGTGTGGAGGTGACCTGAAAGTTTTAGAGATCTGATATGTCCTGCCAAGGAGGAAATGCTTTATGTATGGACCCAATAGTGAAATGCATGTCTTCTAGGTCTTGTGTTCCAGACCAAGAGCCTGCCTAACTACATTCAGAGAGGCTCACCATTAGATTGGTCACAAAGTGATAAATGTAGGGTCACAATAGTTCTCTCTCTCTTTTAATGCTTTATTAATGACTTAAAAAAACTTTCCTGAGAGAATGGTAGTGCCCTTGACAGAAATAGAGATGTTAGAAGGAAGATGTAGGTTAAAGGGTAAAGGTAATTGGCTTCATTTTGTACATGCTGAGTTTGAGAAGCTTATGGGACATCCAGGTAGTGATGTCTATCAAGCAGTTGGTAATGTGTAACTGGAGTTCAGGAGAGGACCAGATATGTAGGGTTTTTTTTTAATTTCAGTTAGACCTGTTGGACATGATGAGATCACTGAATGTATAAAGAGAAAAGGCACTAGGACATTCCTCTAGGGTACATTCATCCATAGGAGGAAGGGTATAGATGTTGCACCAACAAAAGAAACTGAGAAGAATCAATCAGAAAAGTAGAAAGAGAGCTGTGATAGAGCAAAATCCAAAAATAAAAACAAAGGAAGAAAGAGTATCCAGAAAGCAGGGGTGGGCACCAGTGTCAAACGCTGTAGAGAAGTCAAAAAGAGTGAAGGCTAACAAAAGGATTCAGGAATCCAGATATCAGTGGCCACCTTGAAGACAGACATTTCCAAAAAGTAGTGGAAGAAGCCAAACTGAAAATGTTTAGGAAGTAAATGAGAGATGAGGAAGTTGAGGCTATGTTTGTAGATAGTTGTTTCTAAAAGTTTGGCTTTGAAAAGGAGGAAGGATGAAGAATAGCTTAGGAGATAACAGGGCCAAGTGGTTAAAGGATGGGAAAGATTCAAATGAATTTCTAGGCATTGGCCAAGAAGCTATGTCATTGGAGAAGTATGTGCCTAATTAGACCACAAATGCTTTGAGGGTTGATGCAGTACCCTTGACCTTACACTTGGATTCCTGCAATAATCTTCTGGTTGGCCTCCTTGCCTCAAGTCTTTCCCAACTCCATCCCCCATTCAGTTACCAAAGTGACCTTCATAAAGCACAGATCTGACCATGTCAACCCAAGGCAGTGGACCACTAGGTGGCACAGTGGATAGAGCACCAGGCTTGGAATCAGGAAGACTCATCCTTCTGAGTTCAAATCTGGCCTCAGATCCTTATGTGATCCTGGGCAAGTCACTTAAGCCTGTTTGCCTCAGTTTCCTCAACTGCAAAATGAGCTGGAGAAGGAAATGACAAACTACTCCAGTATCTCTGAGAAGGAAACCCCCAAAAGGGGTCACAAAAAGTCAACTCACCCACTCTATAAACTCCAGGGGCTCCTTATTGGAATCAGATATAAAACCCTCTATTTGGCCTTTAAAGTCCTTCATGACCTAGGCCCTTCCTACCTTTTTAGATGTCTTAAACTTTCCTCCCCTGTACATACAATCTAGTGACCCTGGCCTCTTTAGTTCCTCACACTAAGCATTCTATCTCTCAACTCTATCCCTTTTCGTTGGATATCCTCCAAGCCTTGTCTCCATCTTCTGGTTTCCTTCAGGTGTCAGCTAAAATTCCACCTACAAGAAGTTTTTCCAAATGCCCCTTGGGGGAGGAAGTATTTTCTCTCTGTGATTATCTCTATTTTATCCTGTATATCTCAGTGGTTTGTCAAGTCAAATCAACAAATATTTATTAAGTGCTTGCTTGTGCCAGGCACTATAATAAGTTCTGGGAATACAAATACAAGCAAAAACCAACCAAAAAACAAAAATACCCAAGACATTTCCTGCCCTGATGGAGTTTATTTTATAATGGAGGAAGGCAAGGAACAAAGGGAGGGTAAAAAGGTAGTATTAAACTACTTCGACTGAGCAATACCACTACTTGGTCTATTTCTGAAGATAATTAGGGAAAACGGAAAAGAACCCCTATGTCCTAAAATGTTTATAGCAGCTCTATGGTGGCAAGGAACTGGAATTTGCAGGGATGTCCATCAATTATGGAACGGTTGAACAAATTTTGGTACTTGATTGTGATAGAATACTACTGTGCTATAAGAAATGATGAGCTCAGTGGTTTTAGAAAAACGTGGAAAGATTTGCACAAAATAATGAAGAGTGAAATGAGCATAACCAAGAGAACACTGTATACAGTAATAGCAATATTGTTTTAAGGATGACCTTGAGTGAATAAGTTATTTTGACTATTATAAATACCCAAAATAACTATAAAGGACATATAAAGAAAGATGCCATCTGCATCCAGAAAAAGAACTGATAAAGTATGTAAAGAATAATTTTACGTATATAATATATATATGCCTATTTGTAGCTAATGGTAGCCACCTCCAGGGTGGGAGGTGGCAAGGGGGGGGGAAGGAAAAAAAAGAAATTTGCATGATAATCTTGTATTTTTGAAATGAATAGCAAGTTGTACATAGTGGCTTTGCAGTTTCATGTGCAATCATCTTTTTTATTTACTATGTTATGTAAATGTTGTTTTATTCCATAAATTAAAAATGAAATTCAATATCTATAAAAGAAAATTTTAAGAGGAGAGGAGGAAAGGAGTATGGTGAAGTCTGGAAGAGCCTAGAGAGGAACAAAATAATGAACATGCCTGGCTTAGGACCTTCCCTTCCTTAAAATGGAGGTTTCTAGAAGAGACCAAGAGAAAGGGGATACAGAGGCGGAGGGATGTTCCAAGGGGCTGAAACTGCTGGAGAATAGTGGAAGAGACATCTTCCAGGGCGAGGATGTGGCTCAGAAATGGCAGAGAAGGAAGTCCAGAGAGTCAAGAGCAGAGCTCAGAAAGGAATTGTGAGCTCTTTCAGATCAAGAGCTGTCTGTCTTTCTTTGTATCTCCAGCACTTAGCAGAATTTCTCGCACATAGTAGGTATTTAATAAATGCTTGTTGATTTGACTTCTTCCCAGACATCTTTCTGTCATACTCTTCCATTCCATGTCCTGTTAGGAAATCTCTAGAGCCCGAACTCTGGAGAATCTGGGCCACTTCCCTCTCTGGAGCTGTACTGTTCTAATTGGTGAGTACATAGCCTATATATATCTAACCAGAACCGGATCCTTGATAGTGCTTCTTCCCAGATGTCTTCCTGCCCTGCCCAGTCATGCCAACCTATACAGTAATCAAAACAACACTGCTATTGCTTTGGGAAAAGATGTTTCAATTGACTTTCCTATACACCATTCTCTATCTCAGTGACTTCCCAGACCAAAACAACCCTCCCTAGCTACCACTCCCCCGTATGTAATATCTCTTCCAGTTAGAACATAAGCTACCAGAGGGCAAGGGCTATGTCTCTTGTATTTGCATCCCCAGCACTTAGTATAATATCTGGCACAGAGAAAATGCTTAATGATTTTTTTGATTCATCCTTTGTTCCTTTCATTGAATTATGTGTTTATGAAATTAGTAACATTAATTATCAGCTAGCATAAATATAAATTGTGAGGTCCTTTTCTTCTAACTTCCACATTAATCAAGTCTTCACTGGAAATCTTTTTCCTAACCTGTAATTTTACTAGTGTAGGGAACTCCTGGTGATGAAACTCCCTCTTACAATGCAGGTCAGCACCACTTCTGTATCATAAAGTTTCACAGAACAGCTTGTAGATGAGGGGGCAGAATAGTGAGAGTGACCTCCCCAGAGTCACACAACTAGTATGTGCCACAGGTGGAACTTAGAACCCAGGTCTCTGAGCATTGCCCTTTATCTCTTATACCATACTGCTTCTCCAAATGATCCTTTTAAAAGTTCATTTGAGGACATTACAACCGAAGAGAATTTGGAATGAGTTAAGAGGTAAGCAACAAAATGATTAAAGCCACTGAATCACAGAATTGGAAGAAACCTTAGACAACATTTGGTCAAACTTCCTATTCAATATGCAATCCCTTCAACAGTATCCATGATAAAAAGTCATCCTCCTCTACTCGAATGTATCTAGTGATAGAAATCTTATTACTTTCCAATGCTGACTATTCCCTGGTTAGAGAGCTCTCATTGTTAGATAGCTGTTATACAGAAGAAAAACCTACTTCCTTGTACCCTCTACACATTAATCTTCAGCTTTCTCGGTGCATGTTGTATACTTTCTGTAAGAACCAATTCAAATACAGCCTTTTCCATTAAATATCACATGATTCAGGTCCAAAAAAAAAGATTTTTTTTTAACCACTTATTATGCTCCAACCAATGAGATAAGCTGTGGCAATACAAAAAAAGAAAGAAAGAAACCACCACCACCCACAAAAAAATGGTGAGCTCTCAAGGAGCTCACCATTTAATAAGGAGGGGAACATACAAACAACTATGTATGAAGAAGATACAGGCAGAATAAATAGGAGATAATCTTAGAGGGAAAACACTCAAATTAAGGAGGACAAGGAAAGGCTTCTTTGTAATTAGTGTTACCTTTTCCAAATGTTTCACTAGCCATTTCTTTAAAGACTCATTCTAGAATTTTCTCAGAAACTGAAGTCAATCCAATCTAATAAACACTTATTAAGTGCCTATGATTTCCAGGCACTATGCTGACGGCTGGCCATACAATTAATGAAAAGAAAAATAAACCCTACCCTCAATGAGCTTATGGGGGAGACAACACTTCAAAGAGAGTCAGGAAAGGGGGGAAGAGGAAATGAGACATCAGGGAGTACCCAGCAGAGGAACTGTTGCCTTGTTTCACAGAGCTGAAACCAGGAAAGGCAGCAGGTGCAAGTTGTAATGATCTGAGAGTCCAGATTTTGCCCTCTAGAAAGGAAGCCACTGAGAGGAATTTGGCACTCTGCCTACCAGCCCCCCCCAAACAGTGGGGAAAGGAGGCTGAAGGAGGTGGAGTCAATCAAGGCTTGAGTGAGGAGCATGGTGGTGAATTTAGAAATGATGAGTTTATACTGGGAGGGGCATATTGTTCCATGAAGTTGAAGCCAGTCAGGACAGCAGATGCAAGGTGGAACCATGCTTACTGGCCTATTGTTTATAGACTTTTCTTCCCTTTTTTGAAAACCAGGAGAAGATTTGCTTCTTTCCATTCCTGAAGTATCTGCCCAGTTTTCCACATAAAGCAAGGGGTCTACTTCTTATGGGTATCTGTAGCCTACACGCCTTAATGTTTGTTGAATTATGTATAATTATTTCTCCAACTAAGTTGCAGTCTCCTAAGAAAAATAATTGAGTCATATAACTCTTTAAATTTGCTGTGTCTTGCCTTATTGATATTTTCAGCCATCAAAATATAGAGGAATCAACCCAGGGAAATTCTACTCTGGATCAAATTTTAGCCAACAAGTGGAAACTGGTCGCTGGGATAAAAATGATAGGAAACTTGGTGGAAAGTAACCACTCCATCTTAGTGTTTGTGACTGAGGAGGAGAAGAAGCAGTTTTATATTCACAGTAGATTTGAGGAGACCATACTTCAAAGGATTGAGAGGAAAGATAGATTGGATTCCATGGACCAGATTTCTACAAGGAAATGGGAAGTTCTCCAAAACAAAATTCTGAAGAAAGAACAATTCCAGTGAGATTGGAAAGGGCTCACTGTTTAATTCAAGTCAATTCATCAATCTTATTCCATGTCTAAAGTGTTCCAATATACATCCTGGGAGTACAAGGACAAAAATGAAATAAGCCTTGTCCTCCAGGGGACTACATTCTACTATGCAGAGATGCTTTGCTGTAGAATAACATTTATGAAAGATTTGCCTTCTCATGCATTCATCAAGTGTGACCTCAATATTTTTGAGTTGTTCTTATAGAGATAGGAAAGTGGGTATATAGGTTGATAGTTTAAAATATTATCTCAGCTTTTAAAAAATAATTTATAACAATAAGATTTGCTACTTTTTCTATTATCAGTATCTTCCTGATAATGTATTCTTGATTTAAAAAATCTTTGTTTTTTTCAAAGAGCTTCCAGACACTATAAAAGGAGTTCCAAATCTAAGCTAATCTATAGATACCCCCATCCACTCGAAATGTTGGCATTAGAAGCTCTCAAATTACTTTTCTCCTGCTGCTCAGTAGATAAGAGAGAAGTTTCATTTCTTGGTCTGCTAATGAGCCCTTAAACCTTCTTGTGACACCTACCCCTTTTTATGTCCTAAAGAGAAAGATCCTGTTGATAATACCTGATTCTTTTATCCTCTTCAATTCCAAAAGGTACTTAAAAAAAAACACAGTGGCCATATACTTAATGTCCTGTCCATGTCCCCCACCCTTCCCCACCCCCCATGGTGAGTTTCCTCAATTAAGATCAAAGTTTACTTTGGTAATGGCAGCTACCCCTTCTCTCTCATTCCTGTCATTCTTGTACCTGTTAGAACAGAATGGAGGCAAATCAATGTATCTTAGCATACAATAAGGTGAGAGTGTGGATAGACAGATATGATCATTTAGATATTTCCTTAGAGAAAGAAATAAGGGGTCTTAAGCTCCTACTTAGCTACACTTTCATAGTGATGTTCTAGGATAAGAAGAGAAATAGATTTTATGAGACTAATAAAGCTACCATAACAGAAATGAATCCATTTCAGTTAAAAATAGCCCTATAGCCAACAATATAACATAATGGTTATTATGGCTTTGTTTTTTAAAAATTTATATGGCTTTTGTTATCTGAGCCATTCCATTATTTAAATCTTTGAATATTTTATTTCAATTGTTCAAGGCATTATATAAAAAATAAAAAGATAACAAAGCATTTTCTCTTTTATATTTTTTAAACCCACTTCATTTAGGATCTGATAGAAGTACCACTTACTTTTCCTTAAGTGTTGGAATATTGCTGTTTGCACACCACCAAGTATCTGCTATAAAGGAAATTCTCCAACAATATAATAAAAAGTACATTCCTTCATTTCAGCCACCGTACCCAAGATCCTTCACTGCAGTAGTCAGTCAATCAAGGCAATTTGACACAACAAGCTTATTTTTAAGTGCAGTGTTTATAAACAGCACACCAATAGCACCTAGTATTTACATGGCAACATCCTCCAAGGAACTCCAGCTGCTTGAAAAACTTTAATCAATCCACCATCACATCTGTGCAAGATGGTTAGCTTGGAGATTAAATAAACACTGCTCAGTTGAGGCACAACAGAATTTAGGGACTTTCCCAAAGTCCTTAAGAATTACCTTGGAGTCATGTTATTTAATGCCGATGTAGTGACTGGCATTGTGCCTGGCATATAGTAGGCTCTTGTTGACTTGACTTAACTTTTCAGACTGAGGTCCAAATCAGAGATGCAGGGGATTTTCTAGTAATAACCCACGCAGTGTTTCCCTCATTTTTCCCAGCTTTTCTTCCTCTTTTTTTTTTGGAAACCAGTTGAACTTCAATCCAGGAAGACTTGGGCCAGTCTCTGATGTTTCCTGGCTGTGTGACCTGGGCAAGTCACTTAACCTCTCACTGGCCCAGACAACTTTATAAGATTATAAATTGCAGAGAAGTCACTGGCCCACATTGAGAGAGGGAATTGCTTGATCCTGAAGTTTCCTATACCCAGGCAATCTCAAGTTCAGTCGCCATCCTATAAGAACTCTAGATCTTAATCTATAGACTCTGATGCGGTAAAATTTCATTCAACAAAAGTAATTTTTAATGCTTGTAGCATTTAGGAGTAAATTTTCGTATCCTTTCATCATGGTAGAGGTACTCTGGAAAAGAAGGATTTTCTTTTTTTAATTAGCCTACAGCAAAGCAAACTATGAGTTCCCAGTTTGGGGAGCCTTTGGGAAAAATGAAAAAACACATCTAACAGCAAGGGGAAAAATCGGATTTAGACCGGTGATGGTAAAACTGAGGTCAAAAGAGGTTGTGTGTAAAATGAGGCAGATGTTCTCTTCAGGGAATTTAGATCTCTTTCCCCCACCTTGAGAACACAAAGGCTAGCTCTTGAGATCTCAATTTTCCTTTTCCCTAAAGGAAGAAAAAACAGAGGAAGATGATGCCTATGAAAATAAAGAAGGGTTTTAATTAAGGAGGGAAGTAAAACATACACATGAGGACTGTCAGCCTATGCTAACAACCTGCCAAATAATGGATGGGGATGGTATATATACTTTTCAAATGAAGGAAGGCAGGGAAATGGGGAGAAAAGGTGGGAAATCCTAGTAAGAAATGTCAGGGTGCCCTGTTCCCAAGGGGAGGGGGAAGTCCAGGAGGGATCCTAGGTATCTGAGCTGCTGCCCTTTACTACACAAATCAGAATGTATTTTTGGTCCACGGTTTAAGGCTGGAGCACAAACAATAAGATAACAGGATGTAAAAGCAGGAGGTGTCTGAGAGCCCCATAACCAACAGTTAGAGGAGTCTCTGAAGATAAGGATATCCCTTGAAGGTCCATAAACCACCAAATGGCTCAGGGTCTGATTCAGAGTTGGTGTGAGCTTCCATATGGGTCTACTGTCAGTTATTACAAATGATTGTTGGTATGTCAAGCTACTCTATATCTTACCTTATACATCCAGTCCTCATACAGCCCTTCTCAGTTACCTGGATAATGGCAGAGCTCAAGCACAAATTCACATGCACATGTTACTTGCATAGAGGCATGTGCAGGTTCCCGTGGACAGAGATGTGCAGAAAGAACAACTAAATCCTTTTGTTGCCTTTAGGCTACAAATACAGTATACTGACTTCCAGGAATAACTAAGTAATCGCCCACAGAGTTCTCTTCAACATAAAAAAGAACCGAATTCCCTTAGAAGAATTCCTGCTCAGGGTATTAATTTCCCTTAAGGTATAAATGGGCCAGTCTCAGCCAAGACAAACTAAGTTCTTAAACATGAAACTTTTGAAGAATGGATAAACACAAGATAATATGCTAGATAATTTATAATAATATATTATGTTTATATAGGGTATCATGATTTACAAATGAGCTATGAAAGAAAATAAATACTGTAAGAGGCAGTGGTGAGAAAACAGCACATTTACAGGCATGGTAGAGACACCGTGCAAAGGTACAGGAATGGGATATAGGCAGGAGTACAATGGTAAATCTTTAACAACCAGCTTTCCAAGGGGGGAAAAAGTTGTACCATGACACACTTAAATTTAATCCTCATTTTTAATAGTATTTTCCTCCAGTTACATGTTGAAACAATTCTTTAAACTTTTCTTTGCATTATTAACATTTACTCCATTATTTTTTTAAGTATAGACAATTGACACAAAAAGAAATCAAGCCTTGATTTGGAGCATTTGCCTATTTCCAAGGTGCAAATGCTTACTCTGAAATTTTAATCATTAGCTCTTCTCATCTTGTTACAGCTGGTTCTAGCAAATCACTGGAACCAGGTCATGTGTTAGGAATAGCAAAAAGGCCAATCTGGCTAGACCAGAGGTTGGTCTAAGTATAAACATACCCATTTTACAGATAAGAAAAAGTGAGGTCACTTAACGAAAGTTGGTGGCAAACATGGGATTTGGTTTCAAGTCTTTCTTCTCAAGACCAGTATTCTTTCCATTATCCATCCTGCTCCCTACTTTGTTTACAAATTAGTTAAACTGACTTCCTTGTGTGGTGTGTTGACCATTTTTCATTCACAACTAGTCTTTTTTTTTTTGGAAGTAATCTATTCCCACTTTGATTTCTTAGATTTTTACATTTCTTTTTTTTAAAGGACACTAATAGGTCCTCTGAACACATTGCTTTCATTGCCATTCCCAGTGACATAACATGCTGATCACTCCCTTCCTATGAAGTCACTCTGTTGAAGTCCCTGTTTTCTTATTTTGCATATTTTAAACAATAACATGGCCTAGTTATTTAATCCCCTGGTTGGATTTTGTAAATAAAGCATCTGTCTCATATCTACTATTCCCATTAAGTATAAGATTTTTCTTCCTGAAGAGTCTTCACGTTTAATGGAAGAAGAAAGCTACATGGCACATTAAAGTAACAAGACCATGTCCTGATTCCTGGGCGTGAGGAATTAGTTTATATTATTTGTATGGCTAAGGTAGGTTTCATTTTTTCTCCCTTTCCTTACTCATAAACCCTTCATGATTCCTATAGCCTCAAAGAAGTTCTTACACTAGGGGTTCATGAACTTCTTTTTTAAAAAAATTTTTATAACTATATTTTAATATAATTCATTTTCTTTCTAATCCTTTGAATTTTATTTTATGCATTTAAAGACACCATTCTGAGAAAGAGTCCATAAACTTCTCCAGAGTGCCAAAAGGCTCCACGAGACAAAAATGTCAATGAATCCCTGCCCTCAGATACATTAGCAATCTCTTCAGCTAGGCATGTAATACCCTTTCCCCCATCTGACTTTACAGTTTTATTTCCTGTTTTATACAATAAACTCTAGTTTCCAATCAAATTGACCTGCTAGCTAGTCTCTGTACATGACATTCTGTCTTCTGCCCCCATGCCTTTGCACAAGTGATGTCCAAAGTCTGAAATGTATTTCCCCCTCACTTCTGCCTCTTAGAATCCTCTGCTTTGTTCAAAGCTCAGGTCTGGTGCTACTTCCTCTTTGATCCTTTTTCAGATTCCCACCCCTGACCCTCCAGTTAGCATTCTAAACCTCTTACAATTATTTTTTATATTGGTGTTTGGTGAATGATCTCCTGAAGTAGAGTCATTCACATAGGAGATGGCAGGGACTTGCTTTTGAGGAACAGAAGGACTAGGGCAAGCGTGAACGTTCCACGTTGACCTAACACACGGCTCAGGGTGGCTCATTTCCTTTGACTGCGGCTTCAAAACTACCTGATTAGAACACTCTCTATCACTCTTTTCTGCAGTGTCCAGGGAAGTACTCACTTACTCTGTAACAGATAACATCATGCAGTAAGCAGGGGCAGACTTGAGAACCATGTTACCCTCCCCATAGACTCTCTGGCCCCGAGTAATGGGCATGGAGTTTTGTCTAGGGCTTTTTTTTTGTCCTTTTCAGTTTTAGGTGCAGGTAATAGACTCACAGACCAAAGAGCTCAAGCCATATGGGCCTCAGAGGCCGAGATTCCAGGCCAGATGTTGCAGTCAGCCTAGCAAGGGGAAGCATTTAGAAGCAAGGCACTTGGGAAACTAAAGCAGAGGGGAGGGCCCTTTGGACATTGAACTTGTTGGAACTACCACTTTGTAGAAACAGAGCTAAACTGTGAAAGCAATCCTACTTCCTTCCTCAGAGACTAAAATGGTACAGGGGGATTGCACCCAAAGGAATTGAGAAGAATAGTTTGTATGTTCATTGTTGTTTTATCCATCAAGTAAATGTCCCTTTGTAAAAGCTAATCTGTTAAGTGGTTAAATGTAACCAGAGTGCAGGGACCCCTAAAATTGGTGAAAACATCTGTAGTAGCAATTTAGATTTGAAGATCTTTCCCACCCATTAATAGGCCATGTGACCTGCTTATGTCACAGGAAGCCTCAGTTACATGTGGTGGAAGGAGCTTCCTGGCAGGAAAAGGAAGTTGTGTCACAGGAAATGCAGAGAGAGAGAGAGAGAGAGAGAGAGAGAGAGAGAGAGAGAGAGAGAGAGAGAGAGCGCAAGCAGTTATAGCTAAAATGGCTACCAATGGCTACTAACGGCCACCCTCATGATGGTTAGAACTGAGCAGGCTGACTTAGCTGTAGTGTGAGTTTGTTTCTGAGAAGACCCCAGCAGGGTCAGAGAGGTTTTGGGATGGTGAGGCTCCAGGTTGTGATATTGTATATGGAATGTTTTACTGCTCTAATAGACTGGATAAATGGCTTGTGGGATATGGTTCTCTGGTGTCTGAATCAATGGTTTCCTTCTTCTGCCTTCTATGTGGAGAGTCTCGTATACTTTGCCATACAGAACCACATTGGCATTTTGACAATTATCATCTACATTGTTATTATTGCCTTGCTGATACAACATCACATGGGGACTCTAGTCAACGACAGAAATGAAAGACCTCCCAATTGCCTCAGAATACCAGAAAACCTTGGAGAGGGGTGGAAATGTAATAGATCTGGCCCTTAGACTGTGAGGACACAGCAAACATTTTATGCAATTGTGTAAATCTTCTTTTAATAGCTTTGTACATATTATATACCATCATTAGAATGTAAGTTCTTTGAGCACAGGATTGTGCCTTGCATATAGTGAATATATCAATAGATCAATAAAAGTTTAGTGAATTGAATTTAATTTCTTCTTGCGAAACTTTAAGTTTTAAGTTTAAATTTAGAAAATAACAGCCTGAAGAAAACACTCGAGCTATTATTCAGTGAAGAGCCGGGGGAGTCTATGGCCCCATTCTCCTAGGACTGCTATATCTCCTGTTACACACCTTTGGTATGCTTAAGCTTTAAACTGCACCCACTTCTAATTAGAACTGGCTACTAAAATTTTCCAGCAAACTTGCTGATATGGCACATTTATGATTCTACCTTCTTAATTCTGAGCAGCCCAAAAGATATTTAGATGATCCTCTTTTGCTACTGGTATATGCTCTCTGATCCCATTGTCCCAACAACTATGCTTCAACTGTTACAATAGATCCTTTGTCTGCAAACCAGGGCCCCCATTGTATATATCATATTACTTGTCAGAGCCACCACCTACAGCATAGTTTTTAATATTTTTAAATAAAGTTTTATTTTATTTTTAAAATGTAAAAAACATTCTTAGCTCATGGGACCATACAAAAGCAGGTGTCTTGTTGGATGTGGCAC
>CM053627.1:125903119-125929411 GCA_028646595.1 Phalanger gymnotis | reverse complement strand
ACCTGTTGTCGCAGTCTTTTGTCTTGGAGAGGCAGTACTGTGCAGTAGGGTGATGGACTTGACATCAGGAAAGACCTATGCTTTTGATGCTTACTTACAAATAACAATCTCTCTGATCATCAGTTTCCTCAATAATAAAAGGGAATAATAATGTTGCTTGTACCCACCTCACAGGACTGTTGTGAGCATCAAAAGTCATACTATGTTTAAAACACTTTATAAGCCTTGAAGTGTCATATAAATATCATCTATTATTAATTCAATAGTAATTTATTAATTGGTTGTCTTACCCTTCTATGAGTATTTGCATATTTAAAAGAGCTTAAAGCTATAAGCTAGAGAAAGGCATGAAATTCTAAATGGAATTTTAGGCATAGCCCAGTCAGAGTGAGAGCAGGGTATGAGAATGTTTTGGGTGGGGAGAACTGAAGCCTTCCCAGAAATCCTGAAATCACTCCATGCACTCTTGCTTTGTATAGCCAGGTGAAGTAGTGGATAGAATGCTCAACTTAGAATCAGGAAAACTTGAGTTCAAATCTTCCCTCAGCCATTTACAAGCTGTGTGACCCTGGGCAAATCATTTAACTCTTCTTAACCTCAGTTTCCTCATCTTTGGGAGGGAAAAGTTTTACAATGAAAAGATCACTGCATCTGAAGTAAGTAGACCTGGGTTCATATCTTGGCTTTGCTACTTACATACAGATGTATTGCCTTAGACAAGTCATTTGAGAGGCAGCATAGGGTAGTGGATTTGGAATGAGCAAGACTTAGGTTCAAATCTTGACTCAGACAATTACTAGTTAAGTTACTTCAGCAAATTATTTACCTTCTCTTTCAATTTCCTCTTCTGCACAATGGTTGAGTTGTACTCAAAGCTATAATGCTATGACTATGAATAATGCTGACCTTGACTTTTGACACAACTTCGTTTTTCCTCAGACTAAGATAGAATTGATGACTTTTCTTCACTGGTCAACTCATTCAGTAATAACTGAGTGTTTGAAATGTGGGACAATGAACTTAAGTTCTGTGGAGAAACAAAGAGGAAATTTTAGAAATGGTCCTTGGCAGCTGGGTGACACAGTGGGTAGAATGCTGGACCTGGAGTTAGGAAGAGACAAAGAGTCATCTTTGTGAATCTAAATCTGACCTCAGACACTTGCTAGCTATGTGACCCTGGGCACTTATCCCTGGTTACCTCAGTTTCCTCATCTATAAAATGAGCTAGAGAAGGAAATGGCAAATCACTCCAGTATTTTTGCCAAGAAAACCCCAAATGGGGCCATGAAGAGTTGCACATGACTGAAACAACTAAACAACTCTGACTATGGTTTAATAGTGTGATAGGAAAAACAGGACAAATATGGTGAGCACAAAAACAGTAGTGACAATAGGAGGCAGTAAACAGATGAAAGTTGATTAATATTTAGCTAAATTTCAAAAAGAGGTACCATAGGATAGGAACTAAACAAGTATTCAGGGCATCTGGGTTTTATTCCTGGGTTCTGACACTGACTGGATGAGTGATGTTGGGCCTCAGTTTCCTCATTTATACAGTGAAGGACTTGGATTAGATCTCTAATGTCTCTCTAGAACTGATATTCTATAAAGATTAGAAATATTTATTGTGTAAGTGGATGAGTGAATTAACTGACTTACTGATTAAAAGCTGTGAAGAGCTATATATGAACAAATGAATGAAAAAGCATTTGTATATAATTTACTATGTATTAGGTACTGTGCTAGATTCTGGAGATACAAATATAAAAAGTGAGAATCTTACTTTCTTTTTAAAAAAATATTTTCCCCCAATTTCATGTTAAAACAATTTTTTACATTTTTTAAAAAAAAGTTTGGAGTTCCAAATTCTGTTCTTCCCTCCCTTGCTCCCTTTCTCCCTCCCGGATATGGTAAGCAATCCAATATAGGTTACACATGTGCAATTATGTAAAACATTTGCATATTAGTCATTTTGTACAAGAAGATTTGAAGAAAAAAATAATGAAAGAAAGAAAAAAAGAAAAAGAACGAAAGAAAGTGAAAAATAGTATGCCTCAGTTTGTATTCAGACAGTATCAGTTCTTTCTCTGGAGGTGGATAGCATATTTCATCATGAGTCCTTTGGGGTTCTCTTGGATCATTGTTTTGCTGAGAGTAGATAAGGAATTCACAGTTCTTCATCATACACTATTGTGGTTACTGTGTACAACATTCTGGTTCTGCTCACTTCACTTTGCATTAGTTCATGTAAGTCTTTCCAGGTTTTTCTGAAATCATCTTGCTTGTCATTTCTTATAGCACAAGACAAAACCGGGAAGTATACAGACATAATTACAAGCAGTGGTGGGATTCAGCCAGTTTGCGCTGGTTCAGTAGAACTGATACCTAAATTTATGTAGAGTTCAGCAAACTGGTTGTTAGCAGGCCACGTCAGTGGTGCCTCAGCTAGGTTCTGTGGAGAACCAGTTGTTAATTTATTTGAATCCCACTGCTGATTATAAGGTAATTTTCATACAAATAAATTTGTATGAATTGCCCATGGATGGAAGCTTTCATTTTAATAGAAGAAGACAACATATGAAGAAGGATGATGGCAAGAGAGTTTTTGTCTAAGTTGTCCAAGAGATGAGGAGTTGATCCAAAAGGCAGTTGATTGATATTCCTTTTCTGGAAGCAATGGCAGTATTGATTTTATTGGTATTTTCAGAGGAAGGTTGCTAGATTGAGAGATGTGATTCGGATTAGTTAAGGTTTGAGAAAGCTTCACGGCTCCTTTGCTCTCTATGAATTTATTTCTTTCCTGATGACCGATTCATTCATACTGTTTTCCTTCGGTTTTTCTGGTCAAAGTGACTTTTGGCAGACACAGCTGAGAATTTATCTATATGTTTGGGTCTTAGGAGGTCAATAAGACTAAGGTAACATCATCATAAAGAGAAAATTGGCCATTCTTTACTCCATTTATAGACAATTTCACTGTACTATGGAATCATTGATGCAAAAGGCTTTCTGATGCTATTTTTGTTCATATATCAGTATGGAGCTTATTCAGTTGACTTTGGGGAGGTAAGTGCCTTCAGGCTGCCTGACACATTGGAGCTTTCATGCCAGGCAGTGGGCAGGAAACAATTATTCAGGGATATTAGTCAAAACCAGGAGGATCAAAGTAAAGGGGGAGGATGAAGGATTAGGAATGATTCTAGCAGATAGTTAAGATCTTAAGGATGTGAACACAAAAACTGGAGGTTAAAAAAGAGATATAGGCTGATGAATCAATCAATAAACATTTATTAAATCCCTACTATATATATCAGGCAATATGCTAGGTATCAGATATATAAAGACAAAAGTAAAAATCTCTAAGCCAAAGAAGCTTACATTCTATTTGTCTAGACAATATACATATACATATAATCATACACACAATAAATTTGAGGTAACTTTGGCTAGACAACTTGTATTCGACTAGACAATATGTATACATGTAATCATACACACAATAAATTTGAGGTAGCTTTGATGTGGGAGGCATTAGTATGTGGCAGAGTGGTGATGGTAGGAATACGGAGATCTGGAAAAGCTTCATGCAGGAGGTGGCGTTTGAGATGAGTTTAAGGACATTAGGGATTTAAAAGAATGTGACTGAGGAGGGAGTGAAGTCTAGGTATGAGTAGCAGCCTGTGTGAAAGCATGGAGACAGGGATGGAGCGTTGTGTGGAAAGAACAGCAAGAAGGCCGGTTGGTTTGGAATGTAAAGCACATGAAAGTAAACAAGGCATAATAAGCCTGGAAAGGTAGGTTATAATTTAAGTTGTGAGAGCTTTAAGTGCCAAAGAGAGGAGATAATTGAGCAGAAGAATGACATGTTCAGACTCGGGCAGGTAAAAGCCAGACCTGTCAAGTCCGACTCATGGCAGCATGTATATTAATTAAATATTATAAGTCAAAAAACAGAGAATATTCTCAGGTCCACCATAGCAAGAACCAATGTTTGATTTCCTCATGTGTGCCTATGTTCAGGCCAGAAGGCTTGGAGGCTGCTGTAATGCAGCAACTCACCACACCTGGCAGGTCCTGGCAAATACCCTAAGAGAAAGTAAGTTATGGTATCTTGATTCACAACACCCCATCTAAATCAAATACCTCTCAGGTCCTTCTCAGCTCTAACATTCTCTAGTTCTCTGATTCTAACTGATTTATGTTGCTTCAGAGGCTATAAACCACATAGTAAAAATAAGTCCATTGTTGGTTATAGGTTGCGCGGTGCTCTAAGAGAATCTGATATAAAAATCACAACTTATAAAAAAGATAAATTAGAGGACAATTATTCATATTGCAAAATTATTCTTTGCTTTGCAAAGGAGTTCACTGCTGGGTTCCTTTAAATAATGAATTTTCCTTTTTACATTTAAAACAGTATGCTATTTGTGAAGAAATATGATTTCCCCACATTTTCATGAATGTGTCTATTACATAAAGTGTGGAATGAGTTGTAATCAGCTTAGGTGATTGGCATTAATATCCCAGAGGAGTCAGGTAGGTGTTAGTTATTCCCAGGTTCCCTTTGCTTCAGTCAAAGTGCTCCAGAGAATCTCTGCTTTTTCCAAGTGCCATACACATGCCATACACGTGTGTATTTGATTCTAGCAAAGCAATATTTATGTGCTAGTATTTACAAAACAGCAAACTCAGATGAATCACAGATTGCCCCCCACTGAGAGACCATTAAATAGCAATAATTTCATATCCACATCATTTCCCTTATTTGGTTGTTCTCTGAGGATCAAGTCTCTCTCCTTGCCTATTCTGGGAAATGGGGATCCTCAGATTCCCGCCCCATCCCCCACCATTGTGATCATCCCAACCAGGAGATTCCAACTCCTCAGATTTTAAACCTGGAGGCTTCCCAAGATTGGAGATTTCTAGATCCAGTTCTCTTTTATTTAGAGCTGGCCCTTCCAAGAATTCAGCCCACTTCAGCAGGCTTTTGGGTCACTTAGACCCACTGCTTTTTGGTTTACCCCAATAAGTTAACCTTTCTTTTAACAACCCTGTTCCCATGTGTTTTTGGATGATCGTTTGCCAAAAAAGAAATTAAACTTTTCCACGATAAAAAGCTCCTTTTCTAATAGTAGTTATGAATGAATAAAAAGCATTTATTAAGTACTTCATGTTCACCAAACAAAGTTATGAGTAAACATTTCCTCCATACATAGTAGGGGATCTACTTTTCCAGGCAAACTATGTATTTAAGTAATTAGGAATTATAGAAAGTCCTCTTAATATTTGAAGACAATGTGCTTGAACATAAGGTCAGGATTAGGGCTTCAGACACCAGACCCAACCAAAGGCAAGTGGATGTGCCGGGGTATTATTCTTTGCCATTTAGGAATGAGACAAAGGAAATGCCAGTGTGAATTTAATCAGGCCCCTGGGGACCTGATCACCAAGTATTTACTGGCCAAATTTCTCAATTACTTCAACACCTTCTGCCCTGTATTTGAAAGTGAACAAATTAATTCTATCTACTACCATCTTAAAATACTTCCTTATTAAGGATACTGTCATTCTTAATGGGTTAAAAAAATTCTAGGGTATCATCTTATTTGTTTAAACTTTTGTGAAATACTTTCATAAGAAAATTATTTTGCTTCCCTATATTGGTTTTTTATAAAGTTTAATTTATGTACAATAGTTATGTAACTAAGTTATTATCATATTTGTGTAATTCACCAATGAAGGAAAATAATCTTTTCTTCACTGGAAGAGAAAGGCCTCCAATGTGTTGAGTACATCTTGTGAGTAGGCAACTGAGCACATGATATGAAATATTAAATGCAAATTTTGAATTTTAGAGAAGTTACTGTTCACTAGAAACCCACAAAGAACACAGAAAATAGAAAACAGCTCAAAAGCATTATTTTAAAATTTCTCTTGTGCTACTCCACAACAAGAATGTTGATACTAAGGATATTTATTATTTAATATTTAGAATTTCTGTCCACAACATGTAAGATTTTTGTAAGGTTCTTTACTTTGAAGGAGATTGATTCATATTTTGATAGTTTATATATCCAGGCATCTTGGGAAATGTAGTCAGATGGGCAAACATAGTCCATCCCTTTGGTTTTGCCCCTGTTTCTTCCAGGCATACCACAAAGGAAAATATCTGTTGGCTGGAGGGCTTAGTCATTTCATTTTAGAAAAAATATAGTCTTTTTAAGATTGGATTTTAGTCTAGACCACCCTCCCTATCCCATATTGGTGTTCAGTGTACATCTAAGTGGTAAAGGGGTAAAACAAATAGAATTTGTGTGCAATAATAATAACATAGCAACAATTATATAAGATTCGAAAATTTACAAAGCATTTTGTGTATCTGTATTTTCCTTCAAGATGTAGTAACAAGATAATTAAAAATCTGAAGGGGAAAAAGTAGATGGGACCTGATTAAATCAAGGAATTATTGGTAAGTTTTTTGTAGGTGTTATGAAGAATAATAGCTAACATTTATATAACACTTCAAGGCTTGTAAAACATTTTACAAATGTTATCACCTTTAATCCTCACAGAACTCCTCTGGTGTAGGTGCTTTTAATTATGTATATTTTATAGAAGAAGGCTAGGTAGAACAGTGGATAGAAGGCTGGACCTGGAGTCAGGAAGACCTGAATTCAAAACTAGCCTCAGATACTCACTAATTATGTTACTCTGGGCAAGTCATTAACTTGAAGCTCTTCATCTTGCAAAAGGGCCAGGACCAGGGCCTCAAACACCAGCACTAACCAAAAGGCAAGTGCATCTGTCAAGGTGTTATTGCTGTTCAGTCATTTCAGTTGTGTCTGACTCTTCATGACCCCTTTTGGGGTTTTCTTGTTAAATGTACTGGAGTAGTTTGCCATTTCCTTCCCCAGGTCATTTTACAGATGAGGAAACTGAGACAAACAGATGATGTGACTTACGGAGGGGTCACACAGCTAGTAAAAGTGTCTGAGGCTGGATTTGAACTCAGGAAGATGAGTCTTCCTCACTCTAGGCCTAGTGTTCTATCCACCGTGCCACCTACCTGCCCCATTTGCCAAGTATAGGTTGTTAATGATAGCACCCATCTCCCAGGGTTGTTATGAGGATCATGTGAGATATATGTAAGTACTTTGCAAATCCTAAAGTGCTACATAAATGCTAAACTACTTCTAGTATTATTATTACAGTTAAGAAAATAGGTCTGAGGGCGCTTAAGTGCCTTGCTCAGGGTCACAGTTAGGAAGTATCTGTGGCAAGACCTTCGAAAGTCTCCAACTGTCTCCATTGATCCACCTAGCAGAAAGTGATGGATTTAAGGTTATTATTGCTATTATGGTTATCATACTACATTATGATAACAGCACAAATAATAGTAATGCTATCTGACATTTACATAGGGCTTTAAGGTTTGCAAAGTACTTTACATACATAATTTCATTTGATTCTTTTAAGGCAATTGGGGTTATGTGACTTGCCAAAGTCAAGTGTCTGAGGTCATATTTGAACTCAAGTCCTCTTGACTCCAGGGCCTGTGCTCTATCTGCTGAGCACCTAGCTGCCAACAACCATCTAAGGTAGATGCTATAGGCATTTTCTGTTTGATAGAGGAAGAAACTGTGGCTCATACAGGTTAAGTGACTTGTTCAGGCTAACATAGCTTATGCCAGAGGTAGGATTCAAACTGAGGCCCATCTTGACTCTAAACCCTGGACTTCCTCCATTATGTCTCAGAAATAATAATAAACTTATTCTGGGAAAGAGCAAGTATTAGAGCTTTTTTCTTCTTGAAATTACTTGGTATTAGGATTATAGGATAATAAATTTAGAGCTGGAAGAGGCATTAAAGACTATCTGATCCAAACCTCTCATTTTATAGATGTGGGAACTGAGGCCTAAAGAGGTCACCTTGACAAGGTCACAGAGGGAGTTAGATGTAAGAGGCAGGATTTGAACTGAGACCCTCTGACCACAAATTTAGTGCTCCTTCGAATGTTTCACCAAGCCTCTTACTTTGTATATACTTTGTATTTATGCACATTTTTCCAGTAGAATATGAGCACCTTGAGGACAGGGACTATTTTGCACGCATCTTTGAATCCTCAGCGCCTAGAACAATGTGTATAACATTCTCTTTCTCATTTTCTTTCTGGTCCAAACCTGTGATTTTTTTTTCAAGTGTAGAAAGGTGTGCCTGGGGCAGAGAACTGTCTTTGAGGACAGAAGAACCTGAATTCAAGTCTTGGATGTAACACATACTGAGTATGTGACCCTAGGCGAATCACTTAACCTCTTAGTGCTTTGGGTAATTCTCTAAAGACTATAAATTTCAGAGCAGAGTTTTTCTTCACTGACAGTTCCTGATGCCAATGCATAAAGAGAATTTCCTGATTGGAAGTTCCTTATACCATTGAAATCACGGGATCAGTCCAATTCATTCAGTAATTCAATATGCTTATTAACCACGGAACATCATATTTTCAGGAGAATAAAAAATTCAAATTTCTTTTCTTTTTTGGGGGGAGGTAATCAGAGTTAAGTGACTTGCTAGGGTCACACACCTAGTTGTCTGAGTCTGGATTCCTCCTGACTCCAGGGCTGGTGCTGTATCTACTGAGCCACTCAGCTACCCCCTCCAAATTCAGATTTCTTAAAGGACAATGTGAGGATTCAAGGTGGGTGCATGGAAATAGGTTGAAGTATATTATCACTGAGGATAGAGAACAATATAAAAGATGTTAAGGACAAGTATGACTAAATAAGGAGTTGGGAGATTAAGGAATGGACATTCTGAGTATCACACTGGTTTCAGTGAAATATTGAAAGGTCTAGATGGAGACCTCTAGCATATTCACATATAGCTTCATTTATGAAAATCTATGCAGAAATGTGATTGCAATCTGAAATAGTGGAGGGAATGCACCACCTAGCTTCCCTGTGCTTCTCAGCTGCCCATTTTACAGGTGAGGAAACTGATGCTGAGAGGTTCTGTTACGTTCCACCTTCATACTGTTAGAGTATGGGTTAGGAATACAGGTCTTCCCAGCTTTAAGTCTGGCACCATACTCTGGCCTCTAAGTTACAAACAAAACACAATGCCTATTTTAGATAGAGTTTGCAATAAAAGTTACTATGTAGCTGGATTTATATCTCATACTAGACATAGTATGTAAATCCTATATATACATAGACAATATCCATTGTAACAATGATGATAATCCAGGAATATGCAAAGGGTGGGTGATTTTCTTATTATGGGAGCTACTAGCTTTGGAGTTCTACCAACCTATCTATAACCTGGTAGATCTCAACTTATTTCTATCTTAGTAGATAAGTATTGAGGCACAGAGAAGTTAAGTTACTTGCCAAGGGCCACAGAGAGAATAACTGAATTGGATTTCAAACTCTAGTCTCTTCTTCTAAGACCACCACTATATCCACTATGCCATGTTGACTTAAAATAACAACGGCAACAGTCATACTAAAATCTTCATCGATGTAGTTAGTGCTTCACAATTTAAAGCATTGTCACTCATGGGATTGCATGTAAAATGTTTGTTCATCCACGTACTTACTCCTAGACTCCTGCCCTTTGTCCTATGCCTTCCTGTCTACTCTACTGCAGGAAGGAATGAAATAAGCTTTGCAAATGAGTTTTCTGCTTGCTGAGCTATGTTAAGGCTTTCCATCAGCAAACACATACTTGGGCCCCTTCCATCCTGTTAGCCCTAATGCAATTGCCTCGGTGCTGTGTAGGGCACCAATGTTGTTGCAGTCAGCATTATTCCCCTTTACAAGCTATGTACCAGCACAATGAATGGTTATGAGAAGGTTGTCTTAAAGGCATAATCCTTATGCATGGCAGACCCCTGCTAGCCTTGACTAATAGAGACCAAGTCATGGAAAACACATTACTTTTCTGTCCTGGTTGAATTGATGCAGACGAACAACTTGAAAGGCTAAGGTCACAGCGGCAGAAGTAGGAAAGACAGGAAACTAACAGCATTTCTTGAGAAGCTCTCATCTCTTGAGACTGCTGAGCTTAGAGGGGCCTTAAAAAGAGCATTAGAATTCTCTTTTGATTGCAAGTACCAGCAAGAGGCTTAACTCTTCCCCCCTGTACCACAGACACCAGTGACAGAGTCATATCCTCATTCCCATTGCTCCAGTAGCAAACTTCATTGATTTTTGCACAGTTCAGGGAGTAGAGTTTGTTAGAAGACTTGTGCTCCATTATGGTATTGCTGGGCTATTTGGATTTGGAGTCACACAAATGAAAAATCTCAGGAATGACTTTTTTTTAAAGTACTTTGGCTAGCTTTAAAATCATTTTGGATCTAAAGGTTGCTTATGTAATAATTAAGATGATAAATTTTGAACTTACCCTTCTTGACAAATGTTCCTTTAAAGAGACACTGATGCCTCATAAAAACTTGGAAGACATGGCACATCAGCAGAATTGTTGTTTCTACGCAGAATATATTTAAGATTTTTTTCCCTGAGTAATCACTGTTTTTTTTTCTGTTCAGTCTTTGCAAAACCTTCTGTTTCCCCATGCTTGTTTTGTGCTGCATGTGGGCTTTGCTTCTGTGGGCACAACTTCCGCAACCATGCTACAAGTAAAATTTGGTTGAAAAGAAGCCCAACGTACTGATTTGAATACAGATCAGGAAGAAGCAGTTTCATCAGCCATGCTGACCTTCCAAGGACAAATAGCTTTTTAGATGTGCTGTTTGTATCTGGGAACTAGATTTTATTTTTGACACCAAATTTTCTTGAAACCTGGGTCTTCCGTACAAAAAGGACAGAAGGCTTGTAACATACCTGTCTGTCATGCTTTAGTCATTTTAGCTTCATCTTTTCTTTGTCAGTTCAATAGGGCAGGCAAGGAAATGCTAGTTTTCCAGAATCCTTTCCTTTTATTTTTCCCCTTAAAAATGCATTTGAGGTGGGGTGTCTTTGCCTACTGTGTGTTCAATTTCAGGGAGTTGGTGAGTCATAATTCACCGAGCTATGACTCTGCTGAACATATTTGAAAAGAGAATTAAAAAAAAAGTTGTTTATTTCCTGTTACTGAGAATATCCTCATGTAGTGTGGGGGGCTTATTATCATTTTGAAGTTGTAGAACGAATATAGTTTGTGTGGTTCTAAAAGTCTCTCAGAGCGCTCAGGAGATTAAGAAATTCAGATAGAAAATGTCATCTTGAAGCCTCAATTGATGAATGATTCAAGGTGATGCACTCTAAGGGTGCTAAGAACCCTGAAATGCAACAGTATAGGGTAGGGGTCTGCCTCAAAAGAATTCAATCACTCAAGTCTTCTTTCAAGTCCAAAATTCTCCCCAAACTTTGAACCTCACAAGGTTCCTTCCAGCTAAGGTTAGAGGTGAAGATACTAAGGATAAAGCCAAAGTTCTCTGCTCCCCAGCAACTGATTCTCTCTCAAGAGTGTGCTGCTACCTGGCTCTGGAATCTCTTCCACATAGTATAGTTTCTAAGTTTATATAATACCCCTGGGATATGACCAAGTCCCTTGACCAATTATAACAGATTTTATGTTAATCTCAATGTAGTTCCTTCAATGGTTTTCAATGATATCTTAACTTGATCAAGGACTTTTCACTTGGGTAAGATTTCAGGGTTCAGCACCTACTTTAAGTGAGTGGGATAAATATTTAGGCTGACCCCTCCCCGACCCTTACACTAGAGTCATAGATTTAGCTCTAGAAGGGACCTTAAAGACAATTAAGTCTAAGCCCTCATTTTATAGATGAGCACAGAAAGGTAGAGTGGCTTGTCTGAAGTGAGATTTGAGCCTACATCTTACTGTATCCAAACTTAGTGCCCTGCCTGCTTGTCCAGGCTACTTCTCTTATACTATCCCATTGGGAGAACCTAACAATAATGGTGGGATAACTAGACTCAGCTTGAAAGTAGGGTGTGAGTCAGCCTCATAACTTGGAATTACACCTTCGTTTTGTTTAGTGCAGTCAGCCTTGAGCGTGAGCTGACAGTAAGGACTTATATGGTTTTGCTGTCCCAGGACCAGAGGGAGGACTGAATGTGTTCTAGATGTTGGAGGTGGGGGCAGGAAAGGAGAAAGAACAGATTCTCTTTTCAGTTTCCTTGAGGCTACTTTTCTATTGAGTTGGCATAACCAAAACCTAGTGTTACATTGTCAGTGCCCTGGGATAGGTTCTCTTAATTATTTTTTACTGGGAACAGGGTCCTATTCCCCTTTGGCAATCTGGTGAAGTAGGATAAATCCCTTCTCAGAATAATGTTTTTAAATGCATGAAATGAAATACAAAGCCTTTCAATGGAAACCAATTATGCAAAAATACAATTATTACAATAAAAAATAAGTTCATGGACTTGAGGTTAAAAACCCTTGTGCTAGGTCACTAAATATCCCTTGCCCCCATCTTAGGGCACTCTCTTTCCAAAACATGAACCAGGAGAAACTTCTAAATCCATGATTTAGATAAGATATCCTGGACATCATCTGATTTTACTTAATTTTCATTTCACTATGTATGAATATAGGCTGCTTGGGGGAGGGGATAAAGAAGAAGGCATGAGCTCATTCCTCCAGTACAGTCTCTATTTTCAACTGTACAATTTCCTTCAAAGAATTCTTCAACTATACCACAGCTTTTAAAACACCAAGCCACCCTACTCTTAAACCGAATCCTGAACCTCCTGCTGGGGCAATGAGGGGGTACAATGGATAGAGTCCTAGGCCTGCAGTTGGGAAGACCTGAGTTCAAATCTGGCCTTAGACACTTAGTAGATATGCGACCCTGGCCAGATCACTTAACCCTGTTTGTTTCCTCATCTGTAAAATGAGCTGGAGAAGGAAATGATAAACCACTCTAATATCTTTGCCAAGAAAACCCCAAATAGGGCCATGAAGAGTTGGCCATGACTGAAAGGACTGGGAGCTGTAATCCCAGAATCTAAGAATCTAATCTAAGAAATAGAGACCACTGCTAGGGTTTGTTTCTTGACATTCTAAACAACCCTAGAGAACGATAAACACTCCTCCCTCCTTCTCCTACCAAAATGCCATTGTTGTGATGAGAGACAAGGTGAGAACCATTTACATAAGGCATACTTCTCTCTCTTTTTTTTCTCCTTTCATACCCATAGCATCTAAATTCCATTTCTGTCTCATACACTTACTGTGTGGCCTTTGGCAAGTCATTCAACTTTCTCATCCTCACTCAACCTCACAGGGTTATTGTGAGGAGCAAATGAAATAATAAATATAAACTTCTTTGCCAACTTTAACGTGCTATGTCAACATTAGTTTTTTATTGTTGTTGTTGTTGCTGATGGTGATATTTTTGTCATTCTCGTTCTAGGAGGCTGACTGGGTAACACCAAACCAAAGGGAAGTCCCAATCCAAGAAGCACACCCCTAAATTTGTCAGGGCTAATATTCCTTTTAGCCTATTAGCTGCCTGAGGTTGTTAGAGTACATCAGGCCGGCTCCTCTGACTCCCTTCCTAAACCTCTACCTTTCAATATCCCTTTTCTTCTTTTTTGTTACTCTGGGTAGCATAGTAGAGTGGAAAATACACTGGGTTTGGAGGCAGATGACCTGGGTTTGAGTTATAGTTCTGATGCTTGCTATCTATGTGACCTTGCCTGGGCCTGAGTTCTCATCTGTAAAATGAAAGGTTTGGACTAGATGGCCTCTTATGTCTCTTTTACATCTAACTCAACATTCCTCAGATCCTAAGTATGAGTTCAGGAGATCTTGTATTTTGCCCAAGGTATAGAAGTATTTTTTTTTATGTCACTGGGAGATGTTTTCCTAGAATGAAGAAAAGGCACTAAACATATTAACACCTCATTACTATCTTAAATGAAAAACAAAGAAAAAAGAAAAAAAAAGAGAGAGACAACAAGAAAGGCCTCTTGCCACCCAATCACACATTCATAAATCTGGCAATTCCTGAAGGCAGCACTCACCGAGAAATTTACCTGCCCACTCATGGCTATTTAGCAAAGCAGCTAAAAGATCCAGGCAGGTTAATAAGCTTTGACAACTGGCTGCTCTGTCTCATATTTCCCCCCATAGCTTTCTGAAACACTGCACAGATATTTAACTTATTGATATTAATGTTGTAACAGCTGCCCAGGTTCACCCTGTGAGTTATCAAGCCCTCTGCAGTCAGGCCTGCCTTGTTTTGTGCCCTTGAGCTGCTTCCTGTTCCCAAGCACAGCCCAGACCCACAGAAAACCAGGTCACAATTGTTTTTGGTCTGTTTCCTGATTAATGCTTTCAAGTACAGGTGACTTCCTTTCAATTCGTGCTTGAAATCAGGGAGAGAAATTCAAAATTGGGAGTTTGGTGGATTTTAAAGTACGAAAATGACCTCAAAGGAGTGTGGGGTTGGGGTTGGGGGGGAAGAATAAGGGTTCCATTAGACTATTTTATTTATAGCACATGGGAACTTTCCAGCCCTATTTTCATGAAGGAAATTGTTTGTCTATAAAGTAATGGAAGGAACTGCCCAACAGTGAGGAAAGTGGGAAGTGAGGAGATCCTTCTAGCAACGGTTCAGAGGCATTTATACAGCCATTCCGCAGGGCAGAAAAAGCAATCACTCTTACTCTATTCAGCGTGGTATTTCAAACCATAAATAAAGTAGTAAGAGATTGGCAAAGGAAATAATGACTGTCTGAAGTTTTTGATGGCTTACTTCTTAAAAATCCAACTTCAATATCTGTAACTCAGTGATGCATTTGTTTGTCACTAATTTATAAGAAGAAAACAGCAAATGCTATTGGCTTGACTCAGTAGCAACTTATTAAGAGGTGGGGGAGAAGAGGATGGAAATAGTTATGATAAAGAAAGATCTTAATATTGAGTTCTGTTTGTGTTTCCTAATGGAAAATAGCTCGCACAGAATACTATAATTATTGGTGGGTAAGATCTAATATTGGAAAGGTCATTGCAACTAAAGGGTGCTATGATAATAAGTCAGTGCAATATCCAAGGGCATTAGCAGTGGGCCATAAAAAGCAATCAGGTTAAAAGCAGATGCCAGAGAATGATACGACTAATGATCCCATATGGAACATGATGGGATCTTGGAGCTAGAATAATCTCCGTAGGTGAATGAATGTGTCTTTTGTAAACCAAACGTACTGCTCTGGTGCTTCAGTCCTGTGACATTTGTTTTGTGCACGGTGTGGTAACCAGAAATGCAAGCAGGATGGACACCAAGAAAAACCACAAGGGAAGTGGGAAATTCTGAAGCTCACTGATACAATGAAATGAAGATCCAGGATGAAAAACAGGATAATGGAAAAGGAAGTAGACTGGGAGTCAGAAAAGTTGGATTCTATTCCTGACTCTATCACTAAATCACATTGTGACCTAGGAAAGGTCAAGATTGCATGAAAAGATTGCTTCTTTTTTGTGAGTCAATGAACAAGCATTTATTAAACACCAACTATGTCACAGGCATTGTGTTGAGCATTGGGATACAAAGAAAGGCAAAAGTAGTCCCTGTTCTTAAAAGACTTCACAGTCTAATAGGGAAGAATATTTTTTTGGCTGCTATATTATACTATTGACCCATATTGTGCTTGTATTCTGCTAACATTCTGAAATCCTTCATAAGTACTTATTTAGTTACCCCTCCCCCATATTTGAGTTATGAAGTTAATTCTTTGCATTCAAGCGTAACATTTGATATTTATTCTTGTTAGATTTAATCTTTTTAGATTTGACCTAGTATTTAAAGACTGTCAGTGTCTTTCTGTATTCCTGACTTTATCAGGGAGACTACCCCTCCTAGTTTTATATCACGTAAAATTGATTTTCATGTGTGTTTTGTAAATAAGTTAAAAGATACTTCCAAAAGAAAAGTTCCCAAAATACTTTTGGAATCATTGAAACATCATTGGACAAAATGTGCAGCTTCCAGGTGTGACTATTTTTAAACAGATAATACTCATTTGTGTGCATACAATTTGTGTGAAATACAAGGAGCGTACTCTGATACCTAATCATGGCATGAATGTAACCTGGGGGTCTCAAAGGTTACCCAACAGAGCACAAACTTCTCCTGGTCCTAACAAGTTGTAAAGGCCTCTATTATGGAGGTGGTAGCCCCCAAAGTCATGAATTGCTTTGACCTCAGCAACTCATAAAACCATGTACTGTGTGGTGGACATGTTGTTTTCTGCATCAATAAAGGAAGTTGTTGTTTGTCCTTCATTTTTGAAGAGGACCAAAGAAATTATAGGGTGATGTCTTGACTCGAGCATGAATTGGATTTAAGTGAAGCAGAGCAGCCCAAAGCTGTCAGCCTCACTCTCTCTTTCAGTCATCAAAGTCCAGTGGCAAGACAAAAGTCCTGGCAACGGCCCAGGATGCAGTGGATGCCCTTGGCATCTTTTGATGTCTAACCAAGCTCTAAGTGCTCTACAATACCTGCTTTAGCTGCCTTCATGGCTATTGGTACAAATTGTTCTTATCTGCCCATTCTGCCAGGGGGAAAGTTTTCACAAGCTTGGGGTAGACATCCCTCTAACTCACTTACAGGTTTGAGGCCTGTCCCATACCCTCAACCTGGTTTAGCCTGTCTGCTGAGGTGGTTTTACTGGGGTGTGGTTGCTTCTCATGTTATTGCTTCTTGGAGCCACAGAAATGAGTCAGGTGACGAGTTGGACACCAAAGATGGATGAACAGCTCTGAAAAGGGCAAGGCAAATCCTCACACCAGAGGTGCTGCTCCTTCCTTCACACCCTGTATACCCCAATGAAGGAAGTACCAACATGAAAGAAATCATTGATCCTTGAAGGGATGAAGTAGATTTACAACATATCATTCATTTATAGCCACACCTTAGTTATTGTACAGTGGATTATATTCTTTTTCGTGTGAAGTAGATAAGTTACTGGCTTGGGCTTCTGACTGACACTACCTGGTTATATGATGTGAACTGAACAGTCACGATAGATGCCACTGTTTGTTCCTACAACTGGGGCCCCAGCAGGTAACTTTAGTGAATTAGATGACGTAACTTCCTCGGTGCCTTCTTAGCTTTCCGATAAGAATAAGCTATCACCTGGACTATTCAAATAGCCTCCACCTTCCTCTCGTTTCCTTCAGTCTTTTCCCTTTACAATGTGTCCTTCACATAAGGATAGGAGGCGCAGTTATTGATACAGGGAGCTTCTGGTGGGGAACTTCCTCTACCAATAATAATAGTTAGCATTCATATAGTGCTTTAAGACTTGTAATGCACTTTACACAAATTATGTCATTTGACCTACATGTCAACTCTGTGAGATAGGTGCTCTTATCATCTCTACTCTACAAATAAAGATACTGAGATGAAGGTTAAGTGGTTTGCCTAGGCTCACACAACTAATAAAGTGTCTGAGGTAAGATTTGAACTCAGGTCCTTCCAATTCTTGGTCCAGTGTTTTATCTATTTTTCAGAGTTTTTCCTAAGTTTGTATGTACTGTATCCATTGTTCATGAGTTCCCTCTTACACTCGAACCATCTACACTATCCCAGTCTTTTTAGTCTGTCTTCATATAGCAATGTTCCTTCTCCACCTGACCCCCACCCTCCCCAAAGAAACAAACGAACCTTCATATCATTTTAGTTGGAGGTTATCACCTTCTGTGCAAATTATAGTCTACGAGAGTTAAATTGAGCACTGAGAAGTTAAGTGACTTGCCAAGGTCATACTACCAGTCTGTGTGAAAGGTGTGACTTGAACTTAGGTATTCCTGGCTCACAGGCAGTTCTCTATTCACAAAGGTGTTAGACACTGGCAATTTATAGCCTGCAAAGCTCCTCCATACAACCAGAACCAGATTAAAATGTAATTGAGAATATTTGACAGAATAAATAAAAATGCACTACAATTATAAATAATGATAATTTCTGTTTTTCTAAGTCAATATGCAGCTCATAGGCATCAGTTTCTATTTGAGCAACACTACTGGTCTACAGTGTACTTTCTCCTCTCACCATAGTTGCCCAAATAATCTTTCTAAAACATTTGTTCAGTAGTTTCGGTCGTGTCCCACTCTTTATGACCCCATTTTGAGGTTTTCTTGGCAAAGATACTGGAGTGGTTTGCCATTTCCTTTTCCAGCTCATTTTATAAATAAGGAAACCGAGGCAAATAGGGTTAAGTGACTTGCCCAGGGTCACACAACTAGTAAGTGTCTGAGACCATATTTCAACTTAGGAAGATGAGTCTTCCTAACTCCAGACCCAGCACTCACTGCCCAACCTAGCTGCCCTGATTACATATTACTTTTACATACTCTATGTTACAGCCAAGCTAACTTACTTGGTATTCCTCATGCACAGGGTTCTATTTCTCGTTTCTGTGCCTTTGCAAAGACTGTTCCCCAACTTTGGAATGGTTTACTTCCTGGAATCCTTAGTTCTCTTTGAGGCTCAGTTCAAAGGTGAGCTTTAAGAAGGATATTCCTTTTTCAAGAGGCCCTTCCTGATCCCCCCCGTTGTTAATATCTCATTCCATCCTATTGAAGTTACCATTAACTACTTTACATATAACCTAGATTTACTTGTCTTTGAATGTAATGAGGCAGCTAGTAGCGTGGTGAAGAGAGTGTGGACCTGGAGTCAGGAAGACCTTCCTTATTCCCTATTACCTCCCCTCCCCTTATAGACCAACAGACCTGGAGTCAGGAAGACCTTCCTTATTCCCTATTACCTCCCCTCCCCTTATACACCAACATCTTACATAAAGTCCTATAGACCAACATCTCTCTGTCTGAATTTGAAATATTTATCCCATTCCAAATGCAGTTCACCTCCCTTAGTGGTGTGTGTGTGTGTGTGTGTGTGTGTGTGAACAGACTCCTGCAGTCAGTACAATCTGGGCAAAAATTATAGAGCTGTGGATTGACATACCTCTGTGGGTTAAATGGGCAGAAATAATTTATTCTACCTTATAATTAGAAAACATTTTTTTTAAAGGTGGCTTTGAAGTGATGAAGGAAAGCAAGGAGTCATAATGTGACTTCTCATTTCTATTTAGTGCAATTCTCCTATATTTGTGATGGACATTCTCATTTCCCTTAGTACTTTTTATAGAAAGGCTCAAAACATTGCAATTGTATTTTTCCTGCGCTCCAATACTATTCCAAGTTAGCAGTAACTATTGAAACAGACTATAAGGTTTTCATTTCAATTGTTGTGTTATGTTCTTTTACATCTTCATGAACAATAACCTTCTGCTTCACAGGGTGATGGATGCTTTTTTTTTCCTGTGCTGAGGAGCATAAAATCAAAATATGATTTTGATTGAATCGTAACTCCCATTATAACTCCCTTACTCAAAAATCTTCAATGGATCCCAGTTGCTTTTAGGTCAAAATACAAAATCCTCAGCTTGTCATTTAAAACCCTCTACAATCTGGCTCCTATCTACCCTGTCAGTCTTATTTCATATAACCCACTTAATATGCACTTTCCATTCCAGACATACAGTGCTCTATCTATTGTCTCTGTACCTTTACAGAAGTGATCTCATGCTTGGCATGTACTCCCACCCCACCTTATTCTCCCAGAATCCTTAGCTCCCTTCATAGTACAGCTCAGATAATACTTTCTAGATGGCCTTTTCTGATACCCTCAGTTATCAGCACTGCATCCCTCTCGAAATTGCTTTGTATGTGTTCTGTGTTTTCTTGTTTATGTATGCGCCCCTGGCCCAGCAGAATTCCAATTCCTTGAGAACAGGGTTGAGGTGATATGGTGTAGTGGGTAGAGGGCTGGACTTGGTTGGGACCTCATTTTCTTCCTTAGTGAAATGTAGCCCTCTACAGTCGCTTTCAGCTTTCAATCTTTAATCCTACGGCTGTTTCATTTTTCTCTTTGTATCACTAACATCCAGCATAGTGCATGGTTCAAAGCAAATGTGATGCTTAATAAATGTTTGCTGAATGGAACGTAGTAGAGGTTTCTGAAGGAATTAAAGGTTTTTTCCCCCACAGTGGAAAGACATCAACAACTTAAGGAGTAAAGTTTTAACAGCTTCAGATTCTAACTTAGCCTAAAAGAACTTCTGGCAGAGGAAGATCACGGCCAATCCTTATGATCAATACTCTCAGACTTAACATAAAATCTTTCAACCACACAGTTACTTCTCTAACTGTTGCCTTGCAATGATGCTGAGAGAGGGAGATGTGCCTCTGAGGCTCCAGTGGTATTAGGCTTACTGACATAACATTGCTTTCAGATATAGATCACTTCCTTTGGTCTCACATGATCCTGCATTTCTTCTTGGTTGCAAATAAAATTGCTTCTCCATTTGCAGTCTGGGTGATGAGTAGCATGCCCCTGTTGGAAGACGATTCATGGAAGGAGAACTTCGCTCTGTGGATCTTATGCTCAGACATGTTAGGACCCTTCCTGCATTGTGTCTATGCTACAAAAGAAAACTCTCTTGGTAGATTGGTTAGACCTTGAAGTGAAGGAAATATTCACACAGAAGAAAGCCAGTGATACCTGAAGGAAATTGGTGACATCTCATGATGCCCCTGATGGAGATTAATCTCTGGCAATAGAGGACTAAGGAATGTGGCATTTTGCCTTATTTGAAGTTTTTAAAGAAAGCAATAATAATAAAGTTCATGAGGTACCCCTTCACAACTATCAGACTGGATAATATAGCAGAAAAGGAAAATGACAGAAGTTGGAAGGGATGTGGAAAAATTGGGACACTAATGCACCATTGATAGAGTTGTGAACTGACCCAACCATTCTGGAGAGCAATTTGGAACTAGACCCAGAAGGCTATAAAACTGTACATATTCTTTCACTCAAGAATACAACTAAGCCAGTATCCCAAAGAGGTAAAAAAGGGAAAAGGGCATACATGTATATACACACAAATATTTATAGCAGCTTTTTTTTGTGGTAGCAAAGAAATGGAAATTTGGAGTGATGCCCATCAATTGGGGGAATGGCTGAATATGTTGTGGTATATGATTGTGATGGAATACTATTGTACTATAAAAAATGATGAACAGGATGCTTTCAGAAAAACCTGGGAAGACTTACATAAACTGATGGAAAGTGAAGTGAACAAAGCCAGAACTTCATACGCAGTAACAACAATAATGTATGATGCTCAACTGTGAATGACTTACCAGTTCTCAGCAGTACAGTGATGCAAGACAATTCCAAGACTTATGATGAAAAATGCTGTTCACTTCCAGATAAGAACTGATGGAGTCTGAATGCAGATCAAATAATATATTTTTTAACTTAATTTTTTCTTGTTTGTTGTTTTTGGTCTGTGTTTTCTTTCGCAGCATGGCCAATATGGAAATATGTTTTGTATGAATGCACATGTATAGTCTACATAAAATTGCTTGTTTTCTCAAGGAGGGAGAGGGAGAGAAGAGAGCAAGAGAATTTGGATCAAAAAATTTTTTAAAAAGAATGTTAAAAATTGCTTTCACATGTAATTGGAGAAAAATATGAAAATTTTCAAAAAATCCCCCAAACTCAACAATAGAGCTCACGCCACTGTTTGGGGTCTTCTGGTTAGAGTTTTAAATTTCCAAAGAGTCTAAATTGCAAGAAGGTGATAATGAGTATACCAACTCATATGTCTTGGTTCTGAATGCCTTCTTCAGTCCCTTTTAAATAGAAAGAAAACATTTTTTTTAATCCTTATGTTTGGATTACTATTGTGACTGTCATGATCTTAAAATACTTCATTCAGATTTATGGAAGAGTCTAATCTTCTTCTGAGTGTCTCATAGTCTATGAACCTAGTACTGAGCTGGCTTTCTAGCTTTCTCCTCTACCCCAATCCTTGGAATTTTGGTGGCAGACTGCAATACAGAGGTCATAATTTTGTACTTATGTATCTCCATAGAGATATAAAGAGTGTGAGTGAATAAAAAAGCATTTATTAAAATAAATAAATAAAATTAAAAATATATATTATATATAAATATAAAATAAAACAAAAAATAAATAATATAAATAAATAAATAATAAATTGAAATAAAAAGTATTTATTAAACACTTACTATATGGCAAGCACTATGCTAAATACCAGTGGTGGAAATATAAAAGGGAGATATTCCCTCCCTTCAGGGTGTTCCCAAATAAATAGGGAAACTCATTCTTGAAGGATGCAGATATTAAGACGGCCTAGGTAGATGGTTTTATAGCTAGATGGAATGAGAAAATGAAACTTGATCTTGTGTCTTAAGTTAGTCAATAGATATATAATGGGTTAAGAGGGCTAATTTGCATTCTCTCAGTCACTAATCAATTATTGTCCATTTTAGTACATCACTTCTTTGTTATGAAATGGGCAGTATTTTTCTTTATCAATGCTTTGGCGTCATAATTGATTATTTCATTGATCAGAGTTCTTAAGTCTTTGAGAACTATTCATTTTTTACAGTATTGATGATATAGGATAAATTGTTCTAGTTCTACTCGTCACTCTGTGTCAGTTCATACAATTCTTTCCAGGCCTCTCTGAAATTATTTCTTTCATTATTTCTTATAGCACATTAATATTCCATTATATTAATATACCATAATTTATTTAATTATTCCCTAATCGATGGGCACTTTCTTACTTTCTGTTTCTTTGCCATTACAAAAAGATCTCCTAAAAATATTTTTATACGCATAGGACATATAGAAAAACTCTCGTTTTTTTTTTATTTTGAGGTATAGACCTTGTAGTGTTATTGTTGGATCAAAAAGTACGTCCTGTTTAGTAACTTTTGGGGCATAATTCCAAACTAATTTCCAGAATGGTTAGAAAAATTCATAGTTCCACCAACTGTACATCAATAGGCATGTTTTCATGCAGTCCCTCCAACAGTTGTCATTTTTTTCTGTTGTCAGCTTTGCCAATCTGTTGGTGGATTGCTTTACTTTGCATTTCTCTAATTATTAGTAATTTGGAGCTTTTTCATATGGATATATAACCTAGATATAAAACTTCACATTATAAATAAAACAGATCAACCGGGAAGAAATTACCTTTCAGCATACCTGTTTTAATACAGCCTAGGATAGCAACTTTTTTGGCTACCATACAACATTCTTGACTTTGTATTGAGCTTGTCATTAAATTTAAAAACCTATATATTTTTCCCAGGAATCATTGTTTAACTATTTGTTATCCAATCCCATACTTGGTAAGATGACTTTTTTTTTATACTAAAGTATAGAACTTTAGTTTTTTTCCTACTAAATTTTATCCCATTATAGCTGGCTAATTATATAAGCCTTTCGAGATCTTTTTGGATCCAGTCTATTATCCAGCAGTTTGCTCTCCCTTCCAACTTTATGCCATCTGCAAATTTGAAAACATACCCATTGATATATTCCTAGTGTTCAGACTCATAGCATTCATTTTTCCTACCTCTGAGAGCCCAGATCATAATGCTAGAACTGGGCAGGATCTTAGGGATTATCTAGTCTAACTGGCTCATTTGATGAGGCCCAGTGAGTCTAAGTAAGGCCCTGGGCCATGTGCCGAGCCTTTAGTCCAGATCTCCCTGATCCCATTGAGGGCTCTTTCCATTATACCATGGTTGCATCTCATTTAGTCACTTTAGACTTCCATGTGGTGCTAATTAAGTGTTTCACATACATGTTTTGTCTTCCTTGCTAAACTGAAAGGTCCTTGAGGAAAGGAGTAGTGTCTCGATTTCCCTTTAGGGCCTCAAAGTTTCTAGCACTGTTATTTGCACAAGGTAGCTATTCATTAATATTTGTTGAAACCCTCATGCAAGTTTCCAGGAACTAATGAGATAGTTGGTGGGGGGGACGGGGCGCAGCGGGTGGCTTAAGAAATCCAAGATCTTGGCTGTGCAAAATTTGGGATGAGAGAGACCTGGCAGCACAGAGTTTAGAGCAGAAGATGGGCTTGGATAGAAAGGTAGCATTAATCACGGCAGAGATGGTTTAATGGAGATGGAAGGCTCCCCCTGGGGCAACCATTATCCCCCAGGTTGGAAGATGAGACTACAGCAACCTAAACTGAAGGAAGGGCCTGACTGGTAATGGACTCTCCCTCCTCCCTCTCCTTCTCTAGTTGCTACACAACCCAGTGTCATCTTCTTTTTTCTTTTCCCTTCTCTTCTTCTTCTACCTGTTCAAGAAGAGCTGGGGGAGAAAAAACCAACAAAAACCAAAACCAAGTGATCTATTTTCCCAAGTCTCACTATGGATGGCATTTTGTAAGTGAGATTCTCTTTTTTATAAATTAGCTTGTTCCCATTGGCTACAAGCATGTCATTTCTTGAGATCAGAGTATGGAAGGAGGCATTGCCTTGAGGAGTTTTTTTATTTCACAGAATATCTGTGCTAGCGTCTTGCTGTGCTAATGTGGGAGGATGAAAAGACCCGCCTGGGGCTTATAGAGGTTTAGTTTAGTTTATGAATGCTGGTACAGTGGATAGAGAGCTGGGTCTAGAGTCAGGAAGACCTGAATTCAAGTCCAGTCTCAGGCACTTACTGGCTGTATAACCCTGGCCAAGTCACTCATCCTTTCTCTATCTCAGTTTCCTCAACTGTAAAATGGGCATAATAACTCCATCTACCTCTCAAGTTTGTGGTGAAGATCAATTGACATAATGTTTGTAAAGCACATAGCACAGAGCCTGGCACATAGTAGGTATTTGATAAGTCTTTGTTCCCTTACTCCTTTGGAAGCAGAACCCTAAAACTTGAGCCTAGATTTACCTAAGAGGAGTAAGCCATTGGAGCAAATAGTGCAGCTGAAATGTTACTACAGGTCCTGGAACTTACGCTCTTTCACTTTTTGATCAAATACAGGGAAGGGGGAGGGAGAGCCAAGAGGGACTAGAGGAGAAAATTCCTCTTATGAGTCAGCCCAGTAGCTGTGGTCCGGGTGGGATTTTTCTAAAAGTGTGGGGAAGGTGAGGAGAGCAGAAAGTGCAAACCATTGTGTGCCACAGTGACAATTAGTGTTACACTTGAAAGATTGAATATGAGGCTGAGATTTACTTCATCTCTGATCACAACACCCCAAACACATCTTATGGTTTACCCAAGATTATGCTATTCTAATTGTGACAATTCCTGCAAGTGAATGTGGTATTTAAATGGATGGATTCGAAATAGTTTGATATGGGGTTTTTAGTTACTACTGGATTTAAAGTGCAAAGTTAGCCACAATAAACTTGACTCTCCTCATTCCAGAAGTTCTAAGTGGGTGAGTTTTAAATAACAGTTGGTAAGTGCTTATGGTCTGTATTCATTATGTAAACCTCATAAGAGGTTAGTTTATTCTTCAGTCAGCTGGTGGAACATTATACAAGTCTATTGAAAGATCAGCTTTGTTTGAAGACCTGAAGCCTGAGCCACTTAAGCAGACCTCATATGCATATGTTGCTAGAAACTTAATAAAAATTCTGAAAGGATGTTCATTCCAAATTTCATTCATCGTCTCATGCTTGGAGTTCATTCATCATGACTACTTTGTGTCCCTCTTTAAAAAACAAAACAAAACAAAACAAAAAACCTTTATCAGAAACTCTGATTCCTGCAAGGCACATTGTGATATGTCCATATGGCACATTTTGCAACTAACAAAGGAAGAAGGAAATAACATCCTCATCTTTATCATTTACTCATCTGCGCTCTTTATTTTACTCAGGAGGATTTCATCAGAAATAAGCCACAGCACTAGCAGAAACTGCAGAAAGACGAAAGAGCGCCCACGTTGGCTGCGGTTCCTCCTCCTCCGCCCGGTCCTCCTCCTGTCCCTCGCCGCCGCCATGCCGGGAGGTCTGGTGCTCGGAGACAAGGGTCCCAACTTTGAGGCGGACACCACGATCGGCCGCATCCACTTCCACGACTTCCTCGGAGACTCATGGGGCATTCTCTTCGCCCACCCTCGGGATTTTTACTCCAGTGCGCACAACAGAGCTGGGCTGGGCTGCAAAGCTGGCCCCAGAATTTGCGAAGTGGAATGTTAAGATGATCGCCCTTTCTATTGACTGTCCAAGACCATCTTGGCTGGAGTAAGGATATCAATGCATAAGATGGAGATGAGTCCACGGAGAAGCTGCCTTTCCCAATCATTGACGATCACAACCGGGACCTTGCCATCAAGTTGGGCATGTTAGACCCAGATGAACACGATGGGCAGGGCATGCCTCTGACAGCTCATGTGGTATTTATTTTTGGCCCTCATAAGAAGTTGAAGCTGTCTATCCTCTACCCAGCAACTACTGGC
>CM053627.1:125876836-125902619 GCA_028646595.1 Phalanger gymnotis | reverse complement strand
GGAACTTTGATGAGATCCTCAGAGTGGTTGATTCCCTTCAGTTGACAGATACAAGAAGGTTGCTACTCCTGTTGCCTGGAAATGTGGGGATAGTGTCATGGTTGTTCCAACTGTCTCTGAAGAGGAGGGCAAAAAATTGTTTCCTAAAGGCATCTTCACCAAAGAGCTCCCTTCAGGCAAGAAATACTTACGGTACACCCCTCAGCGGTAGGTTACTTCAGCAAGACCATGCTGGCGTCTGGCTGGGCCTCCCTTGAAGGTCTCTAAAGGGATGCCAGCCTACCAATCATGTCTTCCTACGGTAATTGATTTAAACATCTTGGGGTGATGAAAGTCAGGAGTCTTCGGGCTGTTCTACTAATGGCTTGTTAAATGAAAATGGTACTAAAAGTCACCCATGATTCTTCTTGTGCCTTTACCAGCATTTCACTTGGGTCATTGAACTCCCTTGTTGTTCTGCTGGCTATCTCTGGGATGGCACTGTTTGGGACTTTTAAATCCTTGTGAGATCGGTTGTAGTCTCCATCATCAGCTACCTAGTATGGTTGGCATTTAGGAAAGGGACTACTTAGGAGCATTGCAGAAATGAGACTTCTTTAACTGACCTAGTAGACAAATCATCTCTTTTTCTAATTATCCATTTGAACGAGGAGACTATTTAACACGTCCAGTTTTGAGCTTCACTTCCCTAAGTTTATGACCAACAACTTGTAATAATTTAGGTGTTTCAGATAGTGTTTTTTCCGCAAATGTTCAGTGTTCTAACCACAGTTAGGAGATTCTTCTCTTTCCAGCAGATAACAGGGAAGAAGAATACAACCTTAAAATATTTTGTTACATTGGGCAAAAGAGCTTTCTAGTTACGTTACAGTATGTGGTTGAGATTACAGAGAAGCTGCATAATGCCTGCTAGTGATGTATGGAATGGTGGAGGGCCATAATTATGGGTGCCTTTTTAAACAAGTCACATATCTAGACATGGGGAAAACTCCTCTTAAATATTCATAATAAGATGAAAGCACATATACTCAAGGGAAAGGAAGGGTTAAAGATACTATTTCCTTACTACAAAACATTGTCTCTGCAGTGGATTGTTTTCTGATATTTTGCCTTTAGGGGAGGCTCAAATAAAAGCTTTTAGAAACTAAAAAAAAAAAAAAGAAACTGCAGAAGGAATGTTGAGAAAGCATTAGTGAATGCAAATGTTTGAGTAGAGTGAGGATCCTAAGTAAGACTTACTGTTTAATACCACCAGAGAGAGATTTTTCCCCCTCTTCCCAGTGATTTCTCTGGGGGGAAGGAGAAGGAACCAATGGTCATAATAAGGGGTAGAGGCGAAGGGTTAAGTCACCTCTTCAGTGACTCAAGCACCATGGTAAAAACCAGAAACTTTTCTACTTGGGGAATAGTTACAAGAAATGTCTGTAACCCTGTAACCCTCAAGGTGTACTGGCCTGATTTTATTAGCTTTGTCAAGATACTCTTAGAAGACACCCTGTTTTCCAGAGCTAAAGCCTAGCAAGTAAGCTTTGCCTGAGCTTGGCATAACAACAATCCTTTGAGCTCACCCTCTGGATGAACACTGCTGCAACTAAATGGAAGAATTAATAGTCCCTGAGCTTGGGCAAGCACCAACAGGCCCAGACATGAAGCCTTGCTACGAATGGACTTTTTGTCACTAGACAACCTTGCCTCATTGTTGCCGTTGTGCCTTACCACTGTTGCTACACTGTGTCGACTTCCAACACAGATGCTAAAGATGGCATCTTTGTAAAGTAGATGAAGATATGACACCTGTACAGATATAATAATACCTTATATTTTGTAGCAACTTAAATTGTTCAAAACACATAACTCATGTGTGATTTCACAAGCATCACAGAACCCTAAGCATCTCTCCTTGACTTTGTTGTTAATGATATTCAGTCATTTCAGTTGTGTCTGACTCTTCATGACCCCATTTGGGATTTTCTTGGCAGAGATTCTAGAGTGGTTTGCCATTTCCTTCTCCAGCTCCTTTTAAAGACGAGGAACTGAGGTTGACACCAGGGTTGTGAGTCTGGGTGATTGAGAGTATGTTGGTACTCTAGATAGTCAGAGAGGAATGAAGAGGTCAGGGCTTGCGGGAAAGGACGATTTTTGATTCTTTGTCTAGCCACATGTATATAAATCAATGTTCAGTTCCACCGCCTCGGTGTAATGCCAATCACAGCAGCAAACCTGAGGACTGCTGCTGTGATTAATTTTAAGGGTCTAATTGCATAATATCATGAAATCTATTCAGAACTAAACATTGTTCAATAAGCTAAATCATAACATTCATAGCAATATCCTTAAGCAAAACATATCATTCACTATGTATACACACACACACACACACGCATCATTAACACTCAGTATGTCATATGTCACATAGCATATATCATTGCATTCAGTAGCATTCCCCAAAATACTTGTTTACACAAGCAGGGGGTCCCAGGCCAAAGTCTTCCCTAGCACAACATATCGACATTAAGGGGTGGCAGAAAATACAAACACCGTCCACTCCTAGAAAATAGTAAGTTACAATCTCTTCAATTAATACAAGGTGTCTAAGTAAAGTTCTCTTTTATCTTGAGTAGAGGCTGATTTCCAAACCCCATGGTTCCTTTTCAATGGGCTGACCTCTCTCAGCTCTTACCTGGATTCATATGCACGCAGCTCTCTGCTCCTGCTCCTTGTCTCATTTCATGGGGACTGCTCTACTCCAAATTCTTCCCACTCCTGCCTGATAGGTTCCAGGGGCTCCTGCCCACAGCTTCTGTTTCTGGGAAAGCAAAGCTTAACAGGGCTACAACAGTATTTACACACGTTACTAGCACCATCATCTCAATTCACTTATAAAGACGAACAGACAGGGTTTCTGTCTGAGAAATTAGCACAGACCAACAGAGTCTGGCATCACAAACATTCCTTCTGTTAGGCCTCCCCACAAGCAAGTTCCCCTAGCCTGCTCACCCTTACTCCTCTCTCTCAGCTCTGTTTCTCTCTTCACTCCACTCTCCCTCCAAGCAATGCAATGTATACTGTTTCCAATCAAAGACTCTTGGTTCAATCAAAGGCAAGACTCATTCGAAGGCACTTGATTGGCTTAGTGCTGAGAAGCTTGGAGGTCAGCACTTAGTTGGATTAATGGTTAATTAATTAAATTAACCTTACATTAAGTACTTAACGTGTTACAGAAACTTAACCCCAAGAGAAAAAAAACCCCAAAATCCCATTTTGCTTGCCCTTACACTCTGGTCCCCCCTCTAAGGGCAGGGCTTCGGCACATGTGTCTTATTCCCTGCTTGCTCGAAAGCCACTTCCCTCACTTTGAGATTAAACTTCTTTTGATCTCTGACTCTCATGTCTTTAGCCTGCTTTGTTTATAGGTTAGAGGCCAGTTCCATCCAGTTAACAGCCTGGTGTAAAGAAGATGGTATTGGCGTTATAGATACATAAATAAAAACCTCTTCTGAGTCAAAAGAAACAGGTTGAAGGGTAGTTTTGGTAAATTGATATAATTCACGTCTGACTGCAGAAAAGACGCAATTTTTGTTTTATTTTTGATTCTTCCCTTCCTCCCTTGTGACATATCCAATCAGTTATTGAGCCCTATTGATTTGAGCTCTGAAATATCTCTCTTCTTCCTTCTATTCCCATTGCTTTTTTTCTGATTATATATTATATTATAAATCTTCATTAACACTTGCCTGAAGAATTACTAAAACTCCCTAAGAGATCTTTATGTCTATGTTTGTTTCTCCTCTCTATAAGGAGGTAGGGTCCAAGAATACTGACTGCTCACCACTATCTGCTCCACCACTCTCTGTGACTGCTGCTATCTCTTGGGTTCTTTCCGTTCTGAGGCCACATGGTTTCTTCTCTGGGAATTCTTTTGCTTTGCTTCTCTATTTTTACCTGTTCACAGCCATGATCCCTGGGGCCTGCTGGAGTCACCAGGGGATGGGGAGAAGGAGTCCCTTCATTTTACATTTAAACTAGCAGGGGACACTGCTAGCTAGTTGCATAATCCCATTCAATTATATTAGATTCATGCTGTGGTACCTATGGCTGAAGAAACACAAGACTTGAAAGGCAAAGTTATACAAAGAAGTGGCAAAGTCAGGTTTCAAGTCCAGGCATTCTGATTCTGACTTCACGGGTCTATTTGCTATTCTGCCTCTCTCTCTCTCTCTCTCTCTCTCTCTCTCTCTCTCTCTCTCTCTCTCCTTTCCTCTTTTTCCTCTCTTCTTCATTTTCTTTCTTTCTGTCTCTATCTCATATATGTCTATATATAAATATGTATTTATGATGAATATATAAATAAAAATGTAACTATATCAGTATATATTGATAACCATATCTAAAAAATGTCAAGAATTCTGATTGTTGAACTGTTTTCTTTCTGCTTCAAGATTTGTCAGGAACCTACAGAGAAGCAGCATAAATAAGCATATAAGGGTTAACTTGCAAACCAGAGACTGGTAGTTTAGTGATATGATCCTGGGCTCCTAAGTTTTCAACCTTGTTTCTGCTTTCTGCTTCTTCTGCTTTTACTATGGGGCTTGAGTTCCTTGCTTCTTACCCCACGCTAGTAAATTATCTAACATTGATTCCTAATGGTTTCATTCACTACACCATTTTGCTATGATTTTTCTGACCTTGTGTTAGACCTTGACTCTGAAGAGCCATGGCCATTGGGATTTTTGATTAAGGATTCTCTGACTATAAGAACAATCCAATGTTAAACTGTAACATATTTTTTTTAAAAAAATGTACATATTTGGTGAACCAATGCATATACCTACTTTATATAGATCCTTCCTAAAAATTAAAGAACTAAATTCTACCATTTATCCCTTCTCTGATGACTGTAAATGCCTTTCAGGTGATTTTCTCGTTTTCATTTCACAAAAGACTGAGACTGATGTCTAGCCATGGGAAGTAAAGCAGCTTCAACCAAGGGACAAATTAGGAAAGTAAAATTTTCACTTGGGCTTTAGATAAGAGCATACTTACTACGAAAGTTAAAATTCAACAAATGCTAATTAGGTACACCATCTCTATTTTGAGTTAATAAAGTTTAGATAAGATAGAATCCTTATCCTCAAAGAACATAAATCTAGTAGGGAGGGCAAGGGAAGAATAATATTCTGATATTACCAGGGGAACATCTGTATGGGAGGAGATTTTGTTTAGATTTTAAAATCTTTTTCCCTCATGTTATTTTAGATTTAATTTTTGCTAGGTTTTTTAAATTGTTTTTCAGTTGTGGCAGAAGGGTTGGGACAAACCCTTGCAAACAATATCCTAGCTTGAGGCTAGAGAAATATTGTACATTTGTATGTTAAGTGTGAGTATAAATATCAGACATTTGTCTCTATAAGTTCTGAATTCCCTCCAAGGATTGTTAATATGAAAGAGTTTAAGAACTATGATACCATGAAAAGAGCTCTACATGCTTCTCTGGACCCTTTAAAGGTAATGGAAGGCGTTGTGTAAGCTATTCAGAAGTTATTGAACTACCCGACATTGTGGAATCTTCATAGGTCCCCAGAGAGATACTCAGAATTAGGGATGCAGGCAAGTGCACCCAGAAGAATTCTGTTGTGATTGTCAGGGATTGTAAATGCTTAAGTGGGAAGAGAGGATAATGAGTGTGAATAGAAGTAACTTAACATTTATCAGGCCTTAGTTTGGGACTTCATTATGTTTCCTTGGGAGGTGCATCATCGTCTTTATGGAGAGATTTATATCAATCAAGGAAGAAAAAAAAGTCAAAATTCTGTACAAATGCTTTATCCTTGTTAAATTATCCACTTTCAGTCACCCACTTTATAATACATTGTGCCACATGATAAGTGCATTGGAGAGGTGCAAAATAAACTGATGAGGTCTCTGGGAAGAAATGGGGTCAGAGAAGACTTCATGGAGAGGTGGTATTTGAATTGAGATTAAAAGGGTAATAGGTATTTAATAGATAGAGAGGGAAGGAGGGATGTTTTAAGCCTAGAAAATAGTGTAAGCAAAGGTTCAGAGATGAGATAGTACATAGGATATGTTCAGGGTGTAGACAGTATACAGCTTGGCTTACATGTTATGTCTTCTAGTCAAAGGCCCTTGAGGGCCTTCCTGATAAAAATTCTGCCAAATATTTTTATATGGGATCTTTATTTTTATAATAATAATTTATTTTAAACATCTTTTGTGGGGGTAGAGGTCTAGTAGGTATGGACATTTTGCTCACTTTCTTGCATCTTAACATGATTCTGAATTGCTTTCCTGAATAGCTGGACCCAGTCATAGCTCTACAGGTAATTTCTTAATACTTCTGTAGCATCCCTTTGAGGGCAAGAATCATTTTTTAACTTTTTTAATACGTCTCTAAGGCCTATTATAGTGCCTTGGACATAGTAGGCAATTAATAAATGATTGTTAATATTGATTAGATGTTCTCATAGGTCCTTTCAAGCTCTAATATCCTATGATTTTTCATTATAGGTGTTTATTCAAATGAGTTAATGAAGTGAGGTCTGTGTACTGGAGTGAAAAACACAAAATTATAAAATATTAGAGTTAGAAGAGACATTAGTAGCAATCTGCTATGATATCTATAACATCCCTGGCAATGACAATGATCTAATCTTTTCTGGAATACTTTCAGTGACAGGAAGCTTACTACTTCACAAGGTAACTAGTTAAAGTTTTTATTCATATCTTTTATTTTTACTTCACCTACATTTCCCAATAAGCCACTTTCTATGCTCCTCTCAGAGTGCCATCCCTCTAACAACCAAGACAAAAAAAAAACCCAAACAATCTAGCAAAACTAACCAATATATAAACCAAATTTTACATTATATATGTAGTGTTCCTCACTCATAGTACCCCACTTTTCCAAAGAAAGAAGGGAGGTGCCTTTTAAAGCTCCTTTTTGGGATAATTTCATACATTATTTAAATTATTTTCTTCTTGTCATTTCCATTTATACTGTTGCAGTCATTGTGCACATTATTATTTTGCTGATTCTGCTTACTTTACTTGCATCAGTTCATATATATTCTACCGTGATTTTCTATGTCATACTGACTGTTTTACACAGCACAGTAATATGCAAGTATATTTATGTATAATACCTTTTTAATCAAGCCTCTACTCTCTAATGTTTCCAGTATTTTGTTGCTCTAAAAAGTCCTCCCAAAAATATTATCATATATATATATATATAGGATCTTTGGGGTAGTTGCCTAGCAAATATGGACATTTTTGTCACTTTCTTATCATGTTAACATGGTAACATAATTATGAATTGCCTTCCTGGACAGTTGGACTGATTCATAGCTCTGCAATTAGTTTCTTAACTTTTGCAGCATCCTCTTTGAGCTTCTCCCCAAGTCCCATTCATAGATTTGTAGATTGGGTCTCCAGGAGAGTAACATCTTCAGGATTCAAGGAATGTACTCACTCCTAAAACTATATAAGCTTTCACAAGTGTCCTCACCAACAATCAGCTGATAGACACAATTAGCTCTTAAAAAGGCACTCACCAAGATAGCAAAATAAAAACAATAGGTATAATAATATTTATAATACTGGAGCACAATCATCCTCAAATACATATAGCATCCATGAGAAGAGAAGGTTAAAATTTAGAGTACATTATAGGATACACATGTGTCAAAGAAACTCACAACTTCTTTTATTGCAGGACTCGGAAGTCCCTTCTTTTTTTTGCGGAATCCTCACCTTGAGTGCAAGATCTATATTCAGGAGGTTGGTCAGCTGGGTTCTCAGTTTCTCTTTCTCTCCTCAGCTCAATTCTCAATTGTTAGGGTTAGTTCTCTCTTGAGTCCATACCTGGCTCTCTTCTCTGCTTCTAGAAGTCATGTTTCTTAAAGCTAATTCCTTCTTTGATTGCCTGTCTGTATCCACGTCTGTATGGAAAATGTATCTTTGCTCCCTCAACTGTGCTTTGAGCTTTCTCAGGTCAACAAACTCTTGAACTGCAGGATGGGCTCTCTTCTTATGGTAAGTTGTTTCTAGACACCATGGTTTTAAAATCTCTGAGTCTAATAGTATGTGTTGTGCCTGCTACTTGAAAAAATTAAACGACAACAACAACAAAACAAAACTCAGCCAAACATCAAGGCAACACAAAGACTGCTATCTGATAGGTCAATTATTGCCATACTGTCTCGGATGTTTTAATGACTAAAGGAAATCTTTGTGGCAATTGGTTTACTTATGAAATAGATTTCCAATGAGAATTCTAGTTTATATTTAATTTAATTATTTTGCTGTGTAATGTATATTAGTGAATATATATAATAGGTTCTCACCTCCCCTACAAAAGAGCCCCAAACAAAATTCTGAAGTGAAGGTATATCTCTGAGCCTCAAGAAAATCAAATTAAGAACCACGGCTTGAGAACTCTAGCTGTCTGCTACAGTGTACATATTTCAAATGAATCTTCTGAAATGTTGTTTTCATTTCTATACAGATGCCAAGTTGTTGACCACCTTCGTTTAAAAAATAATGATGGAAAAGGGATGACTTAATATTTCTTGTTTTAAATATCAGCTCATATAATCAGACCTCCATGGAGAAAGCTTTCTAATGTTAGAGAACACGATGATGATCAGAGGTGGCAGAAAGACAGCAGTAACACTAAATAGTTTAACTATGCCAGAGGGTGATGCTGAAATAGCTGCCAAAATTAAGCTGTATAGTATGATATAGTGATGCTGAGTGAATAGTTGGAGGGGGGTGGGTGGGATTGTCAACTTTAAAGGCAAATAGGTCATTTCCATCACTTTGATTACATGTTTGTGTCCGATATAAACTCTATAGTCAAAACTCCCATTTTTCTTAAATTCATTTATTGATTTTTTGAAGAATGAGTTTTCTTGGGAGGGAAGGGTAAAACTATTTGAACAACTGGTTTCGGTTATTTAAATGAAGAGTGCCTCCCCTTAGATTATTCCCAAAGAGCTTTTAAAACACTATTTAAATAACATCTACTATATGAAAAATCTAACTTAAAGCAAGCAAAATATGTACTCTTAAATGCTATGTTTTCCTAGATGAATAAGCAAATGGGAAAGACACTGAGAGATTAAGTGATTTGCCCAGGGTCAAACAGTGAATTTATGGCCAAGGTGGACCTAACACCTAGGCCATTTCTATCCACTATACGACACTGACTTTCATAGTATGAGAAAGAACAATTAGTAAATACATCGTTTAAAATTCTACAAATATTTTCTATTTCAAACATGCCTGATTTTATCTGAATTTTTACTCCTGCCACCTCATTCCTGCACCTTAGTAAATAGTTTTCATTACTTTCTATGACTGAAAAAATATCATCAACTGGTGGTCAACTTTCTGGCAATAAGAGTCTTCAAACTTAGCAATATCGTTGGACAATGGACATAAATTCTGTCCCCGGGTCCATACTTAAAGATTTTCAAGTTTGGTAGGATTTGCAAAGGCTAATGGTCAGCTGCTTTAGTTTTATGAAACTGAGATGTTGGCCATTAATTGGAGAATGGCTGAATAAGTTATTGTATATGGTTAGGATGAATAAGTTATTATATATGGTTGGGATGAGCTATTACTGTGTTGTAAGAAATGAAAGGGATGATGGTTTCAGAAAAACATGGGGAAGATTTCATGAACAAAGTGAAGTGAGGAGAACCAGGAGAATAATTTATACAATAATAGCAATATTGTAAAGAAAAACAACTTCGAAAGATTTAATCTGATCAACAAAATGACCAAGGATAATTGCAGAGAGTTCATGATAAAACATACTATCCATCTCTACATAAAGAGGTGATTAATTCAGAGTCCAGATTGAGGCATTTTTTTTTCAGGACATGCTGTAGTAGTTTGAGTTAACTTTGCCTCTAGGTGGATTGATGTGAGACCCAGCTGTGGGACCACTGGGCAAGGATATTATAAAGTCAGCTCTCAAACTCTGGTGGTGAGCTCCTGAGAATCCAGAGAACTTCCTTGCTCATTGATTTTAACCTTTTTGCCTGTGGCTTTTATTTGCTTTTATCTTCCTGTGAAGTTTTTTTTTTAACCATGTTGGGGACTTCTTTTACCAGGAGGTATTTAAATATGTTTTACTAAATGCATTGATCCAGTGCACCAGACCTGGATCCTAACTAGGAAAATAAGATTTGGATAATTTGAATGGGGATAAATTGTAAAAAGTTTTGAAAGCGAGTATGAAGAGATTGTACTTTATTCATTTGTCCACTAAACAGCTATTGAAGTTTTTGGATTAGAGAAATGACATGATGAAAATGGTATTTTCACAGGCAGTCAACAACGGTGGCAAAGCATACATAGAATTTTGTATTAGGCTGTTCAGGGTGATCATTGACAGGAGCCCTGCCCTTGAAGACAATGGAGAAGACAGAAAATATGCGTGAAAAATACAGAAACTTTTATGTATGCTGTCATTTCAAAGAAAAGATGAAGCTACTGATGATGATTGTTGTCTACATGTGGCAATAGCTGAGTTAATGAATAAGAATTTATTTGACTCCCACTATGTATTAAGAAGTATGATAAGGCCTGTGAGTAAAAAAGACAAAATTTTAATGGTCTCTGCTCTCAAAGAGTTTATATTCTAGTAGTATATATTCTGTATATCAAGTTTATAGGCATATCTACAGAATATCATATGGGTATATGATAGCATGTAAATATTTATCTATAAAATAATAGGTATATACAGAATATTATGTAGGTATATACAGTGTTTTATATGAGGTCATAGAAGGAGGATGCTAGCAACTGGAGAATCAAGAAAGGCTTCATGTAGAAAGTAGCCATAAAGAAACCAGTGTGATGCTAGTATTGTCTATAACCTGTTGTGTGAAATTGGCGTATGTGTGTGTATGTGTGTGTAGTAGGAAGGCCGAATTTATGATCTCAAAGAGAATCATACATATGTCTGAACGGTTCGGAATCGCAGGATGTAAAGAATTCTCTAGATAGAAGGCAGAAGGATTAAAACATTTATTCAGGCTCCAAAGAAACAGACCCACAAACCAGCCTCCCCATGTTTTGATCACAAGCTTCCAGGCCCAATAAGTCCGCCTCACAAGAGTAACCAGGAGGCCACAGAAAAACATGATGGTATTAAACCAAATCATATTCATGCTACCAGTAAGAAGATTACCCACTGCCCTCAAGTTCTTGCTCGGCACTCCTTGCTCCACACACAGGTCGGCTCTGCTTCCGCAACTCCTGCTTCAGCTTCGTCTTTCTCTTCAGCTTCAGCTGTAGCTGTCTCTGTCACCGTTGCTGCCGCTTCCGCCACACATTCCAAGCTGTGTCCCAGCTAGCTGACTGCTTCCTCTCTCCTTCAGCTCTTAACTGCTGTCACCAACTGCCTCACCAATTGCCTCTTAGCTCTGCTCCAACCATTCAGCAAGCTCCTCCCACCACAGACTTCTGTTGGCTCCAGTGCTAGCCACTCCCCCCAGGATCCTGGGAGGCTCACATCCACATAGGTTCCACACCCAACAGGGCTCTGGGCCTGGGGCTTAACACTTAGCAAGGCTCAACTAAATACACTGAGTTACTCAAAGAAAACAAAGACCATTTTGCTTATCAACACAGTGTGTGCGTGTGTGTGTGTGCGTGTGTGTGTGTTTGTGTAGCAGAGGGTTGCTGGGTATGGAGAAAAGAGAAAAGAACTTCAGAGCTCCAAGTGAAAATCATGAGTGAATGTCCACCTCTACTATTGTCTTGCCACTGGACTTTGATGACTCTGGAAGAGAGAGTGAGGTTGACAACTTTGTGTGACTCTGCCTCACTTAAATCAAATTCATTCATGAGTCAAGACATTACCCTGTTATGTCACTGGTCCTTTTTTTAAAAAAAAGGACAAACATTTGTTGATATATCAAGGACCTGTTATTTCATGGCATAGTAACTCCCCGCTCACCAATGCAGAGCCCAATCATCCATCATGAGAGTAACCACTTTTTGCGTTAAGGGAGTTGCTTAAGATTCAGAGATGTTAAAGGCCTTGCCTAGGGTTACACAGTTAGTAAGTATAAGAAGCTGGATTTGAATCTAGATGGTCCTGATTCCAAATCGCAGAATCTTTAGTGTCCTTTATGTCAGGTCATCCACTTTCTACTGCACCACATTGCTATTCACCCTATCAAGATACAAGTGGTACTTACCTGTATGGTCTTGGACCAATCATCTAATCTTTCTGGAATATACTGTTTTAGAGCCTAGTATACTGGCACAATCTACTCACATTCTGTGTGTGCCCATGCTCTGTGGGACGCTATTGAAAATGAAGGGGCTGGACTAGATGGACATTGCATTCCTTTACTGCTTTAAATCTGTGATCCTACAAAGCTATAAAATGTGGTAATAATAATAGCAAGCATATATATTTCTCTCTCTCTCTATATATATACATACATATATATATATATATATATATATATATATATATAGTGCTTTAAGGATTGAAAAGCACTTTACAAATATGATCTCATTTATTCTCATTACAGCCATAGGAGATAGGCACTATACCCTCATTTTATAGAAGAAAAAACTGAAGTAGATGGAAATGAAGTGACTTATCCAGGATCACACAGCTTATAAGTGTCTGAGCATGAATTTGAAAAAGTCTTCCTGATTTGAGGTCAGTGCTCTATCCACTGTGCCACCTAACTGCCTCAGTAAAGAAATACCAATGATAACTTTGAAAGGAAAAAGAAATTACAAAACCAAAATGTAGCATGAGGATTGTGTGGAAGGGAGGAGGATGTATCATAAAATGTCCTTTGGTAATAGTAGAGGAGATCATAGTTGGTATGTAATTGCTTAAAGCTGTTTCTTCCCCTTAAAGCACCAGCTGGCAAACTCACTTCCTTGTTGTTCCTTGGTTGTTTTTTTTTCCTTTTAGAATAACTTCACCGCCTTGTCACTGAGGTAGTATTGAGTTCCTCAAAGTATAGAGGTCTAGGATGACTGCCCTGATTTTCTATCACTAGGGTTAGCTGTGATTGCAGTCACTGCTTCCAGAATTTATTGCCATTAAACCCCTTAACATGGCAGGACAAATGAAACTCCTAAGAAAAGAACATATTGTTGGTTCCTTCAACAGGGGCAGGAATGCCCCCTATAGGTCCTGTGCTGTTGCCAGGTAATTTGAGTCAAGGATTAGTTTCAATGTATTAGGTGTTGTTGTATTGTTTCAGTTGTGTCTGACTCCCTGTAACTCCAATTGTGGTTTTCTGGATGAAGGTACCGGAGTGGTTGCCATTTCCTTCTCCAGCTCACTTTTACAGATGAGAAACTGAGGCAAACAGGGTTCAGTGACTTGCCTAGGGTCACATGGTTAGTAAGTGTCTGAGGCTAGATTTGAATTCATAGAAATGAGTCTTCCTGACTCCAGGCAGAACACTCTATCCACTGGGCCACCTAGCTGCCCAATATATTAGGTAACTTCAACTAATTGAGGGTTATATGTAGGTTACAAACCAGGGTTGGCATTGTCTTGCTGGTTCATATATATTGCTATAATACATAAGGTTTACAAAACACTCTCTTCCTTATAGCCTTGTGAGGTAGTTAATGCAAACATTTTTTATCTTTACTGCATTGTTTTAAAGACTAAAGCTTGATAACTTGTCCCTGGTCACACAGTTAATAGGTGACAGAACCAAGTCCTTTTCTTCTGGCTCTGTTACATCACACTGCTCTGAGCTGAATAGGCAGACCTTTCCTTGGGTTCTATTGAAAACTTAAGGGTATGTACTGCTCTTGGCTGCAGCTGTGTGGATGGTCTTTGAATGAATGAATTAGAAAGCATTTTTAAGTATTTACTCTATGCCAAGCTTATGCTAAGCCATGAGGATACAGATAGAAAAGCAGACAATCTTTGTTCTCCAGTTCACATTCTTTTTTATCTATCAATCTGTCTATTTGTTTGTTTGTTTATTTATTGGAGTTCACATTCTAATATAGCCAGTTCCCACATGATAACCAGGTGATCTATACGACCATGAGAATGTGGGAAAACCTCTGGAATTGGATAGAGTTAGTAGAGAAAGGTATAAGACTAGGGATGCTCAGAACACTCTTCATTTATGTGCATACAGCCACTTACAGGGAGATCTTTTTTTTTAATCACTGGCTTTATTTCTTAAAGTATGATGGCTGAGCTGTCTATTAAGAAACAAAAACAGGATAACAAAGTAATGAAATTATTATGTTATATTTGACATAAGTTTTAATTGTGAGGAAAATAGTATTTATGTCCAGGGTTCGATTTCAACAGACACAGGAATTCTCGATCATAGTCACAGGGAATCAAAGAGTTATAGAAAGGAAGGTGATTTTTGAACAGCTTTAGTGTAATTCAATGACTTTGAGATAGCATAAACCTAGCAAATATCAAGGAATCCTTCCACTGGAAGGATTTCGGTCCTTCAGTCCTTAATTTTGAGCTATGTGACATTGTCATGTGTTTGATCTAAAGACCCCAAATTCCTTGGCATTGGGAATGAGGTGATTTCTTTCTGACTTATAAACTCAGTGATTTACACATACCGACTACAACATAGACAAGTGACCCTGAAAATCATGTAGCAGTTTGTTTGATATCTTGCCTGATATCATCTCTTTGGTATCTCATTGGACATAATGGTCAGGTATCTGTGCTATAGAACAACGTCACTCTTTACAAGGTATAGCTAAGTTGGCAATAAGGAATGTGGGAGTGGAAGTGCCTAGGAGGAACAGGAATCATGATTAGTTTGATTTTGTATTTATAAAAAAGGGTAACCAAAGAGGGATAATTTTTCTGTCTCTGCCAAGTGGTAATGAATGTCTATTATAATAGAAACTTAAAATTTCCATTGCAGCTTAGGGTTTGAAAAGTACTTTACATACACAATCTCACTTGATTCTCACCCCCATCCTATGAGATAGGTTCTATAGATATTGTTAGCCATTATGGAGCCTGCCAAGTAGGCACAAAGGTTAATTGAAAATCAATAATAGCTAAAATAATATACTGACAAAATTCTCTCAGCTATTCTTCTCATTTATAAAAGCTTAAGTCTGACTTGTCTATCACATCAGGAGTCCCAGATGATTCTTATGAGCAAAATCTTTTTACAAAGGATCTGCTAAAGAGGGAATAGAACTAAAGTATGAAGCCTACTTCAGGCAAGAAGCATTTCATGCTGTCTACAGGCACACTTTAAAGCTACTTTCCTTAAATCTTTTGAAAATACACAGATGTATATTTGCAGGGGAGAGAAATCAATTGTCTAAACAACATCTGGCATAGCAGATGTGATAGCTTTAATTTTTTATATTATAACTAGCATCTTTTAGTTGAATCACTCAGATGATTTTGCCAAAAGATATCATTCTCGTTTACCCATGGAAGTTAAAGATGATCTAACAAAAAGACGAACAGAGCCAAGTTCTGAGCTTTAGGCTGGAGTTTTCTTTTTACTTGCATATTTTTATGCCTATTTCTCATGTGCTACTCAGGGGACTCAGCTTTGGATATGTACATGGAACTCTAGATCCCTATAACCATGGAAATAGCAATTTCCCCCAAACCACCAGACCATCTTCCAGTTCAGACCCTGTAGCCATCAGTGAGAGGAGGAATCATCATGGAGATGGGGCCCACCCTCCTCATTACCACCAGAAGCAACTGTTGGTTAACTGCCATCAACAAGTAGCTAGTCACAAGAACCCCTGGGATGGGAGTATCTGTTCCTTACCCCCTTCATGTGAGATGCAGGCAAGCCAGCTGAGCTGAAGCAGCAAGGCACTCTGAGGGAGAGACAGGAGGAAGCATATGCCAGGTATGTCTAATCTCCACCCATCTCCCTTCAGATGCTGATAGAGACAGTCCAGGACTCTGAACCCACAAGCCTTTGAAATAGCAGTGCTTCTAGCTAAGTGTCCATGGCCATTATACCTGTGGAGATGCATCCTGGCAACTGCTCCTGTAGGTACCACAGGCACAAATATTGAAGACCCAGAAAAGAAAGTTCTTGTCACCAAGTCCTTGGCACTGTCAAATGGTTCAATGCCAGAAACCAGTGTGATTTTACCAGTGGAAATAACAATAGGGAAGAATCATTACCATCTGCTTTCCTATTGTACCTTAAGGACCATGAGGCCTTTCAATCCAACTTGCAGCTGAGACCCTCTATACATGTTATCTCCCCCTTTAGAATGTGAATTCCTTGAGACAAGGGACTGTATTACTTTTCTGTTTGTATTTCCACTGCTTAGCACAGTGCTTGGCACATTGTATGTGAGTAATATATGACTCATTCATTTATCCATCCATCCATCCAACCGTCCGTCCATCCGTCCATCCATCCATCCATCCATCCATCCATCCATCCATCCATCCATCCATCCATCCAAATTTAAGAGATTGAGATTCCGAGGGTAAAATCACTCATTGACAGGTGATCGTGGCTTGTTGGATCTTACTGAGGTCAACTTATCATGTCAGGATAAACATCCTAGGATCCTGAAAGAACTAGGGGATGTAACTTCATAGTAATTCTATGTCATGTTAGAAAAGTTGTGGAGAATAGTAATACTACTTCAGAACTTAGAAGGACAAATGTCTTTATTTTGTAAAAGTGGAAGAGTTGAAAATCTCCATACTATAGTACAGAGTGCTTGATTACCATTCTTGACAAAAAATGTACTATTATTAAAAAAAATGTTTGCAAACATTTAGAAAGGGAAGTAGCAAAATCTAAGAGCCAGCATTTACAACATAAAGAACAGGTCATGCCAGATTAACCTGAGTTTATTTAGTCACAAGGTTACAGATGACAAGATCTGGGAAATGTGGCAGAAAGAATCCTAGGATTTTAATTAAGCTTTCAACAAAGTTGTTGAAAGTAGGAAAAGAAATGAAGGCTAGATTATGGTATAGGAAGGCAGATTTAGCACTTGTTGAAAAACCATACTCAAAGAATAGTCATTAATGGGGTCATGGCCACCTTAGAGGGAAGCATCTGAAGTAACACTCTAGGGACATCTCTTGTCCCTGTGCAGTTCCACATCTTTATTAATGACTTGGATGAAGTCATAGATGGCTTGTTTATCAAACCTGATGACTCAAAGCTGCAAGGGATAGCTAATGTGTTTGGTGGCAGATTTGGGATCTTGGAAGACCTTGACAGATTGCAACAATAAGCCAAATCTAATAATGTGAAATTTTATAGGAAAAAAAAAGATATTACATCTGGCTTCAGTCAAGTACACAAGTACAGGTTGGGGCAGACATGGCTAGGTAACAACTTACATTAAAAAGATCTTAGGGTGTCAGTGGATGACCATCCAATTGATATGATGATGACCATCCAAAAGCTAATGCTATCTTAAACTATATTAAGAGAGGCATGCTGTCTATACAAGATAAACAATGGTCATGTGAATTTCTGTTCTTGTCATGGCACATGTAAAGTATTAAGCTCTTTTCTGGGTTCCATAAATTGGGAAGGACTTTAGAGAAAAAAAACCTTAGCAAATCCAGAGGAGAGAAGCCAGGAGGGTGAGGGGACTGAAGACCATAAAATTCAAGGACGGAAGATCATAGAGCTGAAAAAGGCCTTGGAGCAAGGGTTCTTAACCTTTATTGTGTTATGGACCCCTTTGCCAATCTGGTGAAGCCTGTAGAATATTGTTTTAAAGAGCATGAAATAAAATACATAGGACTACAAAGAAACCAATTATATTGATATATGACTATAAAATTAAAAAAAATCATGGACCCCAACTAAGAACAAACTGATGCTCAAAGAAGTTGTATAAGATCAGGCAGGTAGTAGATAGCAGAGCTAGAATTTAAACCCAGTATTGTATCCATTGCACTTTTGCAGGAAAATTTAGCTGGGTGAGGAGAAGACTAATGTGGAGAATGTCTTCCAAGTATTTGAAAGGCTGTGAGTCATGTAGAGGAAGAATCAAGCATATTCTATTGACTGCAGAAGGCAGAATAAGGATTAATGAATAGAAAGGGAAATTTCAGTTCGATGTAAGGAAAAAATTAACGCTTTGAGTTATTCAAAAGTAGAATGACTTTCTTTGGAAGGTAATGAGTTCACCCTCATCGGAGGTCTTTAAACAGAGGATCCTGATATTCAGTCACAAATTATACCTATAGTCTGAGTCGAATGATGATAGCCTTAGACAAATCATTTCATTTCATTTTCACATTGGCAAAATAATGATAGTAATTCAAAGTGTTAAGTTCTGCTCCTTTTGCATGTGGCCTCACTCGCTGGAAGTCGCAGAAGAACATTTCTGTGAGGAAAATGTTTAAAAACAGATTGAGAAGAAAAAAGGCCTCTCATGTATAATGTTCAGAGGAGCTACTGAATGTTCTAAAGACCTGAAAGAGAACTTGCCCTCCAATAAAGACCTGTTGGAAGCCAGACCAATCACTGAGGTAAAGATGGCTATAGAGTGTTGTGATCATTTCCCAACTCACTTTTAGAGTCTTGAAGACTATAGCTTGGAAATCATAGATCAGATAGTTGGTTAGAGGCTACGGGAAGTTTCTATAAGGACTTCTGGGGTTGCATCTTTTTAGAAAGTTAGAATTTTTGAGTTTTACCTGAAAAGTAAAAAGTAAAAGAAAAAAAATTAAAAAAAAAGGTCATTGCTTAAAAGGAAGCACCAATAAGACATTAGGAGCTGTAGGAAGAAGCCACGAGAAGAGTTGTAAAGGAGAAAAAGAGAAGATGAGTGTGGAGAGAAGGCACTTGAGACAATGAGAAAAACTGCTCAGCCCACTCACAGGGGCTAAGTCAGCTGACTAAAATTTCACAGGTTCTGCAGCCAGAAGAGCTGAATCCTACTGCTGTATGGAGAGCTATCTAGATTTATTGGTCCTTTGTTGTTGTTTAATCGTTTTTAGTTGTGTCTGACTCTTTGGGACCCCTTGTGGGGTTTTCTTGGCAAAGATACTAGAGCGGTTAGTCGTTTCCTTCTCCAGCTTATTTTACAGATGAAGAAACTGAGACAAACAGGGTTAAGTGACTTGCCCAGGGTCACACAGCTAGTAAGTGTCTGAGGTCAGATTGGAACTCAGGAAGATGGGTCTTCCTGACTCCAGGCCCAGCACTCTATCCACTATACTACCTAGCTGCCCTTATCGCTCCTCAGTGTCCTTTGTAGTCTGAAAGAGGGGAAAACTTTCAAGGGTGCTTGAGATGCCTTTTGCTTTCTTTTAGTGTTTGGGAGGGAGCAATACAGGAGGAAAGATAAGTTTTGCACCTGCTTTGCTGTGAGAAGAGGCTTAGTTTCAATGAAAGCTGATTAGATGAAACAGAATGCCCTGCTATTTGAAGAACTGGCTTGAAAAAGCTCAGTCAACACAACTCTTATCACTATCTACAGGTAGAGAGGGAGAAATTCCCAAGAGCCCCAAAGCAGATCTGAGGAGCTTGACAGTTCTCTCTCAAGGCAATTGATAAGCACCAACAAACTCTAACACTTTCTTAGTGTCCTGTCGAGGTTGTACTGTGTGCTGACAGATCTTGTCACTGCTTTAGTTGCTAGAAAGTAGCAAAGAAGGAGTAGGAGTGTTGTGAGGACCAAAGAAGGAGTAGATAGCAGAGAAGTACAGCAGGTGAAACACATTGAAGATAGTTATCCCCAAAGACCTCGCACGTTAAGGCCTGCCATCCAGAGAAGTGAGTTCTTCAGACACATGGATTTCCTCACTTTTTTGTGAGTGTGTGCCCATCCTTACCCATGGACTCTGTTGGGAGAGTATAACCCAAGTTTAAGGGCATATGGTGATATTTTGATTATTCCTGCTCTTTCCATCTGTTGAGTAAAATGTTAATGATTATTTCTGCTTTTGCCATATAATTAAGTAAATATTTTATGTTTAAGAGCTAATGATGAGAAAAAGCTGATGGAGTCTTAATGCAGGTTGAAAGATCTTTTTTAACTTTCTTATTTTGCTTTTCTTCTTTTGGTCTGTGTTCTCTTTTTCTGACATGGTTAATATGGAAACATGTCTTATATGACTGCACGTGTATGATCTATATCAAAATGTTTGCTTTCTAAAAGAGGGGAGGGAGGTAGAGAAAGTTAAACATTGTTTTTACATGTAATTGAGAAAAAATATAATAAGAACATTCTTCTAAAAAAAGAGCTCATGATATCATGGTGATAGATTTCGTGTAAATGGGGACTATATCAGTGAGGGCTCAGGATCTATAGTATATAGTTGCAGGAATGCATCCCTCATGCACAAGGGTTACTCCCTAGTGTCCCTTAAATAGAGTTTGGATAGTAGCTTAATGATTATGACTATGATCCCTCCTCTGGGGATACCATCCCACCTGCTGAAGTGAATGCAGATGGGAGTAATTGAGCCAGCCCCAGCCCAGATAGAAAGCCTATGGAGAGTGCATGAATTGGTGCCAAATCTGGACTATATATAATAGGATCATAGACAGATCTGGAAGAAACATTAGAGATTACATAGTCTTAACACTCATTTTAAAAATGAGAAAACTGAGGACCTAGAGAGATTAAATGACTTCTCCAAAGTCACACAGGTTCAAAAATGGCAGGTCCAAAGTTCTAAAGTAGGCCCTAAAACACTAAATCCAGCATTTTCAATACTTCTTAGACTAACTAAATTACAAGTTGTTACCAAGATTAATAAATAAAATTGTTACCTAATTAATAGATATAACTATAAATTAATATTTAGAGAATAATGTAATAATGGAATTATAGAATTCAAAGGACCTCAAAAGTAATCTAGTACCATAGAGCCTGTTTACAACTTCCTCAGTTATTACTCTGTCTCCATTATTACTATTTTATAGCATAAGCCACCAAACTTATCAAACTGTACATGGTGTGTGTGTATGTGTGTATTAGTGTGTAATCATGCCTACATTCATCTCAGAATGTAAATTGCAAGAATTCACGGACATGTAGTATACAAATAACTGGTAAAACATAAAATCAAGATTGGTATTTATTGCTAGGGAAAACAATTAGAATAGCTTTTAATTAGGGTTCTATTGATTGTCCACTGGAGAAGGAAATGGCAAACCTCTCCAGCATGTTTGCCAAGAAAACCCCATGGACAGTATCAGTATACTAATGTTCATAGGGTCATGAAGAGATAGTTGAAGGGTGCATAGGGTCATGAAGAGACAGCTGAACAGCAACTGATAATCCTCTTGCTAAACTCAAGTGCATATTTGTTTTAATTCCGCTCTGTGGCCTTCATTTAGAGGCAATAGGACTTGTAGGCAAAAGGTAATGTGTCAGAATTTCTATATATATATCTGAATTTTACTCTTTCTTGAATTTCACAGCAGAGATCCAATTTCATTTAGCCATTACTTTAACGTACAGGGCCCTTGTCTTAAACTAACAAACGATTATCCTCCTTATTAGAAGTACAAACAGGACTTTAATTAATAAACATCTTTAAGTGTTTTCTCCTGTTGCTGGAATGTATATACAAGACTCTTAGACTAAACAAGGAAAGTAAACTTCCAAAGCCTTAGAGAAGAAAAATGGAAAAGCAAATAAAAGGGATCTGAGAGCCAATGTCAAGAGTTCTCAAGTCCAGTTTGTCCATCATTCAATTTACCCTGCAGCAAGAAACATTGTAATGTCTCTGCACTATTACAATCTATTTGGAGTGTTTTTCACAAGATTTTCAGTCCCCTGTTACTGCTTTGCTGCTGAGAATTGCTTCCTTCTAGGAGTCTAAGATTATTTTTCATTGTACTATTCCTTACAACTTCATAACCATAGAATTTGTTCCCTTCAGCAGAAACTAGTTCCTTGTTATTTTCCCCATCTTCACTTGTTTCCAATATACGAGTCAGCCAGGCAACCAGTGAAATGAAAGGTCTGTTGGTATCATTATAGGTTGAGGTTTTCTATGTGAAAAGCTTTTTCTTTTCACTCAGTTCATTATATAGTTTCAGAGATGAGGACATAAGGCAAAAAGCTCAAATTGGGTTTTAAAAAATAAAATACAGGAAGAGGCATCAGCTCACAAACATAGGGCACCAATTTGCCCTCCAGGTACTGAGACCTGTAAATCTAGAGATCAGATTGAATTCGAAAGGAACTGTCTTCTTAGGTCACCTCTGCTGAGAGGGTAGGGTAGAGAGCAATGTGTGAATCAGACCCCCTAATCAATTTCAGGAGTGAGAGTATGGATTTAGGTGACTTAGTACAACCTTGGCTAAAGCCCTGCTCCATTACCTCATCATGGCATGGTGTGACCTTTGGCTCTTGAATAATATTCCAGGGGAGCTAGAGCTCTGGCAGGTCCTAACAAGGTGCAGAGGCTTCCACAGATTCAAGAGTAGATCCAGATATAAACTGAGAGTTAGTCATTACGCTCATGTTCAAAGTTTTTTTAGACTTTGGAGTATTGGCCAAAGCTTGAGTTACATTGATATAATTTGAGCCTTTTAAATATTGAGGACAGAATGATGAGTTCTCTACCAGGAAGTCAAAATTTAGAGGATGCTGACAACACACATCCCTTCATGTAGTAGCATCTGAACTTGGCACTTAATTTGCAGGCATTTGTATGTATCTGGATCTATGGAAAGAAAGCTGGCACTGCAGTGAAAGAACCTGAGTTCAAATTCCATCTCTGACACTTAATACTTGTATGACTTTGGGCAAGTCATTTAATCTCTGTGAGTATCAATTTCCTTTTGTAAAATCAGAATTGGATTGCAAGGCTTTTGATTTCCCTTCCAGCTCTAGGTCAAAGATCCTAGAATTCACCCCAAGGAACTCCCTAAATGGAAAAAATTTCTACCAATTAGTAATTCATTTGTAATTTAGGTTTAGAGAATTGCCTGGGGCCTAAGAGGCTAAGTGATTTGTCATAGTTACATAGGTGATATATGTAAGAGACAGAACTTGAACCCAGGTTTTTCCAACTTCAAAGGTAGTCCATATCCACTATGTCATGTTGCCTCAATAGTCAGTATGAGTAGTTAATTAATTAGTTAAAATGGGAAGTTACTAGATGATGAGTTGGCTTATATTCTAGATGAATTCTTTCTGGTTTTGCACCTCTTCATACTTCCAACTCTCAGACTCCCTAACAGCTGCCGAGGGGTATCGGAGTAATTCCAGAGTCAATCACACCCAAGGATCCTCATGTCTTGAAGTCTTAGGATACTCTTAAAGGTTTCTCTTCCCTCTAATTACTCAAATGAACTTTTCTTTATAAAGTTGACTTGAAGGTACATTTGTTGTCATTTGCTTTGGATGCCAGACTCATTAGTTATGGCTCTTCATGTAGGTTCAGATAATCTAGTTCAGGAGTTATTAACCTTTTCTGTATCATGGACCTCTTTGGTGAATCCTGTGGAGCTTTTCTCATAATAATGCTTTTAAATGCATAAAACAAAATGGGATCACAAAGAACACTAGTTGTATTGACATCATCTTCTATCTATCTATCTGTCTGTCTGTCTGTCTATCTCCAAACTCACAGACCTGAGAACCCTTGACTGTTATCAGAGGAGCAGGCTATCTAAATTTGGAGAGGTTGATAATGAGAAGATTGGCCAATAAATGCAGATTTGTTTTTGGCTACAGGAACTCATATCACCTTCTAAGGTGTGGGAATGTTGTGATCTATACAGGTGGCAGAGAGAGAGAAAGTGACAGAGAGTGAGCATGCACAATGATAAAAATCTGGATTTTTAGAAAGAAAAATGTGAAGGAAAATGTTTATTAATCCCAAATTTGTAATTAGAGCCATTAATTAACTGGTCTTTTCTAAAATATATACCTTAGGATAGGTAGAAAAATGAAATAAAATAAGTCTGTATCAGTGGTTCACTTAAAAACATGTCTAGTTTATGTAGTAAGGGCCTTACAAATGAAATCCAGTATTTTGCACCTTTTAAATTTACAGGTACATCTATACTTATACTCAGGAGGGTGCTGCTAAGTGTTTAACAACCAGGTTTCCTGGAAAAAAAATATGCTCAGCACAGTTTTAAGTTGAACTGTTATGATTAATATTTCTCCCATCACAATAAATCAAGTCCAAATTAGTAATGTTTGTTGATTTCTAAGGTGCAGATGCTCATACTGAAGGCTTAACAATTGGCACTCATGAAATTGTGTAAGCTGGCTCCAGCACATCTCTGCACCTATTCTTACACATATATCTTTCAGTAATATTATAGCTAGCATATACCGGACAACCATTACTGACGCTCAAAAGAATGACCCCAAAGCAAGTCATGGTTCTCAGCAACCAAAGATTCAATTATGTTCCCTGTGCTCAAATTTTAGGAAAATATTAAAATGCAGAAATTCACAAAGAAAGGATTTTGAGGTTAACTTTTAGTTATTGAAATTGATGAAACCAAATTCCCCAAATGTTTTTTATTTAATTTATTTAATATTTTTAGTTTTCAGCATTGATTTTCCCAAGAGTTTGAATTACAAATTTTTTCCCCATTTCTGCCCTCCCCCCCCACTCCAAGACGGCATATATTCTGGTTGCCCCATTCCCCAGTCAGCCTTCCTTTCTGTCACCTCACTCTCACCATCCTCTTTTCCCTTACTTTCTCGTAGGGTAAGATAAATTTCTATGCTCCATTGCCTGTACATCTTCTTTCCTAGTTGCATGCAAAAAATCTTTTTTTGAACATCTGTTTTTAAAACTTTGAGTTCCAAATTCTCTACCCTCTTCCCTCCCCACCCACCCTTCCTAAGAAGGCAAGCAATTCAGCATAGGCCACATGCATATCATTATGTAAAACCCTTCCATAATACTCATGTTGTGAAACATTAACTATATCTTGCTCCTTCCTATCCTATTCCCCTTTATTTAATTTTCTCCCTTCACCCTGTCCCTATTCAAAAGTGATTGTTTTTGATTACCTCCTCCCCCATCTGCCCTCCCTTCTATCATCCCCCCCTTTTTATCTCCTTCCTCCTTCTTTCCTGTGGGGTAAGATACACAATTGAGAGTGTATGTTATTCCCTCCTCAGGTCAAATCTGATGAGAGCAAGATTCACTCATTCTCCCTCACCTGCCCCCTCTTGCCTTCCTACAAAACTGCTTTTTTTGCCACTTTTATGTGAGATAATTTATTCCACTCTATCTCTCCCTTTCTCCCTCTCTCAATATATTTCTCTCCCATGCCTTAATTTGATTTTATTTTTTTAGATATCATCTCTTCATATTCAACTCACCCTGTGCCCTCTGTCGATATATATATTCACACACACACACACACACACACACACACACACACACACACACACATATATATACATACACACACATACATATATATACATACATACATACACACACATATGCATATTCCCTTCACCTACTCTAATACTGAGGTCTCATGAATCATACACATCGTCTCTCCATGTAGGAATGTAAACAAAACAGTTCAAATTTAGTAAGTCCCTTGTGATTTCTCTTTCTTGTTTACCTTTTCAAGATTCTCTTGATTCTTATATTTGAAAGTGAAATTTTCTATTCAGCTCTGGTCTTTTCCCTGAGAAACTTGAAAGTCCTCTATTTTATTGAAAGTCCATATTTTGCCTTGGAGCATGATACTCAGTTTTGCTGGGTAGGTGATTCTTGGTTTTAATCCTAGCTCCATTGACCTCTGGAATATCATATACCAAGCTCTTTGATCCCTTA
>CM053627.1:125864787-125876336 GCA_028646595.1 Phalanger gymnotis | reverse complement strand
ACCTTCTGGCTCTAGAATATCAGGGCAGTTCTCCTTGATAATTTCTTGGAAGATGATATCTAGGCTCTTTTTTTGATTATGGCTTTCAGGTTGTCTAAGAATTTTTAAATTATCTCTCTTGGATCTATTTTCCAAGTCAGTGGTTTTTCCAATGAAATATTTCACATTGTCTTCCATTTTTTTCATTTTTTGGTTCTGTTTTATAATATCTTGATTTCTCATCAAGTCACTAGCTTCTACTTGCTCCAATCTAATTTTTAAGGTAGTATTTTCTTCAATGGTCTTTTGGACCTCCTTTCCACTTAGTTAATTCTGCCTCTCAAGGCATTCTTCTCCTCATTGGCTTTTTGGAGCTCTTTTGCCATTCAAGTTAGTCTATTTTTTAAGGTGTTATTTTCTTCAGTATTTTTTTGGGTCTCCTTTAACAAGTCATTGACTTGTTTTTCATGATTTTCTTGTGTTACTCTTATTTCTCTTCCAAATTTTTCCTCTACTTCTCTTACTTGCTTTTCTAAATCCTTTTTGGACTTTTCCATGGCCTGAGACCAGTTCATGTTTTTCTTGGAGTCTTTTGATGTAGACTCTTTGACTTTGTTGACTTCTTCTGGCTGTATGTTTTGGTCTTCTTTGTCACTAAAGAAAAATTTCAAAGTCTGAGTCTGAATCTGAGTCTGTTTTTGCTGCCTGGCCATGTTCCCAGCCAACTTACTTGGCCCTTGAGTTTTTTGTCAGGGTATGACTGCTTGTAGAGTAGAGAGTACTTTGTCCCAAGCTTGAGGGGCTGAGCTGTTGTTATCAGAGCTATTTCTACACAGCAAGCTCTGCCACATCAGCACTACTCCTCCCTCAAGAATTGCCAACCCAGACCAGACTCAGATCTAAGCTGGCTCTGCACTCACACTCAGATCCACCACTTATTTCCTCCCACCAAGTGGACCTGGGGCCTGGAAGCGACTGCAGCTGTAGCTCTGTAAGCAGCCTCAGAGCTGTACCACCTCTGTTGCCCCCAAGGCGGTGGCTGAACTGGGAGCTCCTTTCACTCTCTCCCAGAGGCTTTTCACACTAACCTTCTCAGTTGTCTTTGGTGTTTGTGGGTTGAGAAGTCTGGTAACTGGCACAGCTCACTGATTCAGGGAGCTAGGACCTGTTCCACCCAGCTCCCAGTCTGGTTGGTCCAGGCGCGACTCACGCTAGGCTCTGCTTCGCTCTGCTCTGCTCCCAGTTCCATGGGATAGACCTTACCCTTGACCATCCAGGCTGTCCTAGGCTGGAGGTCTGCTTCTCTTTGCTATTTCATGGGTTCTGCAGTTCTAGAATTTTTTTCAGAGCCATTTTTATAGGTGTTTGGAGGGACCTGTGGGGGAGCTCATGCATGTCCCTGCTTTCCAGCTGCCATGTTGGCTCCGCCCCCCCCAAATGTTTTGATTGTTGAAGGTTTTATCACATTCATAAACATGATGGAAGGGGGGAAACCCTTGTGGAGTTATTAGGGTGATACAGTAGAAATACTGTCAGATTTGGAACTGGGAAAAGCTTGGTTTAAATTCGTCCTCTGAACACTTACTAGCTATGTGATCCTGTGAAAGTCACTTACTTCTCTAAATTTCATTTTCCTCATTCATAAAATGATGCATGTGAGTAAAGCTAATACAAATAATGAATTCCCTGAAGTGGTGGCATTTTTCAAATTTGCCCTGCATGTTTTCTTTGGTTTGGAACCAATCATCATTTTGTATATAAATATAAATACATAAACAAATAAATTTATCTTTGAATAGTGCTAATTTGTATACACAAAATGTATTACATAACTTTAGGGACTCGTTATTCTGCTAATCAGGATCTAGGTGTAATGCTGAAGAGGAAGAATGTCAATTTAAATTTAAATTTAATTAAAAAATTTAAAAACATCTTAAGATTTAAAAAAAAAAATAGGTAAGCATGATAGGATGGTAGGGGTCACTTAGTCCAGCCCTTTCTCAAAGATGAGCAAAGTGAAGTCCAAGAAGATTAAATGATTAGGTCACAGAGGTTGTTAGTAGAAAAACAGGTCTCATATCCAGATTCTCAAGCACTTTTTCCACTGTTCCGTACTACCTCCAGTTTGACAAAATTTAAGCACCAACTGTGCCTTAAATACTGCGCATAGCTAGGCCCTAGAAAGACAAAAGACGAAAAGGAAACAGTTCTTGCCCTCAAAGAACTTTTGCTTTTTGGAGGCACTTGAACTACATTGTGATGTACTGTGTTTCAATCAGTAATCCAAAAGATATGAAGCTAAGATAAAATCAAATCAGTTTTGCTCTAAGAGAAAAAAAAGAACCTCATTACATTGTTTATTGTATTTTAGGTGATTGGTAGAGCAGTTCTCATTTGTCAGGTGGTAGATTAGATGGAAATTGGGCAATCTTTGATTAAAATTACAGATGCCCTCATGCCAATGATCAGCACATATTATGTTGGCTGCATTTGCTTGTCCTGGGGCTGGTATCACAGGGGCATGTGAATCAGTGGGTTTGTTTTGGAAAGTAGTTCCCAGAAGCAAATTTCTTGTAAGCCTAGAAATGAGGGAGACAGTTTTTGCTTTGCTATTGCTTGGTGATAATCATTTTTCCCTCATCTTTTTTTCCTTTATAAAATGGACTCAATATTACTTCTTTCTCTAGGGCATTGTGAACATTCCAAAAGGCTTTTCAAATGTTTAGGAGTTTGTGAGCAGCACTAAAATAACTTCAGAAAGCAGAATGGCCAAAGTGTCATGATATCCTTTAAGGAAAAAATGCCTTTAAGAAGTAGTTAGGTGGTATAGTGGGATAAGTGTGGAAATTAAGGTCAGGAAGACCTGGGTTCATATCTTGCCTCTGAAACTTAATAGCTTCATGAAAATGGATAATTCATTTAGTCATGTTCAGTTTCCACCCCGCTAAAATGGGGAGAGTAAGTGTTGTGACATCTGATAGCATTACTATGAGGATGAATGGTATAATAGTACATATTTATGTGGTATTTTAAGGTTTGCAAAGTTATTTAAATGTGTTATTTCATTAGATGCTTATAGCTATTCTACAAGGTAGGTGCAGTCATTCCTATTTTATAGATTAGGAAATGGAGCTTCACATACATTAAATGATTTTCACATATGTGATAGGACTAGGTCCTCCTGGTTCACTATAATATGGATGTTTTATTTAAAAGACAACAAAATCATCCCTAGGAGCTTGCTAATGCCTGATTCTTTTGATGTAGCTTCCTGATCACCTAAGGGCATAATGGAGAGGTGAAATGACGACAGATTGAGATCAGATAAAGGAATTTTAGAGTTCATAGATGTGGAACACTTGTGGGTGATGTCAAGGTCAAGGGAATGAACATCTCTATGTATAACTGGGGTGGAGGAAGAATACATCATGGGAGATGAATAACTTGAGGAAGTGTGAAATCAGAGTATTTGAAGGAGTTTTGTTATGAGTATCCTATTATAGAGACAGGAATTGAGAAGGAGTGAGAAATTGTGAGCTAAGAACTGAATTCATTGAAGAAGGAAGTAGAATGTTCTGGAAATCAATAGATAAAAGGCAATAGGATCTGAATTGTGAGATAGATCTGAATAGTGTGAAACTCAGAGGAGGTGAGGCTATTGAGTGATGAGGTAGAGGGAGAATTGGGAAGTGAAAAGGGAGAACAAGGAGTATTCTAACTCCTCCGGCATGACCAGTGAGTGAGGGGTATGAGTGAAAATGCAACTAGTGTTAGGAAAAGGTAGCCAGGGAAACTGTATCATGAAGAAGGAGCCAGTCATGCAAGAAGAAGGAGACAGTGAGAAAGGAAAAAGTTTAAGACGAAATCTGGTTTGTTACCTATGGAACAACCATTCCAGGGAGCACGGTGACAGTGGTAGATTGGGGCTGGGGGAAGCATTATATTGAGGGAAATGGGAATAAAGGAGTCATCAATAGTAGATGGAATGGAGTTTAGACAATGGCAACCAGAGGTTCAAAATCACTGAGATGGGGGTGGATATGATAAAGTGTAAGTATTTTAAGTATATCTATCACTGAGGAATGAGTTCAGGTAGGTTATTGTCCATGGGAGTTTGGTCTTTGGTGGGGTTTTCCTGCAGGGAGTGTGGAGGGTGCTCATTTGGAGGTTACAGAAGTGAAGAAGTCTCTCCTGATGGGGGTGGAAATTGAGAAGTCAAAGCCAGGAACCCATTGTATGGTCTCCTAGGCTGTAGTTTCAGTGCATCCTGTAGAGAAGGATGAGAATAGAAATGAGGAAGAGACTTGGGAACTCCCACTAGTGATTAAAAAAGTTCCAAAATTATCTTTTTACTGTTCTCAAGAAGAGGGTGGTATCCTTGGTGGTCATTTTCCACTAAGGAACTGGGGTGCTTGCATGGGAAGTTGAAACAAAACCTGACTGAGTCATTATAACAGTGATTTCTGACAGCCATGGTCAAATGGAACTAATGCTGAGATGATTTCAGGAGTTGAATTTCATAGCCTTGTGAAGTTATCTGAGGACATATCTTTCTGCAGTTAGCTAAATTTATTAGAGACTCCAGATGGGGGCTACCCTTCGTCCTTTTTTGGGTGGTTGAGATTGAGAGTTATCTGCATCTGGCCCCACAAAGATGGGGATTTTTAAAGGGGGTGGGAGTAAGTTCCTTAAGGAAATGAGTTTAACAAATTGGATTTGTTTGGCTCCCTATTTCTCTCCTGAAATAGCCTATTATACTCTACAACTAGCATGCTTCAGGGTCAATTACAGCACATTTAATTACATCTTATCTTTTGGTTAGAGCCCAACCAAAAGGGCTTCAGACTTTGGCTACAGGTCTCCGCTATTACACAATTATACAAGTGTGGACTGATCAGTTGGTGAACTTTAAGCAGGAGGACCAGATAGTTGTGGTTTGGGCAAATACTGATATTAGTATGACTAGGCACTTTTGGCATGGGACAAGGGAGGGCGAGAGTCACAAGGGCCCTCTGCCCTGCTAGGTAGACATAGAGCAATGACATTTTAGTTGTGGCTCTTGAAACACACTTCCTTGATAAGCAACTGATGGCCAGCCTGTGGGGGAGCTAGTAAAACTGTATAGGGAAATTCATCACCAAGGCACTAGAGGCCCTTTAGCCCCATCTATACCTGAGGTGCCCTCTGAAGCTTTACTCCATTTGGGTCATTTAGGAGAACCTACAGTGGACAGACCATGGAGGGAAGGGTTATCATAGGCTTTTGGGAGTCAGTGTCTATTCAGTCACTTTCAACAATCTTTATACATATTACTGTGGGTAGAGACAAATAAAAACCCTTAGAGTTAACAAAACATCCCATCTAGTGAACACCAAACAGTCTCTGGTCCTTGGTGAGGTATAAGATATTTCTTCTCCAATGATGGAGATGAAGGAAGTTGGAGTTCCTCATTATACCACTTCCCCTTATAACAACTGTATGCTGCCTATGAAGAAGGCAAGTGGCACCTGGCCACTTATAGTGGATTACAAGAAGCTGAAAAAAGTCATGCCCATCACTACAGCTGTTCCTGATGTTGTCAATTTCACAAACCAGATAGCCTAGGCTCAGTTAAATGATATCAGCTTATTGACCTCACCACTGTCTTCTCCTCAATTCCTGTGACTGAGACTAGTCAGAAGCTTGCTTTTAGCTGGAATGGATAAAATGTGTGTGTGTGTGTGTGTGTGTGTGTGTGTGTGTGTGTGTGTGCGTGTGTGTGTATGCGACATTTATATAATATACAAAATAAATGTTGCATATAAATATTATATATGTATGTTCATTTATACATATCAGTATACCTTTAGTATCTTTCACCAAGGTTATTTGAACTCACCCTCATACTGCCACATAATGGTAAACAGAGACCTGAAAAAGCTTACCTTCCTGGAAGTGTTGGTATCTACATTCATAACATAATGTTGACTAGGCTAGATGAGTCCATGGTGGCAAAAGACTAGATCAGATAGTGGTCCATACAAGGAACAAAGAGTTGGAAATCAATCCTAAGAAAACTCAAGCTCTAGCCTTCCCAGTCAAGTTGTAGGAAACACAGTGGGTGGGAATAATTGTAGTAGCAATTAGATTTGAAGATCTTTTCCGCTCATTAATAGGCCATGTGACCTGCTTACGGCACAGGAAGCCTAAGACATGTGGTGGGAGGAGCTTCTTGACAGAAAAAGGAAGTTATGTCACAGAAAATGCTGAGAGAGAGAAAGATGTCGTGGTTGCTGGTGGCTGCTAATGGCTGCCCTCATGATTGTTAGAACTGAACAGGCTGACTTAGCTATACTGTGAGTTTGTCTTTGGGAAGACCCCAGCAGGGGTCAGAGAGGTTTTGGGATGGCAAGGCTCTAGGTTGTTATCTTGTGTGTGGAATGTTTTACTGCTGTGGTGGACTGGATAAATGGCTTGTGGGATATGGTTCTCTGGTCTCTGAATAAATGGTTTACTTCTTCTGCCTTCTATGTGGGGAGTCTCATATACTTCGCAATACAGAACTACATAGGCATTTTGACAATTATCATATACGTTGTTATTATTGCCTTACTGTTTCAATAACCCAGATGATTCTGGGCACTGTCCAGAATAAGCTACCAACACTCACTTCTTCACAATTTGAGAAGTAAGCACAGACAATTACTGGATGCTTCATACTTTGAAGAACTGACATGCTCCACTTGGGTATCCTGATGGCCCTCATTTACTTAGTTACTTGTAAGTCTATTTCTTTGAAGTAGGGTTCAGAACAGGCTATGCACCTGAAGGATATAAAGTAGTTTGTCCAACATTTTCTCCTTTTGTGCCCTAATGTCTCTGCAAACCTATGTTTCTGGAGACTTCTGTACGTAAAAATCAGGCTGTGGGGAGACTTTGGCAGGTCTGAAGATGTGTCCAGGATAAGAAACTGTTAGGCTTCTGTTGTTCCAAGTCCCAAAGCAGCTACTCATTCTGTCACTTTTCAAAAGCAGTTTTTCGCCCTAATTGCTACTGAACTGATGATGCTGGGTCATAAATCATCTTTTGTCCAGAATTGGTTGTTTGCAAGAAGATCCCTCTAACAAGATGGGGAATACATAAGAAGCTTCTATTACTAAATGGAAACGGTACATTAAAAACATACTTGCTTGGGTTACTCTGGTGTTTGCACCCTCTCCAAACACCTGATAGTCAAGGTCAGGTGTCCAACCTTCTAGATCAGTTATCCAATCTCTCAGAAACCCTCTTTGTAATAAATCAGTGCCATCTTAGGAAAGGGAAAGTCTCTTTGGTCCAGTCAATTCTGGGATCTGGTCTCCAGGAAGACTTACAAAGTTCTAATCAACTCTTTTTAGCTTTTTCTTATTCCTTCCCTAGCACAGAGTTGTCTTGGTTTTCAAGGTTTCAAGCCCTCAGAGAGCTCCATACACACCATAGAAATAATAGCTTAAGTCTCCCTAAATTGGCAAGTTTCTTTTTTGGAATGGTTCAGACAACTCTTCCCTAGGAAGAGGCTGAGGGACCCAGGGGTAGTATTATTGGGAGGATCTTGCTTTCTAATAGCATAGGGAAAGTAAACCTGCTCATATATATCTATGGTGTTTGTGTATTTACTTCTAAGAAGGGAAGTCCTCTTGTTTACTTGGTACTTCGGAGTCCCAGATGGGGATGAGGGAGAGTCTTTATTTAGACCTAGGGGAAGAAAGGGCAGCTCCTTCACATAGGCCTTTTAGGGAGTAAAGCATTCTCCTGATGTGGCTCTCAAGGAGGAGATTTTGGTGGTGAGTTGGAGAATAATGATGTAGTGGTGGTATTGGGAAAGCCTAAAAATTAATTGAGATCTCAGGGTTGCATGTAAGAAGCTTATGATGTCTTAGCCACTTTATAATAAATCACCTTCATGCATGATGAAGAATTATTGAGTGTACCGACAGTCAATAAGTCAATATATAATAAGTCAACAAGTCAAATAATAATTCAATAAGAACCTACTATGTGCTAGGCATGGTGCTAAGTGCTGGGGATACAAAGAAAGACAAAAGACAATTCATGCCCTCAAGGAGTTCACAATCACATGGGTGAGACAATATGCAAATGCTTATATACAAACAAGCAATAAACAAGATGAATAGGAAGTAATTAATAGAAGGAATTAGAATTAGGAGGGATTGGGAAAGGAAGTTCCATCATCTGTGCTGTGTTCCTGATGTTCCTGGTGCTTCACTAAATTAATTGGTCATCTTGACTACCTTGCATTAGGAGACCTACTGTGAACTGCAAAGATGTGGTATCACCTAAAACATGAACCAGATTGTTGAGATCTGAGACTTGTTCCTTATGAAGGGAGGAGAAAAGCCTAGGATTTCTAGCTTTGCTTTTCTTCCAATTTTCTTTCTTTTTATCTTTATGGCAACTTCAGGGGGAGGTGGTGATTGATTTTTTTCTTTTCTCCTTAGTACCATTTGTGCCAGGAGGATTGTCCAGGAAAAGTCTTGAAAGCACTTAAATGATGGAAGGTTCTTTAGAACAGAGGTGCCAGGCTTGTGACCAGCAAAACTCCTGAGTACACTCAGATCTAGATTAAAATGTAATTGGAAAATATTTAACAAAATAGATAAAAATACAATATAATTTAGATTAATTTTAGTTTTGGTTTTCTAAGTCAAATATGCTGCTCAGGATCTACTTCTATTTGAAATTGACATCACTGCTCTAGAAAATCTTTGCCCCAATGTTCATGGTTTGTGAAAGGACTAGTGTTCCCTGTTTCTCTACAACAGTGATTAGTTTTTCTAAAAGGCAACAAAGCTGTCCTTGGCTGCCTGATTGACCTCTGTCTCCCTTGAAACAGTTTCCTGGTCAGGTATGGGCATAAAAGGTTCCACCCAAGTGGAGTCAAGGCCCCTTCACGTTGTACTTTTCTGAAAAACATGACTCACTATCCCCTATCCTGTTGGCCAGGTGCATTTCCATAATGCAGACAAGGGAGGCTCTTTCTAGAGTCCCTAATTGTATTCTTCATGAATATTCTTGCTTTTTCAGGACAAAGTAACCCTCCTTTTGTTCTCTCTTCAGTGACTTATGAGTGTCTCTTTTCATTGCCAAGTCAAACCTGAACTAACAGGGTGCTGATATTAGGTCTATCTTTAACACCCCAGGACATAGCTTGATAAGTGTCTAAAGAGGGATTTGAAACCACATCTTCTTAATTCTAAGCCTGAGATTTACTATACCACAAAGTGCTTTACTAGTCTTAAAATGCTATATGAATAATTATTATTAAGCAGAACTTCCAAAGGTAACAGAACCTGGGCAAATTTTCATCCAATAAGAAGAGTACAGAACTTATGTTGCCCCACCAACCAGAAATCAAGTGGCCACTTATCGTCCCAGAGGTTCAAGACTAATTGTGTGGGCTCTCATTTAGGCTGACCTTTCAGAAATGATGCTAGAAGGGCTACTGCCTGCCACCTTTGCCAAGAGGTACAATTTGGGGTTTTACACCACCTGCCTGAGAATCAGCATGTCTTATTTTGTTTGGGGAAACTACATTTTGCTATTTTAGCAATTTTGCAGCTTTTCCAATTAAAAGTCCCTGCTCTTCTGAAGAGGCTTTGTAAGCTTTCTGGAAATGCCTTTGTGTTGATTCCCCTTTATTTGTATTTCCTTTTTGGTGTCCTCTGTCCTCTCTGATATTGCCCAGAGCAAAGAAAGAATGTGCAAAGCTTAGATATAGAACTGCGAAAGTGCTGCTAGTCAGAGTAGCCAGTTACTTGTATAAATAGATAGGAAACATCTGTGGGGATTCAGGAAGTTTCAGTTGGCCCCGTACTTCTCTTAAAGAGCCGCCTGTGGGTGAAGGTATAAAGGCCAGTATGAAAGAAGCACTTGAGATGGGGTACAAAATGAATTTAAAATAAGAAGCCAGAAGGGAAGCAAGGTTAAGGAATTGTAAGGGGGAGTAGTAGCAGAGAAAGGAAAGTCTGGATCATCCCATTCAGAGACAGGTATTGGATTAGTGATTTCATGGGTATATAGACATCTCCCAAGACACAAAGTCCCCTCTACCAATGTAGGTCATCACTGTCTTTGCAACTTATAGCCTTAGAAAGTTGCCTAGAGCACCTAAAGGTGAAATGACTTTCCACGGATCACACAGTCAGTATGTTACAGGGACAGTATGTGATCCAAAATTGGAATGAACTTTTTTTATTAAGATTTTTTTATCTGATTTTTTAGTTTTCAGCATTGATTTCCACAAGATTTTGAGTTCCAAATTTTCTCTCCATTTCTACCCTCCCCCAACTCCAAGATGGAATTTATTCTGATTGCCCCATTCCCCAGTCATCCCTCTCTTCTATCACTCTCCTTCCCCTCTCCCCCCCCCAACCCTTTTCCCCTTACTTTCTTGTAGGACAAGACAGATTTCTATGCCCCATTGCCTGTATATCTTATTTTCCCATTGCATGCAAAAACAACCTTTTTTTTGAGCATCTGCTTTTAAAACTTTGAGTTCCAAATTCTCTCCCCCTTCCCTCCCCACCTACTCTCCCTAAGAGGGCAAGCAATTCAACATAGGCCACACATGTATCATTATGCAAAACACTCCCATAAATAGTCATGTCGTAAAAGACTAACTATATTTTGCTCCTTCCTACCCTATTCCCCTTTATTCAATTTTCTCCCTTTTCCAAAGTATTTGCTTTTGATTACTTCTTCCTCCATCTGCCTTCCCTTCTGTTGTCCCCCTTTTTTATCCCCTTCCCCCTACTTTCAAGTGGAATAAGATACCCAATTGAGTGTGTATGTTATTCCCTCCTCAAGTCAAATCCGATGAGAGCAAGATTCACTCATTCCCCCTCACCTGCCCCCTCTTCCCTTCCTACAGAACTGCTTTTTCTTGCCACTTTTATGTGAGATAATTTACCCCATTCTATCTCTCCCTTTCTCCCTCTCTCAATATATTCTTCTCTCATCCCTTAAGTTGATTTTATTTTTTTAAATATCATCCCTTCATATTCAACTAACCCTGTGCCCTCTGTCTACATATATGTATATGTGCATGTATATGTATATGTATATGTACATGTATATTCCCTTCAGCTACCCTAACACAGGTATTACCTAATACCCTAATACCTAATACCCTAAGACATGAATTACATACTGCATCTTTTCATGTAAGAATATAAGCAAAACAGTTCCACTTTAGTAAGTCCCTTATGATTTCTCTTTCTTGTTTACCTTTTATGCTTCTCTTGATTCTTGTATTTGAAAGTCAAATTTTCTGTTCAGCTCTGGTCTTTTCACTGAGAAAACTTGAAAGTCCTCTATTTTATTGAAAATCCATATTTTGCCTTGGAGCATGATACTCAGTTTTGCTGGGTAGGTGATTCTTGGTTTTAATCCTAGCTCCATTGACCTCTGGAATATCATATTCCAAGCCCTTCGATCTCTTAATGTAGAAGCTGCTAGATCTTGAGTTATTCTGGTTGTGTTTCCACAATACTCAAATTGTTTCTTTCTGGCTGTTTGCAGTATTTTCTCCT
>CM053627.1:125831307-125864687 GCA_028646595.1 Phalanger gymnotis | reverse complement strand
TTCTTTCAATTTCTATTTCACCTTCTGGTTCTGGAATATCAGGACAGTTCTCTTTGGTAATTTCTTGAAAGATCATATCTAGGCTCTTTTTTTGGTCATAGCTTTCAGGTAGTCTAATGATTTTTAAATTATCTCTCCTGGATCTATTTTCCAGGTCAGTGGTTTTTCCAATGAGATATTTCACATTGTCTTCCATTTTTGCATTCCTTTGGTTCTATTTGATAATATCTTGATTTCCCATAAAGTCACTAGCTTCCACTTGCTCCAATCTCATTTTTAAGGTAGTATTTTCTTCAGTGGTCTTTTGGACCTCTTTTTCCATTTAGCTAATTCTGCCTCTCAAGGTATTCTTCTCCTCATTGGCTTTTTGGAGCTCTTTTGCCATTCAAGTTAGTCTATTTTTTAAGGTGTTATTTCCTTCAATATTTTTTTGGGCCTCCTTTAGCAAGTCATTGACTTGTTTTTCATGGTTTTCTTGCATCCTTCTCATTTCTCTTCCCAATTTTTCCTCTACTTCTCTTCCTTGCTTTTTCAAATCCTTTTTGAGCTCTTCCATATTCATATTTTTCTTGGAGGTTTTTGATGTAGGCTCTTTGACTTTGTTGACTTCTTCTGGCTGCATGTTTTGGTCTTCTTTGTCACCAAAGCAAGATTCCAAAGTCTGATTCTGAATCTGGGTCCGTTTTTGCTGCCTGTTCATGTTCTCAGCCAACTACTTGACCCTTGAGCTTTTTATGAAAGTATGACTGCTTGTAGAGTAGAGAGTATTTTCCCCCAAGCTTTAGGGGCTTGTGCTGCTGTTTTCAGAGCTACTTTTACATAGCAAGCTCTGCCACTCCAACGCTCCTCCTCCCCCAAGAACTGCCAACCTGGACTGTGACTCAGATCCAAGCAGGCTCTGCACTTCTGCTCTGGTCCGCTGCTTAATTCCTCCCACCTGGTGGGTGGGGGGCCGGGAGCAACTGCATCTGGAAGCAGCCCCAGAGCTGCACCACTTCTGCGCCCCCGAGGCTGGGGCCAAGTGTGAACTCCTTTCACTCCATTCTAGCAGTTCTACTCACTAATGTTCTTGGTTGTCTTTGGTATTTGTGGGTTGAGAAGTCTAGTAACTGCCACAGCTCACTGATTCAAGGCCCTGTGACCTGTTCCACCCAGCTCCTGGTCTGGTTGTGCCTGGCGCAGCCAATGCTGGGCTCTGCTCTGCTCCCAGTTCCATGTGATAGACCCTTCCCAGTGACCATCCAGGCTGTCCTGTGCTGTAGCCCTGCTTCCCTGTGCTATTTCATGGGTTCTGCAGCTCTAGAATTTGTTCAGAGACATTTTTAATATGTGTTTGAAGGGACCTGGGGGGAGAGCTCACACAAGTCCCTGCTTTCCAGCCACCATCTTCGGAATGAACTTTTTTAAAGTAAAGTATTCTATCCAGTTTCCCTTTCTCCACTTTTCCCCACTTGGAAACACTGCTCTTCATCTCTCCTCCACCTTCACAAGGTGCTCAGTGTCCCCATACTAATATATGCAAAATGCTTTGTAGCATAGTGAATCAGATACCACAACTGGAAGAGTCAAGAGACTAAGGTCTGAATCCCACCTGAGATATTGTTAGATCAAGGGCAAATTACTTGAGCTTTTAGAGACTCAGTTTCCTCACTTAACCTTTCATAGCCTCAGTTTCTTCATTTGTAAAATGGAGATAATAATGGCACCTGCCTGACTGGGTTATTGTAAGGATCAATCAATCAACTAACATGTATTAAATTCCTACTGTGTGTTATATAGTATGTAATAAACTGTGTGTCATACAGTTTAAGATTGGACAAAAGATCTGAGAATCATTAGCATAGAGATAGTAGTTGAATTTACGGGAACTGATAAGATCATCAAATAAAATGATATTGAGGGAGAAGAGTAAAGAGCTAAAGACAGAGTCCTTTGCCCCAGATCCAACAAAGGAGAAACAGAAGATAGGTGAAGGACCAAGAGAGAGCAATGTCAAATGAGGCAATATATGTAAAGCACTTTACAAGTCTGAAAGTGCTATATAGATGCTAGCTATTATTAATTTTATTATTATTCATTGTTCTTCAGTTGTTTCAGTTGTCTTTGACTCTGTGAGCCTATTTGGCATTTTCTTGGCAAAGATACTTGCAACAACAATGTTGCTAGCAGCTGTTCTGGGGGTGAAAGACCAACAATACCAGCATGCAGGAAGGCTGTTAGCTCAGGTTCTTTGATCTGCTTTTCTAAGGAAAGCAACTTTAAGGGGTTAACAATCTTACTTTAATTAAACATACGTATACCATTCACTTAGCTCAGGGGGAAAAGCCAGAACCCTGAACTTCAGAGCAAATACAAAGAAAAATTACAAACAGAGACAATATAAACAGAGCAAATCCATACAGTTTTCAACATACAGGCCTCTAGCTGTCTGATCAAAGAATTACATAGTTACCAGAGAGAGAGAGGCACCAACGTCTAGGTTTTCAAAGCCAAGGGGCTCTAGTGGCTACCCAGAGTCTTGTCTGGTCAAATCACATGACACTCTCTCAAACAAAATGCTCACCTCTGAGTTTATATACCCTTTTCAGGGTTAAAGAGCATCACAACCACAGATTGCAAAACCATGTGAACTAGGCTTTCTTGTTTCTTCAGCAAGTCTAAAACTCTTGATTCAATCCGAGAAACAAAGGCCAGACTCATCAAAGGCGCATATTACCTCAAGATTCCAAAATAGAAAACAGTAAAAAGTTCCCTCCAATTATCATTACAATACTGGAGTAGTCTACCATATCCTTCTCCAGTTCATTTATAGATGAAGAACTGACACAAGTAGTATTAAGTAAGTTGCCCAGGATCACACAGCTAATAAGTGTATGAGGCCAGATTTGAACTCTAAAAGATGAAACTTCCTGACTCTAGGCTGGCATTCTATCCACTGTGCCATTTAGCTGCCCTGCATTATCGTTACTGCTAACACTAATAAAAAATGGTGATAACAATATTTTCACTACAGGGTTGTTGTGAAGAAAGTGCTTTGCGCACCATAAGATTATGTACAAATATGAATTATTATTAAAGTACTATTTGGGGGTGAACAGGCTAGCTCTCTGTTATTTAATTTGTGTAGGGAACTCCCAGTGTAGAAATTCCATCCATCAATGTAGATTGATCACTCGGTAATTTACAATCCTAAAGACTTGCTTTGGGCATTAATCCACTGAATGTCTTGCCTAAAACTAAAGACTTAGAGTATGACAGAAGCAAAATATGGACTTATGTCTTTCTGACCCCAAGACTGTCTCTTTACAGTATTAAATTAATGTCAATCACTATTACCCTGCACCTATCTTATCAAAACCTCTCAAGAAGGTAGCTGAAAAACTCATCCATATTAAGCCATAAAGAATCAAGAAAGCTTAATCTTTTACTGGCCATCAATAAGGTAAACGAATAAAGTATCTGCTATGTGCCAAATATAGTGCCTGACCCCACAGAATATTTTATTTTAATAGGAGGGAAGAAGCCCTGTACTGTTTCAACATTTTTATCAGTAACTTGAATAAAGACACAGATGGCATCCTTATCGAGTTTGCAGATGACATAAAACTGGGAAGAAAAGATGACACATTGGATGACAGTCAGGAACCAGAAAGATTTCAACAGACCAGAATAGTCCTGAATTTAACAAGACGAGTTTAGTAGAGATGTCTGTAAAATTCTCCACCTGGGTTCAAAAAATGCACTTCACATAGAATAGGGAGGCATCAATCAATTTAATAAGTAATATTAATATATATCAGGCACTGTGCTTGGCACTGGGGGATACAAGTTCAACAAATGAAAAATCCATACTCACGAAGAACTTACATTCTGATGGGGGAGATAGCAAATATGAGAGTTCTGTGAATTTTAGAGGACTGAAATCTTTATGTGAGTCAATAGCGTGACATGGCAGCAGAAACAAGTTAATGAAACCTTGGGTTATATTGAGAGTAAGTGTTGAGAACAAGGGAGGTGAAAATCCTGTTGTACCAAGACTAGAATATTAATGTTGCATTTAATTCTGGGTGTGCCATTTTAATAAAAGCTGACATTTATTTAGTGGTTTAAACTTTGCAGAGTAATCAATCAATGGTGGACAGATATTTATTAGGCACCTATTATGTGCCTAGGCCATGTTAGGCTCTGATATACAAAAGGTAAAAGTTAAATAGACCCTACCCTCAAGGAACTTAGGTTCTATTGTAAGAGAATAGGAATAGGTATGCACATGTGGGAATACAGAGTAACTATATGCATAATAAATACAAAATAAATATATTTTAAATATAAGGAAATGAGGGAGGGCACTGACATTTGGAGGAGTAGAAAAGGCGTCATGTGGTTCTTTAGCTGCATCTTGAAGGAAGATTCAATGAGGTGGAAATGAAAAGGGAGTGGATTCCTATTGTCAGGGACAGATAGTACTAAGGTACAGACATGAGAGATAGAATGCCATGAGTAAGAAATTGGGAAGTACAGTTTTGTGAGATGTATAGTGTAAAAAGGGGAGTAATATTTAATGAGATTGGAAAGGTAGGTTGAAGGCCAAATTGTGAAGGCTTTAAAAGCTAAACAGAAGGGTTTATTATTTTTTTCTAGAGGTAATAGGAAACCACTGGAGTTGATTAAGTAGGAGAGTGGCATCATCAGATTTGTACTTAGGGAAAATCACTTTTATAGCTGTGTGGATGATGAATTGGAATGGAGAAAGACTTGAGTCAGGGAGACCAATTAAGAGGTCAGCAATAATTCAGATCATAGTTGATGAAGGACTGATCTAGAGTGCTGTCTCTGTGAATAGAGAGAAGTCAGATACAAGAGAGATAATGTCTAGGTGGAAACAGTAAGATTTGGCCACTGATTGGATTAGTGCATTGAAAAAAGGGCAATGAATCAAGAAAAATACTGAGATTGTGAACCTAAGCACCTGGAAGAAAGATGGTCTTTGCTAGAAACAAAAATATTTCTTAAAGGAAGAGTTTAGAGGAAAACAAATGAGTTTTGTCTTGGCCATGTTGAATTTTAGATGTCTCTTACATCTAGTATGAAATGTCCAATAGACAAACGGTAATTTGGAACAGGAGCCAAAGAGAGACTAAGGCTGGATATATAAATCTGTGAGTTATTGAAATGGTAATTTAACTGATAAAAGCTTATGAGGTCACCAAGAGAGTATGGAGAAGAGATTCTAGAATAAAATGTTGAGATACATCCCTAGTTAGAGGGCATGATAAGCCTAATAGGCAAATAAGGATAAGAAGGAGTAATCTAATGCTTGGAAAAGGATCTTAAAGAGCTTTGAGGATGAGAGAGGAGGAGAGGGTAGACAATAGTGTCAAATGCTGCATAGGATAAGGACTGAGAAAAGACCATCAGATATGGTAATTTGGAGTTCATTGGTTACTTTGGAGAGAGCAGTTTCAATTAAGTAATCCCATCAGGAGCCATGTTGCAAAGCTTTGAGAAGGGAGTGAATGGTGAAGAAGTGGAAACAATGACTATAGAAATTTAGCTGAGAAAAGAAGAGGTATAGTTCAATAGCTTGAAGGGGTGGTAGGGTCATATGAAGATTTTTTTAAGTATATGGGAGATTTGGACAATTTCAAAGCAGCAGGGAAGGAACCAGTAAATAGAAGGAAAAGGAAGAGAGAGGAGATGATTGAGGTGAAATCTGCTGGAGAAGATGGTAGAAGATGGGATTGTGGACATAAGTATAGAGGTTGTCCTTGGCAAGGAGAAGGTCTACGACATCATCAGAGACCGAAACAATGAAGAGAGTGGGGATTTTGAGAGGGAGACAAGGGGGAAATATGGAACTCACAGTGAGTGGCTTTAATTTTCTCAGTAAAGTAAGAAGCCCAATCTTCAGCTGAAACAGGAGGAAGAGAGGAGCTGTGGGAGACTTGAGGAGGGAAGAAAGGTTTGATAATAGCTTCTTTGAGGAGTAGAAGGAATAAAATTAGAAAGGAATAAAAGAAGCACTTTACATAGATGATCTCATTTGGCCCTTTGAACAACTCAGTGAAGCAGGTACTGGTATATTATTTCATTTTTGCTTATTAAGAAAATAGCATGCTCTTTCCTGCTTTCTGGGAGCCAAGATGTCTAAGCGAGGACGTGGTGGGTCATCGGGGGCAAAGTTCAGAATTTCCTTGGGTCTCCCAGTGGGAGGTGCCAAGAACCTGTACATCATCTCTGTGAAGGGGATCAAGGGAAGATTGAACAGGCTTCCTGCAGCTGGTATGGGTGATATGGTAATGGCCATAGTCAAAAAGGGGAAATCAGAGCTCTGGAAAAAAGGTTCATCTAGCAGTGGTAATACGGCAACGGGTCATATCGGAGAAAAGATGGTGTGTTCCTATATTTTGAAGACAATGCAGGGGTCATAGTAAACAACAAAGGCGAGATGAAAGGTTCAGCCATCACTGGGCCTGTTGCCAAGGAATGTGCTGACTTGTGACCTAGGATTGCATCTAATGCCGGCAGCATTGCTTGATTTTCCTAAAGCCCATTTGTAAAAAAAACAAAAAACAAAAAACAAAAAAACAAAAAACCAAAACCAAAACCAAAAAAAACAAAACACCTCATTAAAGTGTCTGCCTATATATTTTCCAAAAAAAAAAAACCAAAAAACCCAGCACCCAGAGAAGACCAGTAGCTCAGTATGAGGTAGGATTTGAACTTATCCAGGTCTCTCCTATTCTATGTCTAGTACTCTTTCTTTTAAAAACAAATAAATAAGCAACATGCTTAATAGATGCCTTTTGTACAATTATTTCTGGATGTAAAAAGTGAAAACAATCAAACAAAGCCAATGGATGTTGTGAGGCAATGTTCCACACTCAGTCTCCTAATTCTTCAGGAAAAGGAGGAAGTTTTTTTTTTAAATCATCTATTTTCTTGGGCAAGATTTCTTGGTTCATTACAATGACTCAGAATTTAGTTTCCTTTTTTTAAAAAATAAATTTTATTAATATCTTTTGTTTTTTTGTCACTTGTATTTTCCCCATATCTGTCTCCTACTCTCTCCCAGATCTGTTTTTTTAGTAATTTATAATATTTTTATAGTCATTGTACATTTTGTTTTCCTAGCTCTGCTTTCTTCATTCTGATCTAGTTCACATAAATCTTTTAATATTGTTATGAATTCCTCATATTCATTTTTTTTTGGCACAGCAATATTCCCTTATATTCATATACTGGTTTGTTCAGCCATTTGCCGGTCAATGGTCACCGATTTTATTATTAGTTTTTTGCTTGCACAGATAGTATTGTTATGAACATTTTGGTACATATAGGGCCTTTCTTTCTTGGACTTTCTTGGAATATATGCCTAGCATGAGATGCTCTTTTCATTACTTGTTTCTGCAAGGACAGCCAAAGGAGGATGACCAGAATCATAAGGAAACTAGAGACCAAGTCATATGAGATTTAATTGGAAGAACAAGGAATATTTAGTCCAGAGAAGATAAGAGTTAGGGGGAACACAATTCCCGTCTTTATGCAGATGTTCTGGATGTGATTGCTGAGCCACTATCATATTTGAAAAATTTTGGAAAATGGAAGGGGTACTATAAGATTAGAGAAGGTTAAAGGTCATGAAAAAAGCAAAGAGAACTAAGTCTACAAGTGATAGCCAGCGAGCTTGACTTCAATTCCTGGGAAAATTCTAGAATAGATCATTAAGGGTAGTAGACATCTAGAAAGGGAAATCATAATTATAAAGAATTGACATGGCTGATCATGGCCAGATCATGAACAGTTCATGCTAGATAACCATATTTCTTTTTTAGGCAGTATTACTAAATTAATAGATGAAAGTAATCCTAGAGACCTAGATTACCTAAATTTTAGCAAAATATTTAACAAAGTATCTCATACTCTTCTTGTGAAGAATACAGATGGATATGAATTACATTGTAACATGACATATTTGTATATTTATGTAATATATATTTATATATGTATTATATTATATATAATTGGTTTATGTAACCAATGTATTGATTATAATATGTATATAATATATAACATATAATATATTGACTGTGTATCTCTCTATGTGTATACACACACACACACACACACACACACACACACACACACGGTTAGACTCAAAGGATAGTCATTTATTCTCCATTGTCAATTTGGTAGGAGGTCTGCAGTTGAGGGTCCCAGAGATCTGTGATTGGATCCTTGTTTAATTTTCTTTTCACTGATGTCGATAAAGCTCCTGCATGCTCATTAATTTTTTGTATGCTACAAAGCTATAAAGGATAGCTAACACCATGCATGACAGAATCAGGATCCAAAAAGATCTTGACAGGTTAGAGCGGGGCCAGCAAACTATGACCTGAGGGGCAAATCTGACCCGCTGCATATGCTTGTTTTTGTATGGCCCTTGAGCTACACAAAGTGGTTTTTACATTTAAAAAGTACAACAAACCTTTACTTAAATATGTGAAAAAAAAGACATTCTTAGGTCATGGGCTATACAAAAAACAGGTAGTGGACCAGATTTGGTCTAGATGCCTTGGTTTGCTAACCTCTGGGTTTAACTTTTGGGTTGAATCTAATAAGAAGAAATTCAATGGGGACAGATATTTTGGGTAAAAAAAAAACTTTACAAGTATAGAGTGTTGAAGGTATGGTTATACAAAAATTTGCCTGAAAAAATTCTGGGGGTTTTAATAGATTTCAGACTCAATAAAATTCAACAATGTGATATATCAGCCAAAAAAGAGATAATGTAATTTTGAGCTACTTTAAGAATATATTATCTTCAAGGAACAAAGAGGTACTAGTCTCTCTCTACTGTGCCCTAGTCAGACCACATCTGGAATAGTGGGTTCAGTTCTAGATGCCACAGTTTGAAAATAACATTGATAAATTCAAGAGTCTCTAGAGGTGGGTGACTAGCATGGTGAAGTCCTTGAGTCAATGTCATATGAAGATTGGTTGAGGAAATTGACATGATTAGTTAGCCCAGAGAGGAGAAGACTCAGGGGCAAATGAAAGTGTCTCCAAATATATGAAAGACTATCTTATATAAGTGGATTAAACTTGTTCTGATTAGCCTCTGAGGGCAGAACTAAGAGCAATGAATGGATCGAAGTTTCAAAGACATTTCAAAGAAGTCCGAGGATTGGGATCAGAATAAAATTCTTAACAATTTTATCTGTTGAAAAGTGCCTTGGGAGGAGGTATTTTTTTCCTCACTGGAGGTCTTCAGACAGTGACTATGTGACCATTTATCGGGTGTGTTATAATGAAACTCTTTTAGGATATAGATTTGACTGAATGGCCAATGAAACTCCATGCCACTCCCACATTCTCTGAGTCTTTTTGAAAGGCCATCATTTGGAAGAGGGATCAGACTTGTTCAGTGTGTTCTCACAGGACAGTAGAAATAAAAAGCAGATTTAGGTTCATTATAAGGAAAACTTTTCTAATAATTAAAGCTGTCTCAAAGTAAAATGTGATATCATGGGAAGTAGTGGATTTCCATTTAACTGTGGCTCTTAAGGTGAAAATTGGATGATAACCTTTTGTAAGGAATATTATAGAAGATTACTGTTCAGTTAGGGGTTAGAGTGAGTAGTTAATGTCTGAGGTCTCTCTTAACTCTGACTCAAAGAGCTTATGATTTTATAGCTTTGAAAAATCCATCTATACATTTGATAGATTTCATAGAAAAAAACCAACACCTCAAAATCTTATTCAGTCAGTGATAAACCAAAGGGACAAGATATGTGCATGTGTGTATACATGTGTGTGCATATCTATCATCTCTCTCTCCCTACACACATACTCATAGACAAACACATATACACACATATATGTGTGTATTTGTCTTTTTTATATTGGTTTAATACATACATATGTATATGTACATGCATATATATGTACATACACACGCACGCACACACACACACACATACACACACACACACACACACATATATATATATATGTATGACAATTTGTGTGAGGATTTAGAAGCTAGTTTTTCAGCTTGGTATACCAATCCCTTAGTGACTACATTTTCTGCCTAGGAAGCATGAGGTTAGTCCATATACCTCTCTGTATCTTTGCATCTGCTGTTGTTTGTCCTTCATGCTCGAAGAGGACCAAAATGACATCACAATGTCAAGGTCAATCAACAGTGTGTCTGGCCATGGCTGATCATACCAATACAAGTTTGGAAGACTACCACACGTCAAGAACACCTAGTTCTTATGACCATTTGTGAGGTGGATGTCTGTAAATTTGTGCATCTTCCATTTTTTTTTTTCTGAGTTACTACATAGAGCACAGCTCCTTTTTTGATTTGGACACGCTATGCTGTCATTCCTGGGCTGGTGTCTTCCATGTCTCACAATTGATACCCAAGTTCTTCAGAGAGACCTTGAGAATGTCCTTGTGTCATTTATTCTGATTATCACATAAGCATCTGCCTTTTATGAGTTCTCTGTAAAATAATCTTTTAAGCAAATGTATGTTTATAATTCAAACAACATGTACAGCCCACTGGAATTGTACTTTCTGCTGTAGAATTTGAATGCTTGGCAATTCAGCTCAAGAAAGGACCTCAGTGTCCAGTACTTTATCTTGCCTGATAATTTTCAAAATCTTCCCAAGATAATCCAAATAGAAATGGAAGTGGTTCAATTTTCTGGCATGGAAATGGTAGACTGTCCAAGTTTTACAGGCATACAACAATGTCAACACAACAAAAGTCAACACAATGGCTCTGTAGACCTTCAGTTTGGTAAGCCGTCTAAAACCTAAGACTCTCTCTCCCACACTTTCTTTCAGAGCCTCCCAAATGTTGAGCTAGCTCTGGCAATTGGTAAGTCAGCTACATCATCTATGTGTACATCCCTAGGAAGTATACTGCCAAGGTAAGTAGTAAACTTATCCAGAGTATTCAAAATTTCTCCATTTGCTGTTTTGCATATGAATAATATTATGCTGGCTGGCAGATTACCTGTTTTCTTGGTGTTGTTAGGCTAAAATTAACAAAAGTGGCAGAAAACCAATCCATACTTTGTTGCATCTCAGCCTCAGGGGCTGCATTGAGTGCACAATCATCTGCAAACAAAAAGTCATGTATCAATTCTCTCTCCATTTTAGTCTTGGCTTGTAGGCTTTTCAAGTTAAATAATTTACCATCAGTGTGGTAGTTCACCTTGATGCCATTTTCATTCTTGTTGACGGTGTCTGACAACATTCCTGAAAACAACATGCTAAAAAGCATGGGAGCAGGAACACAGCCCTGCTTCACTCCATTGGTGACATCGTCTATTATCCAGAGCTTGTGGATGCATGCCATCACGAACCTGGTGTTTGATACTGATGAAGTTCTCTGGGCAACCAAATCTTGCCATGATCTTACATAATCCCTCATGACTGACAGTTTCAAAGGCCTGGGTTATATTGATGAACATTGTATACAGACCTCTGTTCTGCTCCTGGAATTTCTCCTAGAGTTAGTTGTCAGGTAGCATACACCATGTCAACTGTTCCTTGGCCCTTTCTGAAACAACACTGGCAATCTGGTAGATGACCGTATTCTAGGTGATGGATCCGCTGATTAAGGAGGACTCTGGCAAGAATCTTGTAGGCAATGACTAAGAGAGAGACACCCCACTCCCTGGTGTTGTCACAGCACAACCTATTTCCTTTTTCTTTATAAAGATGGACAATAGAGGCATCCTTGATGTCCTGGAGGATAACCTACTCTTGCTGTATAAACCACAAGATTTCCATTAGTTTTTATGTGAGTAGTGGATACCCTGCTGGAATGGAATCAGTACCAGGTGCTTTGAACTACACAAGAGGAGCCTAGTGGCATTTAAAACCTCTTCTTTAGTTAGAAGTTCAGATACAGAGAGATTGACTTTGACCTGAGGTAAATGATCAATGGCTTCAGCATTGAGTGATGACAGTCTGTTGAGAACATTATGGAAGTGTTCAGCCTATCTCTCCAGAACTCTGTCCTTAACACTGCTCAGTGTGGCTCCATCAATGCTGAGTAGTTGACCAAAGGTCTTTGACCCAAAAATAGCCTTCAGGACATAATAAAAATGTTTTGATTTTTACTAGCAATGTAAAATGAATTTTATCTGCCTTCTTACTGAGCCAAAAATCCTGCCTCTCTCTAACCTTTGCTTGTGCTTTATTTTTGCTAGAATTAAATGCTGCTTTTTTAGAGACAGATGAACTATCCTGCTTATAGTCACAGTAGAGTTCTCATTTTTTATTTAGTAGTTTTTGAATTTCCTCATCATTTTTATCAAACCGATCCTGATGTTTGTGAGTGTTATAGCCTAAATAAATAAATATATTAAATCTCTGAAAACTCCCCACTCCTTTTTTGCTCCACTGCTACCAAGAATGTTGGCTCAGTTTTCTCTCAAAGCCAGTAACAAACCGTTCACCTTGGAGAAGTGCTCTAATCTGTTGAGGTTGTCTTCTGATAGTTATCATGCCTTGGGGCTAGCACTTTTGTTGAATATGAATGTTTAGCTTGGAAAGAATAAGTCTATGATCAGGTCAGCTCTTTGTACCACATGTCATTTTCCTCAGTCTCACATCCTGTCTGTCTTTTCTTCTTTTAACATCCTCTATTAAGTGCCAATGTCTGTTGTGAGAATGGATCTCTGAAGTTTTGTTGCGTTTATGTAAATGGAAGACAGTGTTGGTGAGGAGGTCGTGAGACACACAAGTCTTTAATAGTAAGTGACTACTGCTATTGTTGTTTCCAACTCTATTCCTCCCAAGGATTCCCTTTCATGTGTGATAATCTGTGCTTACCCTGGTGTTGAATTCACTCAGTATTATAAGCTTGTCTTCTTTCAGCACATTGGTGATGACAGTCTCCAGGTCTTCACAGAACTTTTCTTTGACCTCATCAGAGTTGGTCAAGGTGGAAATATATGTGCTGATGATGGTAGTATGGTGCTTTCCTGCAAGTGGCAATCATATTGTCATAAGCCTGTAGTTTACACATTTTTGGAGGCATACAAGCTTGTTGACTAGTTTAGATTTGACTGCAAAATCTATTCCAGCTTCATGGCATTCCCCCATTACTGAGACCACCCCAGAAAAACATATATCCAGCTTTGACTTTGGTGGACCAGCCTTCATTTTCTAGCCTTGTTTCACTCAGGGCTGCTGTTTGAATATGATACCTGCTGAGTTCTCTCAGAATAAGAGCTTTTAGGTCTATCGGATTTCTTGTTTTCTGTAAGTGTGAGCATATTCCACTTGCCAAGGGTGGATGGAATCATCTTTGCAAAAGGTTTTGTATATGTATATGTATATGTTGTACATGTTGGCTGCAGGGTGGGATCTCCACCTGACATGGTAAACAAACCAGGGTTAGGTGAAGCAGACAAGTTTTAGGGTATCTTTTCTAGTCCCTTCCTCACGCCAGGAGGTGATCTTTAAGATCTTTAAGAAGGCTGCTCAGACACCCAGGGAGCTGATGAATCCCACTGCTGCTTCAGTCCAGTGAAAAGATGACCTTATAGCCTGAGCCCCCTGTGTGCGGGGTTGTGACTACAGCTGCCAGTGTATTTGCATCTGCTACTTTGTCACTAGCATGTCACCACAGGACTTTGAGGTGAGTAAAATAATAAGATAGTAAAATAGTGACATAGAAAAATAATAAATAATAAAATAGTTGAATAGTAAAATAATAAAATGATAAAACTATAACATTTTTGAATAGTAAAATAAAGTAATGCCATAGTAAAATAGTAAAATGGTATGGATGATGACTTTTGACTCGAGTGTAAATTAAATTTAAGCGAGGCAGAGTTACATAGCCTTACTCTACTTTCTAGAGTCATTGGAACCCAGTGGCAAGACAAAAGTCAGGATGACTGGCGATGGCCTAGGAGGCAATGGATGACCTTGGTGTCTTTGACATCTAATTAAGCTCTATGTGTTCCAGAGTGCTTTCCTGGCCTGTGGAACAAATTGTGCACATCTGCCCATTCCTCCAGGGAAGCCTTTACATGGTTGGTGCAGACATCCCCCCAATTCAGCAATGGATTTGAGGCCCATCAGTTACCTTCATCCTGGTTCAGTCCTTCTGCTGAAATGGTTTTACCAGGGTGTGGCTGCTGCACATGCTACAGCTTCTTGAATCTATGGGTTCCAGCTGGGTGGTAGGTGGATACCAAAGTGATCGAGCAGCCCAGCAAAGGGTTCAGCATCCCTCAAACAAGAGGTACTAGTTCTCCTTGAATATCCCATATACCCATTTGCATCTGTAGTACTATAGTGAATAGAGAACTGGCCTCAAATCATGAAGACTTGGGTTTAAGTCCCTCCTTTGAGCCTGTGACCCTGGGTAAATCATGTTCGTCATATGTAACATGTGGAGTTTGGACAGGATGGCTTCCACAATCAATTTTAGCTCTAACTCTATAGTACTATAATCATTTATCTTGCTTTTACTAGGATATAACCAAGTAACAACTTTTTTCTCATTCTTTCCAAGAGACTTTTGGAGTCTCTTGTTAGTAGTGCTTACTTCTATTTGTTCTTTCTTCCTTTGGACTAACTTTTCTATTCTTGACATCTTCAGACTCAAATACTTGTATTCCAGTGCCTAGAAAAACTGATTCCTGGCTTTGCTACCACACCTACTAGCTTCCACTTCCACTAGTGTGCTTGGATTTATCTTTCGTTTCTCTGGCCCATCCTATTGCCAACTGAGCCTTCATTCCCTTTATTTTAAGATTACCTTCTACTTGTAATGTATGTATGTATGTATGTATGTATATATATATATATATATATGTACGTATATATGTATCTTGTGTGTATATAGTTATTTGTATATTGTCTCTCCCATTAGAATGTAAGCCCCAAAAGGGTAGAGACTATGTTTTTGCTTTTCTTTGTAGCGTTAGTGCTTAGCACAGTGCCTGGTACATAATATTACTCAATACACATTCATTCAATGCCTACTATGTGACCGGAATGGAGCTAATTACTGGCAATACAAAGGAAAAAGATAGCCCCTTCCTTCAAGGAGCTCATAGTCTAATGGGGGAGACAACTTTCAAACAACTATGTACAAACAAGATAAATGGGATAAATTGGAGATTATTAAGAGAGCGAAGGTACCAGCATTAAGAAGACTCAGGAAAGACTTCTTGTAGAAGATGAGATTTTAACTGGGACTTGAAAGAGATTAGGGAGGCCAGGAGGTAGAGAAGAGGAAGAAGAATATTCTAGGCATGGGGGACAGTCACTAAAAATTTCTGGAGTCTGGATATTTAGTACATAATAAGGGCTTGTTGACTGTTTCTGATAATGAAGAGAAAATTATAAACAGTGTAAGGAGGAGGGCCAATATGGGTCTTCGATGGGGAGAGAAAGGAGCTAGAGATCTGGGAACAACTATGTGAGTTAAGGGGGACTGGAAAAGCAGGACAGAAAATCATAGAAAGATGATTCTCATCTATTCAGCTTGTGTTGAAATACACATGAATACTTTTCTACCTCCTAAGTCTGTTTATTTGGTTATGTTGGTTTGGCAGGGACAGTTATTTGAACAGAGGGATGTTTAAATAGTCTTATGTGAGAAACAATCAAACTAAACAAACCACACTTCCTGTTTTGTTCTATTTAGTGGTCCAGATACCAGATAATTCCCTGCTAGACAGCAGAGTCCCTTCATTACAGTTCATAGTGATAGCAATAGCCAGCCTACAAATCACCTTGATTGGCTGACTGCTCTAGTCACTTCATTTATATCTTTAAGTATTTTTTCTTATAAGCAAGGTAGGGATGGTATTGACCCATAGAAGGATTTGAGATGGTGACCTACTGATGGGTAAGACCCTTGTATTTAACTATTTTACACACATATTTGTATTTATTAACTTAACATTTGTTATGTCTATCTTTATATGTTCTTCTCTCCCCTATTAGAACTCCTTGAGAGCAGGGATTATTTTATTTTTTGTTCTTATATCCCCAGCATCTACCCCATATGATAGATACTTAATTTGTATCTCTAGCATCTAACACAGTGCTTAGAACATTATAGGTGTTTAATAAATACTTGCTGATTGATCAGTTGGAGAGAAAATTGAGGCAAAATACCATGTTTAAAGAAAGAATGGCAGGATTGTGGGTATTTGATTCCATTAGGAGCTAATAGCACAGTGTGGCCAGAATATAACTAGGATAAAAAATTAGGGGACCTTCTCCAAGTACTTTTTGTATGGTTTGTCACTTAGTTATCATTAGGTTCTGCGGGCAAAGCTTGGTCCTAATTCCTGAAAGAGAGAAAGCAAGTGCAAATTGAGCCCCAGTGAGCATTCAGTGGTGAAGGGCATTTCAAGTCAAATCAAATCAAAAAATATTTATTAAGGACCTATCATGTGGCAGGCATGGTGGTGATACAAACATATGTGTGCCAGACAGAGCATAAATTTATAATAAGAAAGCTTGGATTTGGATCCTAGCTCTGCTGCTTGTGACCTGTGTCACTTTAGGTGAGCCACAACCATTCTGAGTCTGAGGCGGTTAAGCTCGATAGCCTCCGGAGTCCCTTCGAGTCCAAAATCTACAATTCTACAAGCCTATACAAAACCTTTGGATAACTCAAGTCAATTAAATTGGAAATGGTATCTTCAAAAGGTGGAAAGCTATTCTAGAGACATTGTCTCAGGTGGTGTCAAAGAACCAGGGGAGACCCAGCCAAATTCAAGGCAGGCGTCCAACTTATTTTTATACCTGATACACAGATTCTCCAGGAACTAAAGTGTGGGGAAAAAAAGATTTCTATTTAGGAACCCTGAAACGGTTTGTCCTCTAGCAAATTGTACAGGGAAATCGACTCAACACTAGTTCAAGCGCACATTCAATCTAAGTACTCAGTGGAGAGTAAGGTCTGTAGCTGTTTACTGTACCAAGGAAGCAGCTTGATTCTTCTTTCCTATGGAGAACAGTCAGTCCTCTCCATATGTCCCATACTTTATGACACTACTTAGCTTTGGTAGGATCTGGATGTGCCATGATAATTTATAGCTGCAATAAAGTAATATGAGTTAATACTACCCAACCTATGTCTCATCTTTAACTGCTTAATAATCTGCTCATTTAAACTTAGGTTATGTGATATCAAACTGAGACACCAGGGTGGGAATGCCTTATGTTTCTCCCAGGTGGCAGGAAGACTTGTGGACTAATTCAGGCTGAAGGTTACTGAAGGGACAGCCTTAAACTATTTTGGTCCCTTGGAGGGAATAGACTCTGGACTGTCAGTCACAGGAGTACAAAGGTCCCATGGCCCTTTGAGATTCTGAGATCTTTAGTTCATAAATTGAGTCTACTTGGCTAGGACTCCCCTAATAGGCATTAATAGGTGGCTTCAATTGGTATAGCTTTCATATTTCTCCTTCCTCTCGGAATAAGGGATCATTGTCCATCAGGAAAGGTAGGTGCCACTTAGCATCCATAATTAATAATAGTAATAATTTCTCATATTTAATATTCATATAGTGCCTTTAGTATTACAAAAAGCTTCACATACATTATCCTATTTGACCAACCAGTTGAGAATTATTATCACACTTCCCATTTAGTATCAAATTCCTTATTTAAGGCCCTTCATTTTTCTATTAGGACCTCTTACATAGCTTATAGATTTGCAGGATGGTAGGATTTAGTGCGAGATGGGACTTTGGAAATTATAGAGTCCATTATATAGATGAATAAACCAGAGCAAGAGAGATCATAAGGTCATAAATCTAAAGCTTAAAAGGACCTTGTGCCATCTAGTCCAACCCCATTCACTTTACAGATTAAAAAAATGAGGTCTAGGGAGATTAAATGTCTTCCTAAATGTCACACATATAGTAAGTAATAGAATCAGGACTTGAATCTATCTTCTGATTTTTTGCTTAAATTTTGAATCCAGTGTCATTTCCATTCTACATTTTATACCACGCCAATATCTTAATCACTTAGTTTCTTTGTGCCATGTCTCTTCTGTCCATAAGGTAAAAATGGGTTATGTGGCAGTGGTATTCTGAGGAGCAATGAGGTAATGGTTTCCAGTTACAAGATGAAAACCATATGATAGCATGTGGAAATAAGTCCATTTATTCAATTAAACATTCATTTTGTAATTTGTTCATTCATTCATTCATTCATTCATTCAACAAATAGCTATTAAGGACATACCAGGTTCAAGGCATCGTGCTGAAGTGCTATGTTTCAAATAGATAGGTTTTCTTATTTTGTAAACCAAAGAAAATACACCAAAGTTTAATTCCAATTGATTCTATAGAAGGTTAAGAAAAATTTGAATTGTAGTCTCACCACCTAGCACTACTAGAGAAAATTTATTAAGTACTCATCATGGAAAGTATATATTTCTTTCAGAAAATTTCTTTCAGAAAATTATTGGCCTGATATCATTTTTTCCTTTGAAAATAAGCCCATCAGTCTAGGCACTAGTGGACAGCAGGAAAACCCCTAGGGATTGGCAACCTTATCCATTCATAGTAGAGAGTGATAGATTTGGAGTTCAAAGATATGGGTTAAAATCCTAATGTGATCCTGGGGAAGTCACATCACTTTTCTGAGTCTTAGTTTTGTTATCTATAAGATGATAAGGAAATTAATCAGACAGGACTTCTAAGGCCCTTTCTAGTTCTATGTCCATGATTCTATGTAGTAGGATCCCATGTAGTAGCTCAATTCATATTTTAATTTATGTATTTATATTTCTCTCATTTCTGAGTATCTCCTTCTCCTATATATCAAGTCGGCTCTTGTAACAAAGAGTAAAAACTAAAGAAAAAAAGCAATTAAGGAAAACCAACTAACACATTAAATCTGAAAGTCCATATGACATTGTATATCCCAAACCCCTACCTCTGGAAAAAAGCAAGGTGAGATGTATTTTTTCAGCTTTCCTCTAGAGCCAAGCTTGATCATTTAAATTATAATATTCAGTTACCATTTTTTCCTGCCCCCTTCACATTGTTGTAGTCATTGTGATTATTATTTTCTTGGTTCTGCTCACTTCACTTTGCATTAGGCCATATTAATTTCTTCATGCTTCTCTGAATTCATCATATTCATTGTTTCTTATGGTGTAGTAATATCTCATTATTTTCATGTACTGCAATTTCTTTGGCCACTCTCAATTTTTGGGCATCTTCTGTATTTCTAGTTCTTTGTGACTATAGAAAGTGTCTCTGAATATTTTCCTATACATGTAACCTTTCTTTCTGTATTTTACCTCTTTGGGGTATATGCTTAAACAAAGAGAACCATGGAGTAAAAGGTATAGACTTTTAAATCCAAGTCTTAGTTATTGGTGATTACCATTTGTGGTAGATGGCATAAAGTTAATAGTTGGTATAAAGTTGATATTATTTTAAAGACTTGGTAAAATGGAAAATTGTTCCTTTGTGTAATATGCTTATTTTAAAAAATCATTGTTCTTGGTTGGGTTTTAATAATTACATATAAACTTTAAACTTAAACACTAGGTTTTGACTGACATAGGATTCCCAGTTCTAGAGAAGAGTTAAATAAACGGTCTGAGTTCTTCTTTCTAAAGAGTCTGGATGAGCAGCAGGGTAGGAACAGCCTGTCCAGTGTTACATTAATGTCTCTGGGTACATAAAGGAAACTAGCAATTGGCCTTTAATAACATGCATCCAATCATAGTGACTCTGGGAAATCACAGATGGATGAAATCACATCATTACCTTGTGTTTAATTAGAACACAAAAAGAATAAGAATAAACTATTTCTCATTAGTGTATTTGAAGGTATGACTTAGTCACCCTGATTGTGGCTTTGAACAAGGGAGGTTTACAAATTGAGTGACACAAAGGTAGTGACAGGTGCAGAACTGCTGAACCACAGGGTTCTGGGAGGTTTCCTGTAGATACAGCTTATTAAAATATTGTGCAGGAAACAAACAGAACTTTAAAAAGGCAGAGGGGGTTTTGTACAAGAACAGTCTTCTAAGAGGATCTGTCATCAAGCAGATCCATGGGCTGGGAGTTAATCAGTGGGTTTGGCTTTCTTGTGGAGTTTCTCAGGATTCTCAAATGACTTGTTTGGACTGGTTGTTTCTAAGTGTTGAGAAAACCATCAACCTGGTCTTTAAGGATTGCATGATGGATAGGGGCAGAGGGACTGGATTGGTGGTTTCATTGATATGGGGAACTATCAGATTGGGACACTCTCTTTATCAAAGTGAGTTGACATTATCTCTGCAATTTAAAATCTTAGAGAATAGCGCAGAGGAAGGGTTTCAAACACATGGCTCATTGACCTCATGGCTCACTGTCAGCATTCTCCAGTGCAAGCTGAACCAGATTCAATTTACATTAGGAAATATATAACAGAATAAAAATATAAGAGAACATAGATAATGTTGGTTTGTAGTTTTCTAAGTCAATATATATGGTTTAATAGTTCTATTGCTATTTTAGTTTGACACTATTGGCCTACAGCTTTGTACAGTTAAGTAACTTGCCCAGTGTAGAAGAAAATCCTATATTTTGTATTCTAGGTACATGTTTACCAGAAAGAATTTCTATTAATTTATGATTATTCTAAATCTAAGCATTTTCATTTTTAAAGAGAGACATGTCTAAGCTGACAGAATCCCCTCATGCCCAAGGACATCTTTCTACTTCAGCCATTTTAGATTTAACAGTTATAACATTCTGTGATAGTCGGCAAAATTCCACAATGAGATAAAACATAGAAATGGTAGTCAGGGTAAAGTAGTTAACATTTCCACTTTACCTTACAGAACAATAATCACTTACTTTTTGGCACACCCTTGGAGAATCATTTTCCTAAACATTCAATCCCTTTTTGACTACTCCCTTAAAAGATTCTCCTTTCCAGCTGGTCAAAGGTGAACCGAAAATATATTTCCATTAAGTGAAGTAATCAAAGAGGCTTCTTCTTCTCTTAGTTGGATCATTACCTTAATCCCTTAAGGGCACAGAAAAATATGGTACTGCTCTTAGGTGGATCAATCAAGGGTTCCTTACTCTTGTCTTGTTATCACCCTAATTACTTTGGAAAAGAATCCTTCCTGGGCTGGTCGGAGAGATGGTGTAAGACATTGTTTTGGAATTGATAGTAAGAGACAGATGACATTTTTTTCCTTTCAGATTAGTCCAAAAGCTTCACATAAGGATAATTTTGAAATACTTTCTAAATATTTATTTAAAAAGTGGGGGGACCTATGTTAGGGACACATGGTCAATACGTGTCAGAAAAAAGACCTCTGTAGTTCCAAGGTCTCTATCTATCAACTATACTAAGGTTGCTTCTTTCGCTTTGTTCTGTCTACATGATAGATTCAATTTTGTCTAATACCTTTTATGAAACTATACTTAAAGAATCAGCACTGAGTACTGATGCCCAATTGGATTCAGGTTTGTCTGGAGACTTATTCTATCACCAACAAGATTACACAGTTTTAGATAGTCATTAGGGTAAGTCAGGAATTTTTGTTGGTCAGTGAATGAGCCTAAGGAGCATAGAGATATTGGGGAGTGTGCTGTAGCATAATATTTAAATAGGCAAAGAATTTACTAAGTGTTTAGTACATTCTAGGTACTGTGCTAAGGACTGAGGATGCAAATAGAAGCAAGCAGATTAGTCTCTAGGCTCAAGAAGCTGACATTCTAATGAAGTAAGACAATATATAAAGGGGAGAATAGAAAATATAGTTAAGCATGGAGTGGAAGATTGCTGAGCTTCCTACCTGGAGATAGTGGTCCAGGCAAGTGGGGCATCAGGGAGGAGGTTTCTCCAGGACAGCAAGGCAATTTACAAAAAGTCAGTGATCACTCAGAATATAAGTAAGCAGCCAATTTGAAGGTTGATGCTATTCAGACATTAAAGAGATAAATTATCAATGACCCCTGGAAGAATAGATAGAGTATTTCAGGTAAGCAGATAACATCAGATCTGCTGATAACATCAGATCAGGTAAGCAGATAACAGCAGATAACAGGGGAAGTTAGGAAGGTAGAGATAATAAAGTATTAGTGGGATAACATGAGGGAATAAAGGATATTTGTTGCTGGGTTAGAGGAATATTATAATTTATATTATATATTATATTATATGTGTATTATATATTATATTATTATATATTATAATATTACATATTATAATATATCATATATAATATTATATATTATACAATATATATTACATAATAATATAATAATAGCAAGTATGTTGACATGTTGCATTTAGAGGTAGAATGCCCTAGTGCAAGGACTATCCTATAAGTAAACCACAGTATTGTGAGCATTATAGATTATTTTAATTGTAGGAATGCTATGCTACATATTGTTCAGGGTGTCCCTAAAGTCTGGACACATAGGAAAAAATGCATATTTTGAAATATTTGGAATATTAACAGACCTTAGCCCCCTTGACTTCTTTTTCTGGAGTATACTAAAGGAGAAGGTATACTCAATGAAAATCACAGATGCAACACACTTGATTGAATGCATAAAGAGTGAGTGTGCTAAAACTGACAGCAGTATGGAGCTATTGCATTGAGCTCATGGGAATCTTGCAAAGCGCATCAACCTTTGCATCCCAAATGATGGAAATAATATTGAAGATGTTATTTGTTAATATTCCAATTAAATAAAATGTTGAAAATTTCATTCATTTCATTTCTTGAAAATATGCATTTTTGCCTGTGTGTCCAGACTTTAGGAACATCCTGTGTTGTAATATAGAAATAATAGCAGCTTATGTACTAGTTAGGCATCCTTACATACTCTAGTAGTAATTTTTTTTTTCATCTTTACATAGTAAAGGAAAAAGTACATACTATTGAAGTAAGCTGTTTAATTTCAAAGACTTCCTTTGTATCAAGGGCAGATGACCAGAATGGTGTGGGGCTTCAAAAACATGCTATTTGAGGATCAGTTGAAAGAAATGAACAAGTTTTCCATGAAGAAAATAAGAATTAAGCCAGATGTGTCATGTGTCTTTAGATATTTGTAAGACTGTCACATGGAAAAGAGATTAGACTTATTCTACTTGCCTATATAAGGCAGAAGTAGGTCCAGGGGGTGGAAGTTAGATGGAAGCAAATTTTAGCAAATAGGATCACAGATTGAGAACTAGAAGAAACCTAGACGCGAATAATTCAAGCCCCTAATTTTACACTAAGGCACAGAGAAGTTAAGTGACTTGCCCAGATTCACATAGCAAGTAAGATATCTGACATGGGATTTGAACTAAATTCTTCCTGACTTTTTGTACAGTGCCCTATCCTCTATGCTTACTGCCTCTCTATGTGGAAAGACTTTGTATATGGAGAAATTTCCCAATAATTACAGCTATACATAAATGGAGTGGCTTAACTGTCCTAGGTTTAGCAACATGCCTAATGCAGAATAGATGCTTAATAAATGATTGTTATTGACTAATTAGGGATATGGTGAATTTTCCATCACTAGAGGTCATCAGGCTGAAACCATGACCACTAGTTGGGGATTTTTCAGAAAAGAATCCTATGCAAGTCATAATTTATCTAGATTTATCCAGATTATCTAGAGTTCTGAGGTCTCTTCACATTCTAGGGTCTAGGACTTTGTGACTCTAATCAAGAAAACAATTATATCACCTGGGATGTTAAATTACAACAAGTGCTTGAGAAATTTGCATTATTTTTTCATAGTCATTTATTTGGGTGGATTCTGTGATATAGGAACAAAATTTAATTGAATTATTGAGGCAAGAAATAAATAAACCAACCAACAAATAAATAGATAAGTGAATAAATAAATATTTTCCCTGTGAATGAGTGACAAAATTTACTACAGAAAAACAAATGTGGCCCTGGGGATTATAGGGATAATTAACAGAATCATAGATTTTTTTGTTTAACCTGGAAGGGACATTAAGAAATCTTGTCATATATGACAACAATGGACTGTGGCTATTTGCCAAATCTGGAACTGAGGATTAGAAGAGGAATTTCAACTCTAGACTAGTGAGGACAAACACTCCACCCTTTCTTAGGGATTAAGCTTGGATTCTTCCTCATGCTAGAACCTCATAATGCATGAAAAGGTTAAATCCACTATAGTAATTATGCCCCTGAAAAGTCTGAGAATTATGACTCGAGAACTCCTTGTTACTTTTCGTTTTAGATAATCAGTACCCATCGATACCACTCTGTTTTTATCAGAGTAGGCATGAGCACAAATCCAATGACAAAGGCATTTAAGACACAAAACAGTATAAATAATAACAGGAAATCCAAAAGAATCACTTTTTCCTTCATACATAAAAGTCTTTTATGGCTTACAAGGTGGTAGATAGGGAAGAAATTCTCAGTGAAAATTTATGAATGGGCAGATAAACTGTACCTCAGCATATGGATAGACTGAGTGCTGAAGTTGTCAATCATTCCCACATTGTCTCTCAGAGATACAACTCGTGAGATTCTGAAAGAAAAGAAGTCGGTATCATTTTAGTCCCAAAACAATGGTAAGTTAAGAAGAAAATCTATCGCCTGTGAAGGCATGTACACTCATTGATATTAACCAGTCACGGAGGATGTGATTTGCAGAGTGCAAATAGTGACTCTTAAAATGCTTCTCTTTGTAGAAGGGCATTGTGTTAATTTCATCAGAAGCCTGAACTACAAAAGCTCTTTGGTGAAATTCAATCATTCAAAAGAGATATAAGTTTTGTGTATTTTGGTGGCAGTGGTAGCAGTGGGGCAAGCTGTATTTGCAATTTCATCAGCGTAGGTAACTCTCATTGTGTAAGCTCCCTCCATCAATGCAGATGAACCTTGTTTATTAATCGTGGTCTCAAAGTGTTACCTGGGGAGATCAAGAGTCTAAATTACTTTCACGTGGCCACAAAATTAATATGCCTCGGTAACAGGACTTGAACTCAGGTCTTCCTGACTTCAAGACTGGTCCTCTATCCACTCCCATGGCCTCTCAATTCCATAATATATGTTAGAAAAACAAAGTGAATGAAAAAACAATACATCAACAAATTTGTGATCTTATCAATGTGATTAGTGTTCCCTCAAGTGTTAAGAAAGCAGTCTGTCTATACTTTCTCATCCTCTGAGACTCTTGTCCATATCCTCTTTTAAATCTTTCAAAGGGGATCCACTTATCATTTTGGTGGCACACTGCAGCACTGGGTTTGGAGTCAAAGGACCTGAATTTGAACCTCTATTCTTCACTTATTAACATGTAATCCTGGGCTAGGTGGTACAGTGAATAGAGTGCCAGGTCTGGAGTCAAAAAGACTTATCTTCCTAAGTTCAAATCTGGCCTTCAGACGCTAGCTGTGTGACACTGGGCAAGTCACTTAACCCAGTTTGCCTCAGTTTTATTTCATCTATAAAATGAGCTGGAGAAGCAAATGGCAAACCCCTTGTTGCAACAATCTGCTAGCAGCTGCCAGAAAGCTGCCAACACAGGTTCTTTTGATTTGCTTTACTAAAGAAAGTAACATTAAGGGGTTAACAATCTCAATTTAATCGAACATACAAATATTATTCACTTAGTTCAGGGGAAAAAGCCAGCACCCTGAACTTCAGAGCAAATACAAACAAATTACAAACATCAACAGACAGACCTTGTCTGATTCAAATCTCAATGCATAGTTACCAGGGTTTAACAAAGTCCAAACATCCGGGTTTACAAGCTGGAGGCTCTTAACTACAGCTGCCCAGAGTCTCCACATCAGCACTCCGCCAAGAGTGAGAGCCCCAAGCAAATAGCTCTGTTCTCTCTTTTTATACACTCTTTAGCCATCACCAAACATCATCTGAGCGACCAGAACTCAGGCTCCTACTATTGGCTCTCATCTTAGCATCTCCCCTTAGGACCATGAGAGTTTCATGCCCACATAGGCTTGGCACCTAGTAGATAGGGGTTTGGCCCTGGGATTTAGCATCTAGTAAGACTCAATCAAAGACACCCAACTTAATTGACATTACGTCCCTTCAGTATCTTTGCCAGGAAAACCTCAAATGCAGTCACAGGGAGTTAGTCATGACTGAAAATGACTCCACAACAACAACAATCCTGGGCAAATCACTTAACCCTTTTGGACCTCAGTTTCCTCATCTCTGGGATAGAGGAAGGAGCCTTAACGATTTCTTAGATTACTTTAAGTTTAAATTTATTTTTCTGTGTTCTCTTAACATTATGTGGAAACCAATGGAGCATTCAGGGTTTCAATCCATCAATAATTTCTTGCTCTTGATATGTGAAGGATCTACTTTTTTTCTTCTGGTACTACAACTTCCAGATGCTATCCGTTACATCTCTCCTTCTGCATAATTATTTGTTAATAATTAGTACAGTCTACATATGCCCATTATACTTATTTCTCTATTATACTTTGGGTGAATCATAACTGTAACCTACGGTGTTTCATGAGTTATAGCCATATACCATCACTGGAAGAATATTGCTGATAAAAACATGGGACTTTGTTTCACTAAGTAATTTTCCAAAGACAACCTGGCCTTTTATACTCATTCAATTTTGGACCCAGTCCTTTGTCTGGGGTCTATCTAAGATATTTCTGTTGAGTGCATTGAATTCTGTGAATTGTCTTCATATTGGTTATCATAGTGTGGACCACAGGCATTCTTCATCCACTTGGCTTTTCCTATGTGGATAGTTAGGCCAAACAACATTGAAACATTACTATCAGGCTCTATAATGCCTTGGGGCTTGAAGAAATCAACACAATGTCATCCACAAATAGGAGCAACTTGGAGACTTCACCATCTGTATTGATGTTGGGTTCAAATACCACTTTTATTTGTGTGACTGTGGGTGAGTCACTTAGTCTTTTTCAGTTTCAGCTTCCTCACTTATAAAATGAGAAGGATAGATGAGAAAAGTTTTCAGGTCTCTTCCATCTTTAGCTCTATAATTTGTAATCTTATGATCCTCTTCCATTTAGACTCTGCACTGGATGTCCACTATGACAATGGCAAATAGTTCCAGGGAGCACATATCTTTCTGATTTATATCTTTTTTGATTTTAAAGACAGAGAGTCATTGAATAAAGCTATCTTTGTTGTTAAATATTTCAGAATATCTTATATGATTTTGATATATATGTAGGAGACCCCTTATTGTAGGAGAACTTTTAAGGGGCTTGTGGGTTCTATTGAACAAAAGACCTTTCATTTTAAATAGCCAACACACAATGAGGTTGTGTATTCTCTGTATCTGGCAGGCAATTATGACTATAACAATGCCATGGTTTGCTGAGGAATATACTTTGTGAAAACCTGCCTGTTCCATTCTCACATCTTCATAAAGGGTGCCCTTGATAAGAGTGTAGGTTACTCTCGTAAAGATTTTATAGAGATGATCAAGTAGGTATGTGGATTGGTGGTAATTATTGCTTCATTTCTAGTCACCTTTTAGGGGGGCAGGGGTCATTACAAATTCTATGATTTATTCCAAGCATTTGGCATTTTCTCCACTTTTGTATAACTTGTATAACACTCGTTGCATGTCCTCAAAATTGTGTCACCTCCAGCATGGACTTCCTCTTACTGTATTTGATCTCTTTCAGCTGCTCTTTCCATCTTTGTTTTCTTCCATGCAATTTCTTCATGCTAAAAGCTGTCACGTTAGAGTTTAAATATTGGGGCTGCACTGCCACTGATGGATAAAAGAGTTTGTTACGGGAATCTTTAAAGCCCTTTCCCATTCTCAGACTATTGTTCTTGTGTTATAGAGAGTACTTGAAAAATAATAGGTTTTGCGCAGTGCTTTAAGATTTGCAAAGTGCTTTAAAGATATCATCTCATTTTATCCTCATAATAATCTTAGGAGGAGCTGCTATGATCATCTCTGTTTTAAGATCAGGAAGCTGAGACAAGCAGAGATTAGGTGACTTGTCCAGGGTCACACAGCTAGTAAATGTGTGAGGTGAGATTGGAAGTCAGGCCTTTCTGATTCCAAGTCTAAGACTTTATCCACTGTGCCAACCAGCTCCCCAGATACCATTCTTATATGAACTAGAATGACATGCAACGAAATTAGATGGTATACTGGAGTCAGGTTGTGAAGTGCTTTGCCAAACATAGAAGATATGTGTATGAAGATTTAATATGATATATTACCATATTCCAAATATATGTATATATTATATACCACATATCATATCATATTATGTCATATTTATTACCATATTATAGGTTATATAACATTATATATGATATATAATATTATACAATATATAATATAATATTGCCATATCATATTATTGTTATATCGTACTTATTACCATGTTACTAAATTACCAATTATATATTACTATAGAGGGGATAGGGAGCTACTGAAGTTTTTTGAGCAAGGAACATAACAGTCTGACCTGTGTTTTGGCATATTAATTTGGCAATACGGTACAGAAAGGTATGGAGAGGAGAAAGACTGCTGTCAGGGAGTCCAAGTGGGAGGTCATTGTTATAGTGAAGAGGCTTGAGGATAGTGGAGAGAAGAGGATGGATATGAGAGATGCTATGGAGGTAGGACCAATAAAATCTGTCTTCTACTCCTCTTTCCACCCTTAAAAATGTGAAATGGAGAAGTTTTTTAAGTTGAAGTTTCCTTTCCTACCTCTAAAAAGAGTGCTTTTGAGAGTAGATTGCAACTGTGAATACGAATAAGGGGATAGGGCTTACAGAAACCAAATAGTGACTTATAAAACCAAATCTTTAGATTCAGTCTGCAAGAATGCTAGATTGGAGGACATTTCAGACATATATGTTAACAGTTTGGGAATACACTTACAAAAAGAGAAGTGGGTCAGTAGATTTGGCAGAATTTATGTGAAAGAAAGAATAGAGGTTAAAGCATTTCAAGTGAAGGACAGTTTTTTTCTGATTATACTATAGAAATAGCTGAAAGTCATTTCTCAAAGAGCTGAGACATTTGTCAGATGCAGTTGGAGGAAGAACAAGTTCCTGTTCAAGTAAGAAGAAATTAGAAATATGATGAAGGGCGATAAGAGGAGAAAGGACTCTCTCTCTTTCAAGATACCAGAGAAGGGTGGAACATGTCAAGATTTGAGATGAAGACGGATCTCGAGGGAGGGTACAAAGCCCAAAATATCAAAGAGCAAAATAGATATTCTCATGTGCAAAAGAGATCACCGAAGAAGATAGAAAAGCAAAGTGAAGGAAACTGGAATAAAACAAGAAAAAAATCAAAGAACAAAAACAAGAAGTCTGTACAGGAAAAGACAAAGTACTAAGGGAAGATTGAACATGAAAAGTGGTGAGAACGGTGGAACAATCCAGAAATAAGCTATAGTTATTGCATAAGAGAAATAGGGAAGAGAGAAGAGAAAGTGATGGTGGTGGATTTAAGAGATGTGAATAGAGCCAGGCATGTTGTCACAATTCTTGCTAAAGGGGAAGCTGAGACTGGTAGATCTCTTGAGGTTAAGAGTGCTGAGATGCAGTGGCCTAAGCTGATTGGGCACCCATCAGTGACTGATGTCATTAGTATCAATACGGTGAACCCTAGGGAGCATCCCACCCCAGGTTACAAATAGCTCCCTTGCTCCTCAGGAATGGGATTTATTCTTGGAGTAGGCTTTGAACTTCTAGCATCCCATCTTAGGTTAGAGATAGCTCCCTTGCTTATCAAGAATGGGATTTATTCTTAGAGTAGCCCTTGTACTTCTAGCCTGGGTGAGTTAAGGAGACACTGTTTTATTTTTTTTAAAAAAGCTTATCAATAGAGAACCTACGGATAATGGAAGAGTTCCTTTTGAAGTTCTTTTACCAACAGTGAAAATTCACAGGATCGTAATCTAAAACTTCAAGGAAGTTTGGAGATTATCTAGTTTAGACCTTTCATTTTACTTTACTTTAAAGTGGTCATTTTATGGTTCTTTTGTTTCTAAAAATCATCCCCATTCCCCAAGTGAGCTTTCTCTTGTAATAAAGAAAAAAGAGTTAAGCAAAACCAGCAAACATGATGACCGGGCCTGACAGTGCATACAATGCTCTGCATCCATGAACTCTCCACTCATCTGTGAATAATAATAATAATATATAACATTTATATATCACCTTCTATTTGGCAGGCACTGTGTCAAGTACTTTTTATAACTATTATCGCATTTGATCCTCACAACAGCCCTGGGAGGTAGGTGCTCTTATTATCCCCATTTTATAAATGAGGAAACTGAGGCAAGCAGAGGTTATGTGACAGCCAATTAGTAAACTGAGGTCAAATTTGAACTCAGGTCTTCCTCACTCCAGGCCTAGTACTCTATCCATTCTATCACCATCTGCCCTAAAAAAGAGGGAATGCATTTTTTCATTTCCATTCCAGGCTGAGTTTGGTCGTTACAGTTCTACTTTGTTTTAGTTTTATTTTAATTTATATTATAGTAATCATTGGGAATATTGTTTTCTTGATTCTGTTTATTTCCCTCTGCATCAATTCAAGCAAAGTTTCCCATGTTGCCCTGAATTCTTCTATTTGTCATTTTTTATGGCACAACACTATTCTATTACATTCATATGCTACAATTTGGCCATTCCCTAGTCAATGGACATTCACTTCATTTCCAGTTTTTTGCTACCATAAAGAATGTTGGGGTAGTTCAGTGGTGCAGTGCATAAAGCAGTGGGGCTGGAATTAAGAAGACTTCAGGCACTTTCTAGCTGTGTGACCCTGGACAAGTCACTTAGTCTCTATTTGCCTCAGTTTCCTCATCTGTAAAATGAGAATAATAAAAGCACCTATCTCCCAGGGTAGATTGTGAAGATCAAATGAGATAATGATTGTCAAAATACTTGCCATGGTGCCTGACACCTAGTAAGCACTGTATAAATGTTAGTTATTATTATTATTATTATTATTATTATTATGAATATTTTAGAATATGTGGAACTTTAAATCTTGGATGTTTATTTCTGTATTTGAATTCAGCATGTATGATCAACAGCAGAAACTCTTCTTTTATAAACCATTCATACAACCTCAATATGACAAGTACCTCTATTAAAAAATTAGAGGTAAAGATTGGGGGTTTTTCACAACTATGGCCTGGGAGAGAATTAAAAACCAAACAAGCAATGGAGGTGTTCATAAAAGATCACATAAATGACTTCAAATACATGAAAAGGTAAGAAAAGAAACTGTCAATTGGGAGGAAAACTCTATATCAAATATCTGTGATAAGAAGAATACAAAGTATTATAAGCAGGGAGTAGCTTACTAAACAGAACTTGACCATGATGAGAGGGAGAGCGGAAGGAAGGGTAGAGGGAAATGACCCAGCATTTATTAAGTACCTACTACATGCTAGGTACCTTAAAAATATAATCCCATTTATTCCTCACAACAGCTCTGTGAGGTATTTGCTGTTGTGATTCTTTTTTAATAGTGGAGCAAACTGAGGAAGACATTGGTTAAGTGATCTGCCTGGGAAAACACAGGTAGTAAGTATCTGAGGCTAAACTTGAACTCAGGTCTTCCTGACTCTATCCACTGAGCCATCCAGCTGCCTCAAGTTCCAGAGAAACTTGAAGAGCCAGAGTTCCAAATGAAATTTGGAATTTGGAATTCTTCAGGGAGGTAGCATAGTGGATAGAACATTGTGCCTGGAGTCAGGAAGACCTGAGTTCAAATAAGTCCTCAGAAGCTTACTAGCCGTGTGACCCTGGACAAGACATTTGACTTCTATCTATTTCAATTTCCTTAACTATGAAATGGGAGTGATAATAACACCTGCTAATACTGTAAAGTGCTTAGAACAGTCCCCGGCACATAGTAGGTGCTTAATAAATGCTTGTTTCTTTTCCATAATGTTTTATGGTATGCCTACATGAAATTTCACTCCAACTGCTTCTGCAGCTTTGGATAGCAGCTGTTGGGCTTCCAGACAAAAGAGTGACAAGGAAAGGTCTATATGAAATGTCACTCCCAGAAATGCATCTGCCTTTACTGATGAGGCATACTGGAAAGATCAAATGTGGTAATAATGTTAACATGCTTAGAACAGTGCCCGGTACATAGTAGGTGCCGAATAAATGCTTGTTTCTTGTCTATAATGTTTTATAGTACGCCTACATGAAATTTCACTCCTACCACTTCTGCATCTTTGATTAGCAGCTGTTGGGCTTCCAGACAAAAGAGTGACTAAGGAAAGGTCTATATGAAATGTCACTCGCAGAAATGTATCTGCCTTTACTGATGAGGTGCACTGGAAAGAGCCCTAGATTTTGAGTCAGAGGAGCTGAGTTTGATTTTGTGCTGCTACTTTGGATAAGTCAGTTAATCTTTCTAGGCCCCATTTTCCTTTTCTTCAAAATGAGGAGGCTGTGCTTAATGGCTTTCAAAGTTTTTTCCATCTCTAAATCTAGGAAACCATGACTATTGTATGGAATGCGCAGGAGTGGGCAGACTCTGTGATACTTCTACGTAAACATGGTAGAATGTAAGCTACATGAGGGCAGGGACATTTTGGTCTTTGTAATCCCAGCCTCGAACACAGTCCCTGGCATATACTAGGAGCTAGATAAACATGGATTGATTTACCTGGAGCTACCATTACCACATGTGATCCTTTAATGCACGTGCTCTTAATCTGGGGCCCATTAACTTCTTTTTCCCTTAATATTTTGATAATTATTTTAATATAATTAGTTTCTTTGAATCCTATGTGTTTTATTTTATCTATTAGAAAGCATCATTCCCAGAAGGAATCCATAGATTTTATGAGACTACTAAAGACGGAGGTGGAGCCAGGATGGTGGCTGGAAGCAGTGACTGGCGTGAGCTCCCCACCAAGTCCCTCCAAAAACCTATAAAAAATGGCTCTGAACCAATTGTAGAGCTGCAGAACCCACAAAGTGGCAGAGGGAAGCAGGGCTCCAGCCCAGGACAGCCTGGATGGTCTCTGGGCAAGGTCTGTCCCACACGGAGCACCCAGCTCCCAGCAGAGGGGAGCGGAGCTGAGCCAAGCAGAGCCCAGTGTGCGTGACGCGGACCGCGGACCGACCAGACCAGCAGCTGAGCTGAGAGTGCCTTACAGTCCTGAATTACTGAGCTGTGGCATCTACCAGACCTCTCAACCCACAAAGAGCAAAGACAACAGAGAAGGTTAGTGGGAAAAGCTGCGGGACTGAGTTTGCGGTTTGGCCACCGCCCCTGGGGCAGCAGAGGTGGGGCAGCTTTAGAACTATGGCTGCAGTTGCTTCTGGCCCCAGGCCCACCTGGTGGGAGGAATTAAGTGGCTGATCAGAGCAG